>SSNS01000137.1:574536-745853 GCA_006937985.1 Aphyosemion australe
ATCTATCTATCTATCTATCTATCTATCTATCTATCTATCTATCTATCTATCTATCTATCTATCTATCTATCTATCTATCTATACATACATAAGCAGTTAGGAGTTACAGCTACATGTCACAAATGTCACACAGGAACTTTTGTTTATAATTCATGTAAAATACTTTAAATTCTATCTAGAGGTGGGCAATATCATGTCATTCACAATATAACCTGTACTTATGTTTTGCCAAATAAACAAAAAAAATCTATCATGTTAAGCTAATGTCATGACATAATTGCATCCACTACACAGAGGATTATGTTCATGTGGGTCATCAGCATGAAGTTATCAAAGTTATGATAGCAAACATGGCTGGAATCTTAGTTTTAATTCATATCAGCCAGTAAGGAAAAATGCGTTTGAGGAATTTTGGCCTCTCCAGGCTTCCATACCTGTAACCTGGTTATGCGGAGAAGGGGCTTAGCTCGTCCCTGCACATAAACAGAAAAAACACACCGGTGAAGCTGTGAATTAAAACGCCCAAATCGGATGGCGACGCAGCTGCATAAAAGCATGTCATTTTGGCGACGCGCAGGTCAGGGCACGGCTCTGGGACAGAGAACCCAGCCTGCCCGCCCATCAGCAGCGGGTGAAGTGCAGCGCTCCCCCGGTCTCACAGCCAGAGCGGGCGCGACAGAGGCACATCAACTTGAATTAGACAGATGGGATTCTGTGTGTGAAATAACGCCAGTTAAATGGTCCTCTCTGTGTTGTTTGTGTGCATGGTGACCAGTAGACTGATATTATAATTAATATAGTGTTTTTTTGTTTTCATAAACCTGATTGCTTGGTGCCCCCATGGCCACTCGGTACCCTACGCACTGTGCGTGATGCGTGTTTAGGGAGCGCCGGCGCTGAGTACAATTCATACATTGTAACAGGTGTAACAGTAGAAATTCCCAGAGTTACCACAGGGTAATTTGAGAAACACAAACATTTTAGAAAAAAAAAATATCTAAGTTATTTCAGTTATTTTTCCCAACTTTATTGTTTTATAATTTTAAAAACAATTTATTCTGTTTTCGTCTCAACAAAAATATCAACGGAATCTGCTGGGATTTATCCTATTTTTATTCTTTTGGGTAAAACGGTGAGCCTTAGCAACAGACATATATTTAAATTGTGATTTATTTAAAAGACTGATTAGCATGTTATTAAAATAAGTTTATTTATTGGCTTTAACAATTATTTCTAGATTAAAGACGATGAATGTAAGGTTGTGCGTGACCATTAATTTGATTTATTAAGGGGGCATGGGGGGCCAGCTGTTTTTCAGGGCCCCTCTGGCCACCCCTTGGGGGCGCCACTGCTAACATGTTTTATGAATTGATCAGTCAGATTTGTAGGAATCAAATAATCTAAACTATAAGCTGTTCAAAACCCTGGAATGTTGCTGTTTGGGTTACACAGGACACATTTATGTGAAGTGAAGTGAAGATGAAGGAATAACAGACTAAAAAACAGACATTTAGGTTATGTATCAAACTTCTACATAAGCACATTTTAAATCAGTGATGTGAAAACATAAACATTCTATTTAAAAAAATGTCAGTTGAGCTGTTTTTTTCTTTTTCAAAGATGAAACAGGTGTTGATTTAGTCACTTTTCATGCTGTTAATGTTAGTTACATTTCATCATAAAAACAAAGCAAACTTATAGTTTCACAAATAACTCATCTCAGCATCACAATCTGGATATTTATGCAGCGTATTTGTGAAGTAGGGTTTTTGCAATCCCCCATTTGTAAAAAATGGAGAATAAAAATGTACATTTTTCCTTTTAAGTGACATATATATTACTATTTTTGGTAGTTTGCTAAACATTTACATACAGTTCTCTTGAACGGTGGGATCACAGCCTCAGTTTGAAGACTTCTCCATGAAACCCACAATAGTAATAATGAGAGGATAGAGTCTGACAAATGACATTTAGGTCAGTTATTTTATATGTTATTATATGTTTTCAGGTATTGTTATACCAAGTTACCACAGTAATTCTGTCAGGGATAATTAACATGGAAACAGTGAAGTGGAATAACCAACCACATCCTCTTGGCCTCTGAAGTGAGAACTATGCTCATGTCAGCAGAGGTAAGGCAGAGCTGACTTCTGGGGCCTTTCATGAGGGAAAACCTTGCAGGTGAAATTGTCAGTAGTGGTCAAATGTCATATAAGAATATAGCTTGAAACAACAAATTGACATGAAGTTGAACCACTTTGAGGAAACCCACAGAAACGATCTCTGCTGTGACGGGTCAACGGTCATCCTCGATGACAAAATCAACGTAATGCAGGAAAAGATAGAAACAGAAAATTCAAGAGACAAAGAGCGAGCCGATGGGAGGAGATATTTTGAGGTGTATCCTGTCTGTCTGGCTCAGACTAATGCCCTCTTCAGTGAGATGGAATGGCACATAAGCTCCCATTAATACAGGAATGAGTTGAATTTAGCTCAGTCTGCCTGCACGGCTGGTCTGGCCAGCCCCCCTCGCTTTCCATGAAGCGTGGGGTGCAACACTTACTGAAAAGCTCTATGCTGTGCTCCGGCATGGCACACCCTCCTGACACCCCCAGCGCTTTCCTTTGTTCTCTAACTATAGCCGTAGCCACGCCAAGGCCCCCTGACTTAAATATTCCACTATAAAACAAGTGATAATGAACATGAAAAGCGCCGAGTGCTGCTAGTTGACTGAGCCGCTAAGCACATACTGTAGTGTGCATGTGCACACGCAAGTAGAAACACGCATGTGCACGCACAACCTGACCCCCCCACCTGCATGTGCACTCTAACTGTGGAATCAAAAAGGAAAGTGAGGAGAGAGTGGATAAGAGACCTGCAGTGGAAAATGATTGATCCGTTTTAAGGGTCCTATAAACCCACCAGCTGATGTGGGTATAAATGGATGGTTTGCACATCTTTCCTACCTGGCAACTCATCTCAGCATCACAACAGGGATATTTTTAATGCCCATCTTGCAGTAAGACCTTGACAAACCCTTGTTTTGTTGGAAATGAAAAGGGAAATTTGCCCATACTAATGCCATCTTGCTTCCAGCTGCAGTCTGTTGGGGTTGTGTTACCTGGAGTGATCCATACAAGTTTGTAAAAAGAATTAATGGCCAGATTCATAAAGACTGTCTGCATTTTTGGGAGTACAGCTACTGATGAGTGGGGCGAGCTTTTACAGTAAGCTGTATAGGGCATCTGTACTACAGGGAGACTCCATGTAAAGGTTGCCTGTCTCTGGAGCTCCCTGGAGTGCCCAGGCAGCCAGGCACCTTTGACCAGGACTAGGCCCCCTCAGGCCTTCGTACACACACAGGCACAAACAGAACCCTCTCTCTGGGCCCCCCCTTCACACACTCTCCCTGGGGTGAGATGAGCCCACCAAGGCCCCTCCTGGAGCTGTTCCCTCTACTGCCCAGGATCTCCATCTCTCTCTTACCAAGCGCTCCACACAGACGTGGCCAAAAGCCAGCGGACGCCACTGTCTGAACCAGGGGGCTGAGAGAGAGTGCGGTGGAAGATATGTGCGTTATTGTGCGCGCGCCTTCATACGTGAATGTGCTTGTGCGTGTTTGTGTATATGTGCAGTAGACGGGTTGGATGGAGGTGTGTGTGTGTGTGTGTGTTGGGGGGGTAGGGGGGCTATCCCCAGACACAAGTTGCTCAGTTTTTTGGAAAGTCTTTGGCCCACCCAGGAGGAAAGAGTAGGAGGAGAAGGTAGTGGGGGGAGGGGACCACGGCCTTGGGGGAACAAAGCTTTATTTCAAACTTGCCAAAAACAGGGGTCTTTATGCTGTGATGCTGGGGCCCCCTCCTATGTAGGGAGATGTTATCGCAAAGATGCAATATCCACCTCTGCATAGGGCCAGGGGGTGGGTGCATAGGCCTCCAGTGTTACACTAAGTACCCCAGGGCACTGACCTCACTAATGAAGTCTCTCTTGGCTGCTGCTAGCCACTACTGTATCCTACTTTGTCTTTTACATGAAGAACTCTCCCTGACTGGCTGGCTGCTAACAACAGCCACGGGTTTGACCAATGGTCTTATTTTGTCTACGTTGGTCATTTATTTAGAAAGCTTATTGTTCGTCTGTTTTGTTTTAGCGTGGTGATGTTTGTTTTGTCTGTTGTCTTGACTTTATTCGCGATTCCATCCATCTTATGGCACAGCGTGTCTCCTTAGCGAGTGAAGTGTCTCGCTGATTTGCTGTCCGGCTGTCTCTTGTAGTCCTTCTGGCTTTGAGTCTCTCCGTTATCTAACAACTGTGTTTCTCGTGCATGGCCTTGAGTCGAGTGTAAAGATGTTGTGCACAACTCTGGGGGATTCTGCAAGTGGGAATGAGGAAATTTAATTTTCAGAGTTGGGGATTCAGGAGAGAAGCACAATTAAAGTGGACGACCCACATTCCTGTGTGGAGCCAGTGGCCTGGGGATAGGATTTGCTCAGTTTTCCTAACAGCTTGGAAAGCCCACCACTCCACGGCTTGATCCTCGTCTCAGCTTCCATTTTCTGTACCAACCCAAAAGTTAAAGGAAGAAAACGATATTCACTTTAGAGGAATGCTGTAAGAAATGTGAGTGAGCTGACAAAGACAACTTGACAATTTCAACTTTTGGTCAAAGCAGTCATTTGGCATTAGTAATCATCTTTACCGGGAATAATTTGATTAAAAATGATTAAATTATTTGTAAATCTTTCCTTCTGAGCTTAAAAATGGTCATTGTGAACTTTTACATTGAGCATTGAATCTGCGTAATGTTTTATTTTCAGATGATGGATCCTTTCTTCTTAAGACATCAGAAAATGGGACTGACATCTCAGAGAATGAGGCCAGGCCTCTCTCCAGTTCCACAATGCCTGGACCCTAGAGAGTCAAAGTGGAAAGTTTGCTTTAGCACCCGCTGGGTTCAAAGATGAAAGAGGTTTGAGCTGACATGGCTCTATGATTGAGAGACGAGGGGGAGCGCTGAGCATTGAGAGGCTGCGGTGGGACTTATATCTCTTTATCCCGTCTGGCGTGCTGTGGCTGGGCTCTACCCACATCAGCTGTCCACTCTTTTTTCTCCAGCTGCCAATCGCCGTGCGCTCCAAAGCTGGCCTGTCTGCCAATGGATTACCTGAATGAGCGTGTTTACCGCTTCATCCCCTTTTGCTCGTTGTATGGCTCACCCTACCCCGCCTAAAACCCTCACCTGAGCACCTCTGAGTGGACCTGGAGGATTGGGTTATAAAAAGATAAAGAGGTCCAGGGCTCGGCCATGGTGGAGCTGGGCTAAAGGCATGAGCGTGGGCTTGTGGGGGACTGGTCAGGATTAGTTGGTGGCCAGTGGTTATTAATTCAATTTGAGATGCCTTTTCATCTGCAAGCCACAGAAGGCCTGCGCACATGCTAGCTTCCTCCACGAGCCCTAATACCCCCTGTTTATAAAAGGAATATGCCTTTGGTGTTGGAGAAGATGCTCTGAATGCCTGTGCTGCAGCAGAGGAGGCATCTGTCATGTGTGTGTTTGGTTGAGCCGGCACTGGGATCAGCAGAGCTTGGCATGTTGCCTTCAGGTTTTAGCTGCTGCTGAGAGCTGTAGCCGAGCGTGAGTCGGCGTACTTTTGGTATGCAAGGTCTATTTGTCCCAAACTGCTTGGACATAGTAATGCAACTTTAATTTCTTGCTTTAGTTTCACTAATGTGAGATCACATTTCAGGAGCTGTTGGTTTCGTCTTCTTTATTGGACCAAAGATATTTTGAACTTTGGCGCCTCACTGGGAAATGACTAATTCGTGGTTACTAGAGTGAAAAGAAAGCAAATGAGTGACAGGCACCAGAGGAGAGTCAAAGACAGAGAACAGAGGTTAATGAGAAGACCAACAGAGGCTGATGGATGGTGAAAGAGTGAATCAGTCCCCCCCCCTACACACACACACACACACACACATCTTCACCCTCCCACACTTGTGTTTATTCTGAGATCGTCATTTGTCACCAGTGTAGGGCCTTTGTTTCTTCCTGCCACAGCCAGCTCCAGATCATGCACAGACAGACGAAGAGGCTAGTTTCTTAAATAGAGATGGGACGGGGAGGTGAGGGGGACGACCAAGGCCAGCATTGCACTTTTGATGTCTCTCCCCTGGGCCTCATCCGCTCTGTCACCCCCCGTCTGAATGGCGCTGACAGATGGAACTTCTAGACACTAACCCACTGGGGACAGTGACACAGGAGTATGGAACCGAAAAACGGGATGCGTGTGAAAGATGAATGGCTGAATAAATGTAGGCTGATGTATCAAACGGTGGGAAGTCTCTGCAGCAGACTCTCACCATTTCAGGCTTTCAGAGCAAGAGCATCATAAACCCGAGTGAGTCCTTTGATAATTGTTGACACATTTTCACTCACAGAAAGTGACAAACAACAAGAATGTTACTACTCCTAGACTTTTCCTGTTCGGCTCCAGAGCCTGATTTGTGACCGTCTAATCACAAAGGTCACTCGGTTGCTTCAGCGGTAGTTACTTCATGCTTCAACACTGACAGATGAGGTTTAACAGGTGACCACTAGAGGCTGACATACTGCTGTTACCAGCCACACACTGCTGCCTGCAGCCCCTCTACTGCAGACTCACACAAATCCAAAGCAAACAATACTACACGCTTTCAGACTCCAGACTGGGTCTGCTGTAAAACATTTTATTATGGTGTGCACTTAAATCTTTTTGCATACAAATATGGTAAATATTTGGAACTTCTTATGAAATAATACATGAATGCCTGTGTATGAACAACTGATAACTGAGTTTCTCATCACATCAACGTTGTCCGAGGAAACCGAGTTTGATTCAGTTCAGTTTAGTTATATAACGCCAAATCATGACAAGAGTCGTCTCAAGGCACAAAGTAAACATTCAAATACAGTCCAGTTCATTAAGCCAATCAGTTAAAAAAAATCCTATATAAAGAACCCAGCAGAGCTCTACCTATTCCTATTTTTTCCTTTTATAATGTAAAAAAAATGTAAATTTTCTCTGGAAACAGATCCTCAGAAATAATTATTGTGACTAAAGATTTGAGTTCCAGGTCCCTTTTTAAAGCAGAAATCTTGATCCACTCTTGCAGAGATGTAAATCTGCAGTCATAACATAACAATTTGTGCAAATATGATGAATAAATGTAAAATTGTTGTTATGATACCAACCAGAGGTTGCATTTGGTGGGTCTGACTGACCTCTGCACACTCTCTGAGGGTTGATGTACTTTATTCTTTCTTTTGTGTGACAGTAAAAAGTGGTGATTCATCATTCAGCTGAACATCATGATGCAGAATTCTTCCCAGAGCGTGCACATCTTTATTTTATTTCTCTAAGCTCTGATCTCCATTAAGAACACAAGTAAAGATGTTGGCTTGGTCTAGCCTCTTTGCTGATCACGTTCAAATGAAGATGTTTGCTGTTTTAAAACTCGATAGGAAGTGAGATCTCTTTCACTGTGAATATCACACAGTGTGCATTACTGAAATCAGCGGTGGCAGCTGCGTTCATGTTCAGGTCCAAGTGCCAGGTCAGGTTTAGCTCTCCCGGCCTTTGAGGCACAAAGATCACTTAGCCCTCTTGTATGTATTTGTCCAGCCTTTCTGATTGCTGCTGCGAGCCCTGCGGCGTGTAGGCCACTTGTAGTTGTCATTGCAGAGTCATTCCACATAGTGTGTGCAAAAGAAACATGCAGGTGTGTGTTAGTGTGTCACATCCCCTGTGATGAGACCATGAGTCAAGTGTTCTGTAACCTTGAGTCATGCACTTTTGTTTATTTATGTATTACACAATAAAACTTAGACAGGGTTTCTTGTGTCAAATGTAAATTTAAATGCTCTGAGGATCCAAGTGTGTCTGTGTTCCTGTTTGACCCAGGTTTTCTCTTTTTTTGCTGGACTAATTTCAGGCCCATTAATGCTTTTCAGACATTGTAGTTAGTCTTTTGGAATTGTTTCTTTCCTTTAAGATTCTCATTACTGGGACCGAAGTGTCTTTGAATATGTAGGTTTAAATCAGGCCTCCAACACTTGTTGTTTTTGTTTGGTTTTTATAATTTTTATGATCTGTAAGTGTGTTGATCTTTGTTGCTGGTTGAGCTGCTGCCTGTCTTGGCCAGGACACTCTTGTAAATGGGATTTTTAATCTCAAGGGTTTTCTTTCCTGGTTAAATAAAGGTTACGTACATACACTGGGGAAGCTTTTGGGCTCAGACTCATGAGCTCTGTTGCTGTTAATACTGTTGTTTACTATTTCTGTGTGTGGTTAGTAAGGTCAGTTAGTTAGGGTAGATATCCCTTGGAGTCCCTTTTTGAGTTGAATATGCTGATTAAAGGGACACTAGTCAGTTTTGGCTTGTTTTTAGCACCCCCTAGTGTTTGTTGGTGAAAGCAAAAGTGAAACGTATCTCCTCGCTGTGCGTTCATCTTTTTAACATCTTAATCTAACAGCTGAAATGTCTCCTCAGCCTTCATTAGTGTCTACAGGAGCGGTTCATCACTAAATCAAACAAATCAGCTGTGTTTATGATCTAAAACATGCAGGAAACATGCTGGAACCAGACTGCAGAGTCAGGTATGTCAAGCTGAACAGTCCAGACTGGCAACTGTGAAGTTGCAAGTGGAATATTCTGGCCACAGGGGGCGACAGGGGCTGGGTGGCCTTTCATTAACCCTGTAAAGGGTCATTTTAGCACATACTGGCTCAAGAAAATGATTTAAACATATTAAAAAGTTGGAAAGTGTCCCTGTAAATGTGCTGGTCATCTGGAAACAGGTTGACTCAAAAGTTGTTCAACTGCATAAGATAATCAAATGAAGACTTTCTGAAATTTTTGTTAAAATCTGTCCAGTGGTTTATGAGGTATTTTGGTAAGAAGCAAACACACATGAAAAAACATCACCCGCTGCAAAAAGGCCAAAATGGTAGCCTAGAATCTAGACCGTCATTTGCCGAAGCAAAATTGACGGTCTAGCAACGCTCCATTGGAACCTTGCAGCCCTGGCCAGTAGTGGCTGGCCAATCACAGGGCGTTTGTATTATTATGTATTATTTAATGATTTTTTAAGTTTTATATAGTTCTTCCACCTATGTAATGGCGGACTGCCCTGTTGACTGACATCCGTAGCGGTCCAATTACAGCGCTCTATTGGTGGGCAGGATGTTACTGAAAAAGCAGCGGCTCGTTTGAAACAGCTTTGGCATCAACTTTGGACTATTTAGACATGGGCTTTTCTTTGAGTCAAGAGCAGATAGAGATACTTAAGTTCGTTTAGAAAAAGGATGTATTTGCATCTTCTTTGAGGGGGAGTATGGACTGCCTCGTTGACTGACATGTAGCGGTGAGTACGTCACGTTGTTTGTTATCCAAAAGCATGCGGAGACAGTTTGAAAGACAACCGTAGATCCCGCCCCACGACTGAAAGCCGTCAATGGACCGTGGCCAGACTGTATATTCACATATATAGAATGGCTTGCCAGGCTACAAAAATGGTAATTATGTGATTAAACGTTAGAGTTCTGATGAAGGATGAAGAAGTTAAAAACTGACAAACGAGTTAAGAAAGTGTAAACAACTTTTGCATCCTTCTCACATTCACTGTGCAGTTTCTGGTAATGATGCCAGTGCAGGCTCGAATCCCCCGTAGCTCTTTCTTTCCTCGCCTCAATGACCCATGCCCCACCCCCGCAACTCCTCCTCCTGAACTGACATGGCATCCATCGGGCTGAGGACCAGGCTGGGATTCTGAGGTGGCGCCCAGAGTCAGATTATTTACAAGAGCTGTAGCTCTGCTCAGACTGTGGTATTTCTGCTTTCAAAAGATTGGAAGGAATGTAACAGAAAATATTAAGCTCAATGCAGTTTTTGGGTGTTTTGGCCGATTGTTTTGAGTCATTTGTGTAATACCACAGTCATGCAAACAACAGCTTTTTGGAAGTTGCTGCTTTTTATTTCTATCAAGACCGCAGAGTTTATGTTTTGACATTAAGAATTCCTTTGAGATCAAATTGGAATTAGATGCATCCTTTATTTGCAACATTGCAAAAGGTTATGCAGGTTCTGTGACAGCTATGCTGGCCCCTGGATGGCTAGCTTGTTATGAAAGTCAGGGAAATCTCATGGATGTTACCCGGCATTGATGCCATGTTCCACATGCCCAGAATAGCTGGCTCGTCACGGACGTCTCAGTACACACAAACACTATAAAGCAGAAGCCAGGAGTTGGAAAAAGAAATGGTTTAGCAAAGGGGGTGGGTTGGGGGTAAGCTAGGCTTAGGAGGGAGATGGCTGTTGAGACGTGCAGTTAACTTCAGGGTGGGGGCTGTTTCTGGGGAGCGTGTGTCAGTGTTGAGTCAGCAAGGCTCAGGTTTGCTGTCTTGGGTATCAGCATCCGGACATCACCGCCAAAATGAGCACAAACTGCAGAAACGATTAGAGGAAAGGAAGAGAGGAAGACAGAGAGAGGTCTCCGGTGTGACTCCAGCGTTTACTGGAGCCCCTTGAAGAGAATCCAAAAATCAGAGAGGAAGAGGGAGGGGGTTGGGGTATTATGCATCACAGTGGAGGTAGAAAAGTGTGGTGTCAGTTGGATGATGGAGACATGGGATCCCAGTCCCTTGGTTGTGCTAGCCTGCATGGAGCTTTGAAGGCCTCAAAGGTCCAGCCTGGCTGCCTCCTGACCTGGCAGCGGTTGAGACCAGAATACAAGGAATGAACTCGTCTGACTCCCACTTGTAAACAAACCAAATACCGTGGGAACGATGAGGTGTGAATCAGGAGATGCTGGTGTCTCCACGGACCGTCTCTCCCTCCTGTCTCGCTCATCAACTCCCAACGTTTTTTCTTTTGTGTCAGCAATAAAATCAAACTCCACACCCCTTTCTTTACGAACGGCTTGAACTTGTGAACTTGCTCAAAACTGCATGTCATTTTTTTAAATATGGCATGCGATCTATGGAGATGAAGCTCACAATCCATTGACATCATGGATAACGACAGCTAATCTAATCTGTTCATTGTGTGCTCTACAGTTTTTCTTGGTCTCTGTGAATGGATTTGAGCTAAAGAGACAGATAACACGACCATCAGCAGCAAATGATGCAGACGAAGAATTTTAACCTTGACAGTTTTGGAAAAATACCATTACATGTCAGTCCAAGACTTCCTACTGCTAACCTATTCATGAAACCCACTCTCAATGTTCTTTCCAGTTTTTGGATACATGGTCCCCCCCAATTGGTTTCACAAACACAGGCTGTCATTTTAAACAAATGCTTGAAAATAAGCTTTTTTTGTCCAACGAAATCTAGAGATGACTAAGCAATGGCTGGTTGCAGAGGCTTTCTGGAGAGGCGCTCGGGTGAGGGAACGGAGCTGGCCCCCAAGACGCCTGCAAGCCGTCGGGATACACACTATCCTGGCCACAAAAATGAGCCTCTAGCCACTGTTGGCTTTACACAAACACACTCTCACAGATGCACGAAAATACCAGTGGAAAAGTGTGACTGGGATGCAGCTGAAGATCCTGCAGGGAGGAAGGACGATGATGGGAGAATCTTAGAATAAAAAGGTCGAAGTGGTGGCTTGGAATGTAGGAGTAAAAAATTCATTCATATTTCCCTCCTTCGCCGCACAAGCAAGCCAAACCTCACTGGTTGAATCAGGGTTCCTCGTAAACAAGCCGCAAGCACTCAATGGCGCCTCTAAAGCTAGCAAGTCGGAGAGAAAGAAGTGGGTGCAATGAAAAAATGAAAGAGAAAAAGCAGGAGAGAATGACAGCGCTCCTGCCTCCAGACTGACATGCTAGTGAGGGAAACACTTAGCAAAACAAGTAAAAAAAACATGCATGATAACAACTGAAGAGGTTGTCCAGGGGTGATCTAGAGGGAGTCAGGAGACTGGTAAAAAGATCCTGATGTGATCTCAACAGTGAAATGTGTTTTTGACATCTGTAATTTGCCTATGGAAAGCTATTATTTCATATAATAAACATAAATATTTACTATGTGTGTAAGGAAGTGAGATGTGAAATGCAACACTTGGCGTTAATGCAGAAACCACAGTAATATCAGACCCCCAGTGGGTTTCAAATAAAGATACTCGTTTCTCACCATCGTAAATTAGTCCTCGAGCTCCACTGTGATTGCACACAAAAGCAACAGGACCCTCTCAGGACTAATGTATTCAGATTACAGGCAATTATGGCTTATTACCATTTTGTGAGGAAAGCAGGGCTCATTTGCAGTATTTGTTCAGTGCATGTCTAATAGTTTGAAGGGGAGGGAGCCTTGTACTTCCTGCTGTGCAGGCTGTGATGCTGCAGGAGAACTGTAGCGTAGCACCAATATTAATGACTCATTTCCCCCTCACCTGGAGGACATACGTGAAGCTAATCCAGATACATAATAGCACAAATAAATCACTTGTAAGCTCACGTTGGGGCGTGTTGTATTTTGAAGCAACAGATACAGTAACTAGCCTGTTTTTATTAATAAACAGACATTTGAATTTATTTGAAACAAACTATTCAAAGTTTTGAAGAAAATATTATCTCAGTCTACACATCTTCCATTGTGGATATTCTTACCTAAAACTTTTGACTATTTTTGTCTTGATTTGTATTCAGGTTGAAGATTTTAAACAGGTCCCCTTCACAATAAAGATGGGCAGTCTTTACGGATTTGAGTGAGGTCTTCAGGAGAACTGTTCTCAACTTTACACATCATAGAGCAGTGGTTCCCAACCTTTTATCCACGAGGACCCCCTTGCTTGTGTCCAAGATGAGCCGAGGCCCCCCCAACCCCAACTCTCACCCCCATACACACATCTAAGTAGGGCTGGGACGATAATCAATAAGTCAATACATCGTACATAGATGGAAATGAACTCAATAATTTTTCCAGCCTCAATATATCGCCATGTGCCTGTGTGTATATGTTTTCCTTGTCTCTGGCCTCCAAAGACGCTGGATGACAAGAGCTTTCAAGTGCAGTTAGGTTGTTGACACTGGATAGGCCATTGTATTTATTGTCTTGGAGAGACAGGGTCATTTTAAAGGATGTACTTGCATTATTATGATATATTAACATTACATAAGTGGTTATTTTGGTCTCGATAATGTCGACAATAATATCTTTTATCGTCAATAATTTGTTGGACAATATATCGTCCAGCAAAATTTGTTATCGTCCCAGGCCTACATCTAAGTGATTAATTATGAGCTTTATGCAGACATACAGAGTTATAACTCTTATACAGAGTCTTGATTATACTTTTGGGTGTGTTCTTGGGATTTTATAAATGTAATTTTTACAAATATAATCTCAGTAAACTCAGCACAGATAAAATTGTGGGGACCCCAGCTTGGGAACCTCTGTCATAGAGTATGATAGGCCTACAATGTTGTTCAGCATTCATTAAACATCTGTAGAAAGACCACTTGGGCATGGGGCCCATATGAAACAGTAGGGATTGGTCATTGAGAACATGAAGCAGTTGTAGCCATGATGGCCTATAGCCACAGCTGGGCCAGGATGACATCATTTTCTAGGCTGTAGCATCCTGAAGTGGTCAGAACCAGTCACAGTGTGGTGGCGACCAATGCATGTTGAGATTTGTTAAAACTTGCATGGTGATGGAGAGATATGTGGGGACTGTCACCGTATTGGTTCTTAGCTGTCATATTTTTGTCATTTTATTTGAATTTTCAGTTTTCCTACTTTTTCCCCTCAGCTCCTCATTTGTTATTCAGCCCAACTGTCTTCACTCAGTGACCATCGTTCCCAGTTGGAGGTGTAGCCATGGGTTTCAATCATGTCTTTGTCAGATCCCACTGTTTCCTCTTCAGATTTTTCTGATTTTATGGTTTTTCTTCATATTTCAGCCTTGGGTTTGCAATGCCTTTTTGTTGTTTTTTTCCCTAACAGTATTTTTTTTATTATTAAAGTCTATTTCATTTGTTAATATTTTTTTGCCTATTGTATTTGGGTGCTTCTCTTAAACTACAAATGACAAGAACAGATAGAGCAGCAGGAAAAACTATTTGGCAAGTTCCAAAACCATATCTTCACCGAAGCAAAAGCTTTTGTGGACAAGCCTTCCCCTTTATGCAGCTTGGCTTCATCTACTAACTAAAACGTCTTCTGCTTCACTTATAGATAATGCTGTCAAACGTCCACTGAAACCTTTAGCTACAAGAAGCATGAAAGGCTTGGTGTGTAGTGCACCGTCTGGTGTTTCTGCTCCAGTGTGATGGAGAGTGCTGCAGCGGTATATTTAGGTGTACGGTTTAGGACAGGAAGAGGGGAAGCGCTGAGGTTATTTGATTGCTTCATTATGGTCATATATATGGCCATATATTTATGTATACTTTGTTACGTATGTCATTATTTGTACACCAGTGAGTGTTTGTTTGTTTGTGTGCATGTGCCTGTACGTGTGCGACCGAGTAAAGAGGGCTCAGTGTTCGGACCACCCTGCAAGCCGGACTGAGTGACAGCAAGGGCCTCAAGACTCTTGCAGTGCAGACTCTCTCGCACACACGCACGCACACGCACACACACACACACACACACACACACACACACACACACACACACACACACACACACACACACACACAGCGCTCAGACAGTCACATCAGAGAGCTCATTTTTCAGCATGTTTTCTACTCTATTAATGTCTCATGACTAAATACATAATGTGCTCCAAAGCAAACACGCTGCAATAAAATGAAATAAATCACTTTGGTATCACGAGACAGTGCAGGCACTCTGCAGCGGCGCCGTGCCACCTACAGTAGCACCACCTCTGCTGTTCTAACCCCCAATAGTCAGCCACCCCCACTCCGCTTGTAAATTTGAGAAATCATGCTAAATGTGGTGCTGACACGAAGCTCAGTTGAAATAAATTGTCAGCTGTTTTCAGACTGTTTTAACCATAATTACCCATTAGTCTCTGGTTGTTTCTCTTTCTGACAACATTTCACCGTTAACAGACAGAGGCTTGAGTCCAGTTACAAACCACAGCGGAGTGCTGGCCTCACTAGCATTGTATGTTCAGGGTCAGAAATGAAAATCTGGTCAAATAGGACGTAATATAAATCAAATGCTTAGTGTTCTGTACATGTTTTACTGATTCTATTGATCTGCTTTCACTTTTGGAAACCTGGTCAACTGTTTCAAACACAAAAACCCTTAACATCTGTTGCATTTGTGTCAATTCATGTCAGAACCATGGAGAACAGTCCCCTTTCTCCGTCTAGGCAACGTTTCTTTTGCAGTACGAGCTTTACAAAAAAGGTCTGTAAATTCATCATCTCAGGTCCTTCTTTTTGCGTTAACTGTTATTAATAGTGTTTTTTTTACTTCAAATTATCATTTAGTGACATTTAGTAAAGAATTTTAGATTGCAGAATATTCCTCGTGTTTTGTTCTAAACCAATTATGGTCAAAAACTGTCATGCACCCACACACTTTACATCAAAATGACCGGCTCGGTCGTGGGAAGTGTGCTGGTACTTTTCTTAGTGTTTCGAGTTACCATAGCAATGTTATTAGCTAAAAACAAATCTAGGCGAAAAAATGGGAAATCAATAAAATTTCTGATCAACCTTGTGTTTTTTATTACATTTTTAAAAGAAACAATTTGTTTTTTACTCAAAACGAATTACCATTGCAGTTCATACCACTGTGCTAGTGTGTGACTTGTGTCTCTTTAGAAGTAAACGTATATATAACAACTTGTCCCAGGAATCAAACAAGCGCCTCCTAGTGGCTGGCTGCAGAACACATTTCAGGTCCGGCCCCCCATTGTAAATGAATGGAATAATTTACATTCACCTCATAATTATTCAAGCGTTATATCTAGGGATGTGAATCTTACATCAACACCCCACGACCAGCCCTGGATCAGCAATCGTGCGGTTGCACAAATATCAAACATGTTTGATATTTTGCTTGACCGCTCACACATGTGCCAACCCAGGTCCACAGTTATTTCTCTGTCAACGCATATTGTTTCCTTTTATTTTTACACTTTTCTCTGCACACAATGACAAGAATTGGCGATAAAACGTGTTTTCCTTGTTTGTGTCAAATAAAACGGATCCCAAAACATTGTTTACTTCTTTTCTTTCGTCTTTCTTCTCCAACCCACATAAACCCCTGCGTGTCCTCCTACAGCAAGCCCGAGGGACAACAGACATGTCAAAATAACAGTATTCCAGGTTTTCATACTGAAAAGATCAACATGTTGNGGTGCAAAAATAATTGAAACCATTTATTTACAAAGGGAACTGAACAATAAACACAAGATGACTAACTAAACCGGTGGCCAAAACGATAACAACTATACCCCGAGTCTCTGCTGACCAAAACACTTATGTAGAGACCTGAACAACTTCCCCCAAAGGTCTCTGGAAACTTAGCCTTAGCTCCAAAAGTGTATTCCCCTTAAGACCGCAGTCTTCTCCTAAAAAGGGGAATAAAAGCAGAGACATGTTGTTATTTAACAAAAACCAACTCAAACAAAGTTTAAAACCAAAAAGCCACCGGGGAGACAACAGTCCAGAGCACCTCTGTCCTGCTGCCCCCCTGAACTGAAGACAGGCTGGCTTTTTATGGCAGCAGAGCCAGCCTGATTGCAACTTGGGACAGCTGCTAAAGCCAATCAGGGGGAGAGGAACCAGGTGTGGCAGGCCTTCTCTCACACACACACTGGAAGGGAGGAAACCAGAGAAAATAAAAATACAAAACACAAACAGCCAAGGGCTGTAACAAAGTGTTTGAACACCGTGTTATTTTGCAAGTTCTTCCACTTAGAAATTATGAAGAGGTCTGAAATCCACACTGTAGGAATGCACCTATGATGTAAAATTCAAACCCCTCCATGATTTCATAGTGAGAACAAAATCGCAGTGTGTTCAGATACTCACTGTATGTTATTGAATTATCGTCCAGTCCTGCCGTGTACTGATTCTGTTTCCCATCCCTTCAGATCTCTGGTGAGTGTTGCTTTGTGGCTAAACAGCTGATGACTGCAGGGAACCCTGCTCCTAAAGAACCTGTTCCCACTGAGGAGGAATCTGAGGACGGTCTAAACCGACAGAAGCTCAAAAACTCTGAGGCTGTAGAGTAAGTTTTACACCAACAACCCCAACGACACGGCAAATAAAGAACTAACTTGGATTTAATGTTTATGTAGGAATTACAGAGGGCTCGTAGGAGACCTGCTGGACTGCCTCAGCAACAGAAACATGTACGTTCTGATCATCTACAAGCTCAGATTTACGTATTACTGTCTGTGACACTTGATTTCTGTTTTAATATCAGGCCTTGGAAGTTTGAGCACATTGCAATCGGCTTCTTGTCTTTGCTGTTGAGAGATGACCACCAGCTCCCGCCTGCAGCTGTTACGTTCTTCGTGGAAAGTCTCAACCACGATTCCCTCTACGTCCGTAAGGTGCGGCACGAATAATGCAAGAGTAGAGTAGTGATAATAGTGCTGTTGTGTTTGTCAAACCTTCTGGAAATATCACATTTTCACCATTAGGTGGCGATATCAGCTGTGGCTGGAATCATGAAACAAATAAAAACGCCACATAAAAAAGTCCCCGTCAGCCCCTCTGAGCTTTGGGAGGACTGTAAGTTTATACTTTTATTTTTTTTACATTTCATATAAGCTTCATATTTGTTTGCTGCCGTTTTAAACTCTGCCCTGGTTCTTGGTAGGTGGGGTAATAGAGGACAAGATTGTAGCGGGGGACCGTCCAGACAACCAGTGGCTCCAGTATAACAGCAACAAGCTGCCGCTAACACAGGAAGACTGGGATTGTTGTGCGTTTGTGGAAAAGACTCACTGGGGCTACTACTGCTGGCCAAGGTCATTATTTTAGAAAATGTCTTATAACTTCTTTTATTTTTATATTAATTTAATACTTTTTAATTCTCCACTCGTCGTCGTTCTGTAGGAAACTGATGATGTACGCCTCTCTGGAGGAGCAGCCCAAACTAAACCTGAGCAAAGAAGAAATGACGGAGGTTTGTGCACTAAAACGCCACGTTTCACATAAATCCTCTATGCTGCAAGTCTTTTATTATTTTGCTTATTTTTCCAGCGAGAGCAGATCATCTTTGACCATTTCTCAGACCCAGTGTTCATCAACCAGTTCATCGAGTTTCTTTCTCTCGAGGACCGTAAGGGAAAGGACAAGTTCAGCCCTCGGAGGTTCTGTTTGTTCAAGGTGGGATCAGGTTTCAGCTGAAAGGCAGAAAAGTTGGAAAAAGCACATATTAATTTCCCTTTTTCTGCTTTTCCAGGGATTGTTCCGCAATTTTGGGGATGCCTTCATACCTCTGTTGCGTCCACACATGGAGCGCCTGGTGGTGGACTCGCACGAGAGCAAGCAGCGGTGTGTTGCTGAGATTATCTCTGGACTGATAAGAGGCTCCAAGCACTGGAGCTTTGCAAAGGTACAGGTTTGAAACAATAATGAAACGTTTTGAATAAAAACATCTGAGTTAGAAATTAAGAGTTGGACAATAGCGGTAACATCGGTGGTATGTCGGTAAATTTGATTCCATTTTCTTTGACAGGTTGAGAATCTTTGGGAGCTGTTGTGTCCTTTGCTTCGTACTGCCCTGTCAAACATCACCATAGAAACGTATGCAGATTGGGGTACCTGCATCGCCACGGCGTGTGTAAGTTCTGTTAATTCAGATATTTCACCTGTTTTTAATTTGTGTGACTCCATCCTTCAGTTGGCTTTTATTTTTGCGGCTTTTGCAGGAGAGCAGAGACCCGCGCAAACTTCATCGGCTGTTTGAGATGTTGATGGAGTCTCCGGTCAATGGAGAGGGGGGCTCGTTTGTAGATGCCTGGTGGGTAAAAAGAGACTCCAGATGTATTTCTGCAGAGTGTCATCTGATGTTTGATCAGTTTTTAATAACACGAAAATACTGTTGTTTTTATCATGTTTAACATGTTTTTATGATCGTTTTTAATCAACTTCCTTTTAANTGTAAAAACTACAATTTTTAGCACATTTTTAGGTCCAACGGGTCTCCCCCTCAGCTCCCCAGACTCATTAGGTAACCCTGTTTTTCATCAGCAATTAGCTCACCTGTCCTGATTTTCTTAACTACATCCCTGAGTGTATATAAGCATTTAGGAGTCATTCTCTTGGGTCAGATCCTCCTGTTTGTACTTTGTTGTTGTAGCTCCCTGTCTGTGCCAGATTTTTATTACTAAAGCAGTTTTTAAGTTTACCTCCGGGAGTGATCACCTGCACTCAGGTCCCACTCCGACCTACTTCACATCAGTAAATCCAAATATTCATTTATCCTAACACATTTGTCTTTAATGACTTATTTGATTAGTAAAAGAAAATAACCTCATTTTGTTCCACTTAGGCTGGACTTTAGCCCCTAAATGCACATAATCTGGTTTTGCAAATACAACATGGCAGCTCTAAAACATCAGATATTTTGACTTCAGTTTTGTGCTACAGAGGCAGGCAGAGGTATTACTTACCTTTTACATTGAGAGCTGTTGATGGTTTTAGAACAGTTAAATATTTCTAAATACCAGCTATTGAGAAAATGTTCAGAACAAACTCCCACAAGAAATAATTATCAGCTGCTTTCTTCTCTAAATTATTAGAACTATTAAACAGTTGATGGAAAAAAGCAAGAGTTCAGAATTGTGCATCATTCTGATCTAATCTCTGCTAATCTAAACAGCTAATTCCAGACAAAGCGATGTGTTATATATGTGTTTTATTTTTTTTAGTTATTGGTGATTTCAGATATTTGCTTTTATATGAATTTTTAAATAGAGTTTTCCCTCATATGTTTGTATATTCCAAACATTTCATTTCTGTCTTTAACTCTCTGGGCTTATAATAAAAGCTGAGCAGCTGCACTGTAATAAATCTTAAGCCAGTTAAACTTAAAAATGAAAGTTCACCGGCTGCCTTAAAAACATGAGTCAATTCAACTTAACCAACCACTTTCTTTCAACTCTAAATGTCAAGTTGTACAAATAACATAAATAATAACAATGCATTGTTAGAAATTAATATTGTGAGTTGAAACAACAAACTATGTCAATTAGCAATTCGAAAAACACATTTTCTCTTGTTTAATATACACACAATTCTACCTTATCTTAACTTACATATTTAAGTTAGAAGACTATGTACAGCCACATGGCAGGAAGAGGAGCAGGAAGCTAACAGCGACATCAAAAGATGCCAGCTAGCTAACTTGTGCCTCTCATACACTGCGTTACTGCAGGTAGCCAGTGAGAGTTGAACTCAAGGAGCTGACAACAGTAGTAGTAGTAGTACAAACCACCACTTTAAGAAAAACAGTTGAACGGCACAGCGGTCCCATTCCTTCAACCGTCCTCCTCACTTACGGTGCCAACATGACAATAACAAATAACTCCACCTTTGCAACACTGAACAAAGAATAACTAAGAACAACACAACACACAACACTACATAACCCTCTAACCACAATAAACATACATAAACGCCCCAAACTAGAACAAAATTACTAAGAACATGACTACCCACAATGCACCTCACCCACTGCAGCTTTTGCAGTGGGCGGGGTCATTTTTTAAATCTATAAATTGCAGTTTTAAGTTGACTGAATGAATGACAATATAACAATTTGTTGAAATAACACACACATTTTAGTTTTTGTCATCAAAACTGACAAAATTGAGTTTAACAATGAAAACTTAAAAGAGAGACTTGAGTGAAATAGTAAAAATAAATTGAAACAACTTTTTGAGGTTGTCATTTATTACAGTGTGGGAATAAACCCTTACAGAAAAAATGAGCCTCGACACTGTAGCATCTTTTTTATTTGAGAGGTCAGTGATGAAAGAACGTCTGATAGGAGCTTTAGTATATTTCTCCTTCATTCTGACTAAACACAGTGGGGAAAAAGCCCCCCAGCTTCACTTTCACTGCCATCATTTATAGATTTCCACCCCAGCAACGGCTGCTTGAAAATCCTTAAACAGTTTGCACATTACGTACACACATACTGTTGTACTTAGACATCCCTGCAATTTTCATCAGTGGCCTTAATCTGTAGTAATTAAAAAGATATATGAAAGCTGTTTAGATGATTTAAATAGGCATATTTCTCAAGTTGAAGAAAAGCACAGAGAGACGCAGCAGCATGGGCTGCAGCTTCCAAAAGCAGCACAGGGAAGAAAAAAGGGAGGAGAGACATTGGTGCGCTGCTTCGTTGTTGGACTGACGAGAGACATCAAAGAGGACGAAGCCAGCTTTGGGCTGAGCTCTCGACTGATTAAAAGCAGGGGCCACAGTAACGTCTGGATGGGCCATTTAAAACTAATGAGGGAAAATAAATAGAGCCATGGCCATCGGCATGTGTAGGTGGAGTGAATGTGTGTGTATCCGTGCATAATCTGTGTACAATTATGTCTGGAAAAATTTGGACACACTTTTTTCCTGTTTTAGATGCAAATCAAAACATGTAGAAATGACCGTTATGTTTTAATCATGGGTTTAATTTAGAGGCATTAGCGTCCATGTTGTGGAACGAGTTTAGGAATTATGGTTTTGGTCCTGAGGAGCTCGTTTTTTAAGGTTTTCTTCATTTCTGTAGAAGGTAAACGTATGAAGCTCCAGTTTAGAAACGCGTTGCTGTTAAAGTACCTCTGCAAATTAAAAATGCTGCAAAAGTCACAACATGAAGAAGTGGATCATTGTGCAAGTGGTTTAGACATTGATCTAACTGGGATTTTTAAATAAACGCTTAAACTTGAAAATCTGAGTTCATGGTGCTGCAGGGTTTGAAGAGTCTTTGCTGGAAGTAAAGAAGTTCGAGTGTTTTGGTGTCTTGTTAAGGAACAATAATAGTTTACATGGGCACAAGTAATCGGAACGAATGCACTGTCAGATCAAAAATTCTTCATGTAAACATGTCAATCGGAATATTCTGATCCGATACGGCCCGATCATTCCGATTGACGTCCATGTACACACCCATTCAGATTGTTAGAGTAAAATAAGTCCCACTGCGCATGTGTGCAACTTCAGCGTGACGTCTTTCCACCTTTGCAGACACTCAGGACAAGTCGAAAACATGGCGGCCGGTAAACAGAAGTGGTCTGTTGCAGACACTATGTTTTTTCTGGAAACACTACGGGAGCTCAATATTATTGAACGCCTTGATGGCCGAAAGGCTGGAAATGCCGAGTTATACGCTCAAGTGCATCTAAAGATGCATGAAGCAGGAATTCACCGAAGTATCGACCAAATCAAAAACATTTATTTTCTGGGAAAGACAACTCTGCGCATGCTCAACCTGGTGCGTGCATCACGGCATGATCGGATCATTTCAGTTATGTAAACAGAGATTTGGGATTTCCGATCAACCAAGATTTAAATCGAATAGGGGAAATTTGGCGCATGGTGAGAGAGATGAATCAACCAATCAAACTGATTTGTTGTGTTGACAAAGGAGTTGAGCTAAAAGGAGAAGCTTCCCATGATCAGATCATTTAAAAAAAGAACAGCAGTGAAAGAATCCTTATCAATCTCAGCCGACGGCATTTTACCATAAAATCTACGTTTTTTTACAGTGAGAGCCCTAATTCAAGCAGCTGAAACAACCTTCCTCATTAGAGTGGTCAGTTTCAGCTTTAGAAGAAAGGGGAGGAGCTTTGAGTAGAACCGCTGCACCTCCACCCTGAAAGGAGTCAGCTAGTTCAGACATCTGACTGGGATTCCTCCTGGTTGCCTCATTAGGTGTTTTGGGGCATGTCTGACTGGGAGAAAAGCCCGAGGCAGACCCACAACTCTCTGGAGGGATGACTTATTCTCACTGGCCAAGGAATACTTTGGGATTCTTGAGGAGAGGGATTTCTGGATAGCCTCTGAGGCCCGACCTTGTACAAGTAAAAGACAAAAATGAATAGATGGATTTAACGTGCACCTAACAACAGGCTATGCAGCAGTTGAACTTTTTTCCATGTCATGTTTTTATAAAGGTTATGAGCAGGGTAAATTGGCACGGTAGTTTTAAGCAGCAGCTTAATATTAGATTAGATAAAAATGCAGTTGCAACATTGATATAATAACAAAATATAATGAAAAATGTTGCTAAAGCCCACTTTCCTCTCTAAACCAGGTGTGGAGGGCAGCAAGAGCCCCCCTGATTGGCTGCTGTACTTTTAGAGTGTAGATGCACTTGGAATATTGAAGTTTTGGATTTTTTTTTGCAGAATCCCAGCTCGTTTTTGTGAAATCACAATCGCTTTGAATTTTCATTTAGTCTCACAGCTGTTTTAAACTGAGACAAAAGTTTAGCGTTTATGTTTATCGAGTGGTTTCATTGACCCGTCTACTGGTTTGAATGTAAACGTGTCTGGTCTAATGCATCATACAGCTGTGTTTAGAGCCTTTTACCCAAGTTGAACCATAATGATGATTGTTGTTGTCGTCATCAGCGTTGACTCACGCCGTGCTGCCGCTGCGCCTGTTTTAGTATTGTGTGTGGTACGCTCTGAGGGATGTAGGCAGGAGGCATTTGGTTTTGTGAGTGACTCATGCACTCCGGATCGTTTGTCACGCTGTTGTGACACGTACAAATCGGAAGATGTGCACAGAGTTAAGGCGGATGACAGTAAATGGAAGTGAAATGACATGGGCACATCCTACAGGGAACATGGGAAGCTGACAACAACAACGGCTACAGCAGCAGAATATGTGCAGTGACTCATCAAGAGGTGAAGGCTGCCGTCACTGGTGTCTATAAGTAAAGTGAACACGTCATAAGTGGCATCAGTTTTGGATGCATCGCAGGCGTTTTTGAGTCATCAGGACTGCTCATACTAACTTTGAAGAAAAATGCTAAAGCTTGTAAAACAAGTAGCAAAGAAACCGATGATTTATTCTGTTTACTTCTTTTATTTCTTCATTTTCTGTTCTTTTCACTGCAACATTTTCATTTTTCAGCAATAATTTACTCCTGCCTTTGATCCTATTTTCTAATTTCCAGCTCTTTTTTCCCTTGTTGTCATAATTTTCCGTGTTCAAAGCACAGCTTAAGCAAAGGCACAGACTGCAGAGCTTCTACGACAAGCCATAATTTTCTTTGTTGATAATCCAAACGCTTTGCTGGATGACGTTACAAAAAAAAAAAACAAAGCCAGCCCATCTTAACGGATTCCAGGCCCGTTTCACAATGCAACTTTTTTTTTCTTTTAATATTATTACAAGTTAGCGTCTGAGCTGAGTTATTTCTCAATCCAGCGCTCCTCCGAGATCTAATGGGTAATTATCTGTGGGGGAGAAGTTAATGGGTGTCCCATTTCACAAAGTTACCCCGTTATTTATGTCAATGAGCAACGCTGTGTGGAAACGTGGCAGACCCGTGCTAACCGCTCGACTTGTTTAGATTTTCTCCATGGAATCCCACACCCATTGTGAGCCAGCAATAACCACAGAAACCAAGTGTATGCATGTGCATCTGTACGTCTAGTGTCAAAATATGCACTGTGTGTGTGTGTGTGTGTGTGTGTGTGTGTGTGTGTGTGTGTGTGTGTGTGTGTGCGTGTGGGTGTGTGCGTGTGTGTTTGTGCATTTAATAATCTATATTCACTAAACACATACACACACACCTCACTGGCCACCCCGTACATATAAACCTATATAAACAGACGTCCTACCTCCCACATACAACACACGCCGCAGACACTTACACAAGCAGAACTGTAGACCTACCACCAAACACCCAGACACCCCCTCTTACACACATAGCTAGAGACCTGCATCCCCCCCCCCGCACGCGCACACACACACACAGCTAGAGACCAACCACCATCATCAACACCCACAGACTCAGGCTTGGTGACATCATGGCTTGGATGACAGCACGTCTTCCAGCCCTATTAGCCTGATTGTAGGTGGCTCCGCCGCACTGATTTATGGGTAAATATCCATAGTCTCTGCTATGTTGATTTATGAGCCATGTTTTGGTCCCTTTGGTCCCGAGACCACAAGACTTGGGAGGGGAATCCTGTACAAATAAAGAAATAGTAAAAGTGGAGACACTGAGGCAGAGGGCTAGAAGACCCACCCTGTCACTCTCTCATCACTGCTGATAGTTAGAGATCCATTGGTGCAATCAGACAGCACATTCATGTTCCTCCTTTTCTCTTTGCATACACCTGCCTGTGTCCACTAACAAGCCTGCTTCCTGTCCATTTGATGAAGCCGTGTGTCTAGTTAAGTGCCTGTCACCTGTGCTCCTTGTCAGGTTTTTTTTGTCTTATTTCTGCACCATTGAAGAGTATTTTTTTTCAAGTCCCATTGATAAATGGGAGTGCAGAAGAAGGAAAAGCACTCTATTCATATTCTTCACATCATCTCTGCATTGATTTTAGAGTATTACTCTGCTGAAAAAGGGAAACTGTTCCTTTCAGACTCTAAATTGTGTTTTTGTTTTATTGGCAACCTCTTCTTCCCTTTGTTTTCTTCGGCTGTGTTTTGTTCGTTTATTAAAAGTAAATAGCTGAAATATTCTATTTTAATAAAGTGACAGCTGCAAATGAGCTGTGATGCATTAAAACTCTGAGGATAACATTTGGATTAAGGCATCGATCAGTGAAAAAAAAAAACAAAAAAAAATGTTCTACTCACAGCTAAGTCGCCTCTGTTGACTTAAAAAATGTTTATAGAAACTTTACGGAAGAGGATTAGGGCCGCTGAAACAAAAAAAGAAAAGAAAAGAAAGAGAATTCTGACTTTTTTTCTCAGAATTCTGACTGTTTTCATTCTGAGATTAAAGTCAGAATTCTGAGATTAAAGTCAGAATTCTGGGAAAAAAGTCAGAATTCTGGGAAAAAAATCTGAATTCTGAGATTAAAGTCTGAATTCTGAGAAAAACAAAGTCAGAATTCTGAGATTGAAGTCAGAATTCTGGGGAAAAAAGTCAGAATTCTGAGATTAAAGTCAGAATTCTGAGAAAATGTCAGAATTCTGGAAAAAAAGTCAGAATTCTGAGATTAAAGTCAGAATTCTGAGAAAATGTCAGAATTCTGGGAAAAAATTCAGAATTCTGAAAATAAAGTCAGAATTCTGACTGTTTTCATTCTGAGATTAAAGTCAGAATTCTGAGAAAATGTCAGAATTCTGGAAAAAAAAAGTCAGAATTCTGAGATTATAAATCAGAATTTTGGGAAAAAGTCAGAATTCTGAGAAAAAAGTCAGAATTCAGAGATTAAATTCAGAATTCTGAGAAAAAAAGTCAGAATTCTGAAATTAAAGTAAAAAAAATTCAGAATTCTGAGAAAAAAGTCAGAATTCTGAGATTAAAGTCAGAATTCTGGAGAAACAAAGTCAGAATTCTGAGAAAAAAGTCAGAATTCTGGGGGAAAAATGTCAGAATTCTGAGAAAAAAGTCAGAATTCTGACTGTTTTCATTCAGAGATTAAAGTCAGAAAAAAGTCAGAATTCTGAGATTAATGTCAGAATTCTAAGAAAAACGTCAGAATTCTGAGAAAAAAGTCAGAAATCTGAGATTAAATTCAGAATCCTTTCTTTTCTTTTTTCTTTTCAGTGGCCCTAATCCTCTTCCATAGAACTAAAAAAAATAGAATAATGTCTGCAAAAATATAGAGCTTTTATGTGATTCCTGAATGTAAAATAAAAAGCAAGATCTATCTGCCTCCCCAACATGAGTGGGTGTGTGTTAATCCTGATGAACTCACACTCCTCTCCCTGGAGCCTGCAGAGAAAGGGTACCCAGAAAGGCCACTGGAACCCCACCAAGAGCCCCTGCTAAACATGTGCATAACCCTAAGTGGTGTGTGTATTTGCATGTAAGGGCTCTAATTGTGGGTGTGCACAAGTTGCAGATAAATGTAGTCATTGCATTTGACTGACAGCTGTTTGGGCATCCCGCTGCGGCCCTTCAGCAGTGCAGGCATGGTGCTCGTATCTCCTCCGGTGTCTGCTTTAGAAACTGGAAGGCGGGCCCCTTTTTTATTGAGTAAGGCAATTTGGAGACAGGCAGAGATTTTACAGTAAAACTGTACAGCTGTAGGTTCTTTGTCACCTTCAAGGTCATCGACATTATGGTTGCCATTTCAACCATCTCTAAGCACACGTTGTGTTCAGTCTTTTGATGCATCTTTTCTTTTCAATTTAAAAACCTC
Organism: Aphyosemion australe; assembly: GCA_006937985.1. NCBI lineage: Eukaryota > Metazoa > Chordata > Actinopteri > Cyprinodontiformes > Nothobranchiidae > Aphyosemion > Aphyosemion australe. Next base: position 601,807 of record SSNS01000137.1, read on the forward strand.
ATTCAAAGCCAGAATTGTTATATATTTTTAAATAATATAACATGTAGAATAAAACTGACTGTTAATACAAGCCAACAACTAAGGGAATTAACTTTAATAATTAAAAGGAAGTGCTTGTTGTAAAAAAAGATGATGACACATTCAACCTTTACTATTCATTAGTCTGTGTGGTACTCTTCTCACTAAAAGCTACATTACATGATTTTTTAAATGACGTAGGAAGTGTTTTTCTACTGAAATTTAATTGAAAGAAGAATGACTCAGTCTAAATAAATAATAAACATTTGACAGCAGTGACGCGCAGCTGTGAAAATTTGCCTATTTATGGTTCGCAAGTCTCCATGCACGTTCATGAAAAAGAGCTTGCCTTGAGGATATCACAGGCCAAAATGTCCCCTAAAAAGGTCAACTAAATCTGGAAAGGCAGTTCATGGATTAAAGAGCAGCGTGGGCTGTTGGACTGCGGATGCTGTTACAGAAATGTTCATTCTGAGTCACTCTTAATCTGATTTGATTGTGTTTATCATCAACCACTCAATGCTGAAAAAACAAGCATCAAGCAGGTGGGACATACTGGAACACAGAAGACCCAAGTTTAACCCTAGTTTCCCATTTTTTTTATTGGTGATCTTGGTTAATTGTCATTCTTTAGTTTTCTATGATGTTGTTTTTGCTGTAGGAGCAGGAGTTCACTAGCCTGGCAAGCCATCCTAGATATGTGAACATTTAGTCTGGCCATGACCTAAAGACAGAGCTCAGTTGTGGGGCGGAAACTGTCTCTGCATGCTATTGGACAACGAAATACGTGACATACTCACCGCTACAGATGTCAGTCAGCGGAGCAGTCCACCGTACACTGAAGAAGACACAAATACATCCTTTTTCTATATAAATGACTTAAGTACCTTTATCTGCTCTCGACTCAAAGAAAAGCCCAAGTCTAAATCGTCCAAAGTTGAAGGTAAAGCCGTTTCAAATGAGCCGTCGCTATCTTAGTAGTTTCGCTCCATCGCATCCAGCTCACCAAACCAATAAAGCCCTCTGATTGGCCCACCTAACCAATAGAGTGCTCTGATTGGCCCACCTAACCAATAAAGCGCTCTGATTGGCCTACCTAACAAGTAAAGCGCTCTGATTGGCCCACCTAACCGATAGTGCTGTGATTGCTGTGATTGTCCCACCAAACCAATAAAGCCCTCTGATTGGCCCACCTAAACAATAGATCACTCTGATTGGCCCACCTAACCAATAGAGCGCTCTGATTGGCCCACCTAACCAATAGAGTGCTCTGATTGGCCCACCAAACAAATAAAGCGCTCTGATTGGCCCACCTAACCGATAGTGCTGTGATTGCTGTGATTGTCCCACCAAACCAATAAAGCCCTCTGATTGGCCCACCTAAACAATAGATCACTCTGATTGGCCCACCTAACCAATAGAGCGCTCTGATTGGCCCACCTAACCAATAGAGCGCTCTGATTGGCCCACCTAACAAATAAAGCGCTCTGATTGGCCCACCTAACCGATAGTGCTGTGATTGCTGTGATTGTCCCACCAAACCAATAAAGCCCTCTGATTGGCCCACCTAACCAATAGATCACTCTGATTGGCCCACCTAACCAATAGAGCGCTCTGATTGGCCCACCTAACCTATAGAGCGCTCTGATTGGCATAACACAATATTGCTCAGGCCAATGGTAGACCTGCTGAGGCTCCTATGGAGCGTGGCTAGAACGACCTGCAGATTATATTTAACTTTGGCTGCTGTCTGTCTAGATTTCTAGGCCAGGAGTGCACTGCAGGTGTTTGTGCCTATAAACAGAATCTCACTGGGCTTTGACTAGATAGAGACACAAAACTGTGTGAAAATATGCAAACTGTCAATTGGAATCTCACTCAATATGCACATCGGAAACTTTGATACGAGCTTTAATACTTGGCCAGGTCATGTCGGGCATACCGTGTTACTGCAAAAGGTGTAAAATGTTCTTGTTACAAAGTGTCCTAAATATGTCTTAATTTGGTCACCTCCTGAAGTTGACTTATGGAATATTTATGTAGACAATAATGCCTCAAAACTCTCATGTTAGTTATTAGTAATTAACTGAGTAACATAGCTGTTACGTTATGGCCTGAAATAAATAATGTTGGATAAATCTACTAAGAATCAGATTTTATCACCATTTATCCCTCCCTTTTTTCCACATCTAAACTTCCTTCAGAGCAAACTGCCAATTTACATCCATCAGTTCGTGTGAAGAACAGGTATTGTCTTCATGCCAGTGGTTGTGAGTGGGTGAGGTGTTTCTGTCAGGAAATACTGTTTCAAACTGATAAATTAGTGTTAACAACTGTTATTCAACTAACAGCATCAGCTCTTATTTACCTGTAGGTGCTGCAAATTCAAATATAAAGGGATAAACCAGGTTGAAAACTTCAAAGGTTACGTTTTGTTAGCACCTGTTGAACATATAAGACCAATGTTAGGGCTGCTGTGATTATGCTGAGACTTTTCACTTCAGATTGTAAAAGGTGGGAAAAGAAAAGGAAACAACTCCTTTGAGGTTTCTTTTCTCATATCCATCTATCATCGGCACAACTTCATCCCTTCCTGTAACCCCCCCATGCCACCCCCCTTTGAATCATACGCTCTGTGCCTATAACGAGCATTTCCTCCTCACCCCCACCACCTATTCTCTCACTCTCTCCCCCCCTTCGCTCCGCTCCTTTCTTCCCCTCCACTCTGGGTGCAGAATTGGAGAAGCTTATCGCCTAGCAACCACAATTAAAGTACAACAAGTCAGTGGCGGTTGCAGCCACCATAGGAGCAAGCTTTCGAAAAATCCTTCGAATGACCAACAGCTTTAGACAGAAAGCAGGAAAATAGAGAGTTAACACAGGGAGAGCGGGGCTGAGGAGTTGAAGTTGAACAGGTGATACAGCAGCTTTTAAAGCTGCTCTGAGGACTTTAGATTTTCGTAAGCAGACATAGAGGCAAGACAGGCAGAGTGGAATGACGTTAGACTCGACAGGTATGTGTACGCGCGCTGGAATTAATGGATGCAAAGTGTATTTGTTCCTCAAATATGACGGTGTGTTTCTTTTGTTTTCTTGTGCATCTGTAACTGTGTAAAATTCGCTTCTTTTGTGTTTTTGTTTGCTCTTGAGTCGTTATCTGAAAGAACACATGCTAAGGAGATTATGCCTTTGAGGCGTTTGGCAGGAAACAGCTTTTGGTGTACTCAGTGTGATTTCACAGCTGTAAGGGAAGTTTGTCTTGCTGCCTGCTGTAAAGGCATTCCCTCACACACCTGCTTCTATGCACACGTTTACTGAAGAAGGGGCTAGTTGGATGCAGTAACCTGTGATCTCATGAATTCATGTGGAATGATTGACTGAATGGTTGATTCCCTTTCATATTCATCGTTCCTAACCTCTATCACATCAGTAAGTCCCATACCTAAACACCTGCTGTGAAGTCAGACGTTTTTACACCTAAATAAATGAAGACACACCCTAATTTAAAAGACTTACATGACTTCATCTGATTTCTGTTACACGATGAATTAAAGACCTAGAATTCATTGAAGAAATGTATGCCCTCTCCACCTTTCATACGGGAGTTTTAAATTGAATGTTGAGAAATGGTGGAATTAAAGAAATCTAGACAGATAGTAGCAGAAGCAAAAGGATGTTGCTTTGCATGTCGGGCTGGCCACGCTCTATTGGAACCTCCGCAGCCCTGAGTCTGGTGGCGTGCCAATCACAGCGCTCTGTCGGTGTGGTGGTCGGGATGATGCAACAAAAAGGAACAACAAAGATGGCGACGGCTCATCTGAAATGGCTTTGGCATCAACTTTGGACTATTTAGACTTGAGCTTTTCTTTGAGTCAAGAGCAGATAGAGGTACTTAAGTTGATTTAGAAAAAGAATGTATTCGTGTCTTCGTCAACTGTGTATGGTGGACTGCTCCATTGACTGACATCAGTAGTGGTGAGTATGTCACGTTGTTCGAAAGACAACCATAGATTCCACCCCACGACTGAGCTCTCCCTTTTTCTCTTTTTTAAAGACCAAGTTCACTGTGAAACAGGGTTAGGGTTAGCACATCCCAGCTAGTAGAAGCTAACCATTAGCATTAGCAACGCCACAACATGGAAGAACTCCTTCAGGCTTGTGTTGTTTATGAAGATAAAACATCAACATTACAGAGTGAACAGAGCAGTGGTAGAGCCGCATTGCTGTTAGCCAATCAGAGGAGAGATGTCCAAATATCAGGAAATAAGACACAAAAACCTGCTGTCTTCTGCTTCCCACTCCTCAGGCTAACTTTAACTGAAACAGGAGTGCCAGAGCTTTTTTCCACAGAGATCGTCTCACAAGGTATTCATTTTTATTAGAGCAGTGGTTCCCAATCAGGGGTTCGCGACACCCCCATTGGGGTCCCTAAAGATTGCAGGTGGTCCCCACAATTTTATCTGTGCTTAGGTTGTGAGGTTAGCAAGATTATAGTTGTAAAAATGACAATTGATTTATATAATCCCAATAGTAAAATCAAAGTATAAAGTTAGTAATAAATTACTTTTAAAGAGTCGGTTTTGGGGGTCCTGGCTTGTCTTGGACACTGGCAAGGGGGTCCTCAAGGAACCACTATACTAGAGACCATCGCAAATGTGTTGAAAAAACGATTGAACTTGGTCATTAAGTAAATAGAAAAAATAAAAAAGATTTCTAAAATGCTGCAAATGCAGCTTTTTATTTGAAAGCTGCTGCTGGTAACATTTAGCTAGTGTAGTGCCAGTGCAGAAGTGAAAGCAAAGGCTTGCAAAATTTAAATAATGTATTGGACATATTCTTTAATACTAGTTAATAAAGCATAAGGTCAACAATGCCTTGAAAACCTGTTTATAAAACAACCAAATGAAGAGCACCATCCAAGAGGAAGTCACTTTCTACCATAAAGAGAAATAAAAATGTAAACTTTACCTTAAAAGTGTCTATTTGACATTAGAGTCTGGAATCTACCTGCACCAGAGCAACAGAAGGTAAAAATAAAGTTTATGACTCATAGTCCAAACACTACATATCATCTGTAGAACATGTGGAGGCAGAGTGATAGCATGGACATGTTTGGCTTCCAACAGAAGAGAAAATCACTGGTGTTTATTGATGATATGACAGAGGCAGCCGGAGGAATCCTGAAGTGTACAGAGATAAACTGGATTCAGTTGAGTGCAGCAACATTTACTGGACAGCACTTCACCAGGATGAAGATTAATGCAGCTCCGTTATTGAAGGTGTGAGGTTGAAACGTTAAAAAGGCTGCAAATATATCAGAACTAAACGTTTTATTTGTGTATTTCCTTATTGGTCAATGACATTTAAGCTCAGCAGAAAGGTTTCTACAAACATAGCTTGAATATTAAAGCCGCCTCTGTGCATTTTAAACCCATTCTTCTTGGTTACCTGACTGGTTTGGTAATACACATTTATACTAGGGGTGGGACTCAATTAAAAAAATTAATCTAATTAATTAGAGGCTTTGTAATTAATTAATCTTGATTAATCACATTTTAATCATTCAAGAAAATGTGCCCCCAAAGCAATAATTTTTAAATGAAAAATAATGAGACAGAATCAACAATAATTGTTCCTCTGTGGCCATCTCCAACTTTTGGTCCTCCACCACCTCCCTCACCCATGGTGTTCCACAAGGTTCTGTGCTGGGCCCTCTACTCTTCCTCTTTTATCAGCTCCCTCTCCAGCACATCTTGACTTCTTTAGGAATCTCCTACCATCTTTTTAAGGCAGATGACATCCAACTGTACATCTCCTTTAAGCCCCATGAGATGTCTAAGCTGATGGCCACAGAGAAGGAACAATAGTCATTGACAATATTATTGTAAACACAAGCTGTTTTAATTTCTAAAAAAATTTATTTAAAATTGTATTTCAATTCAAAACAGGAGAAAAAATACATATGTATATCACTGGCAAAAATAGGACAGACCTAAAAGTACAATACTATTTTAAGTACATTTTGATAATGGTATTGTCTATAAAATAATAATAATAATAATAATAATAATAATAATAATAATAATAATAATAATAATAATAATAATAATAATAATAATAATAATAATAATGGGTTGATAGAATGTGTGTGCAATTTGATTTAATTTAGCTTCATTAGAGACAGAAATGAAGGCAAAAAACACATGAAGAGGGATTTTATGATCACTCATTTGATTGTAGTTTTAGTTGTGTTTGGAGCACATAAAAAAGGTTCTGAGCTTTATTTAGAGGTGAAGCTTGACTATATTGATATTTAGGGCATGTATTTTGCTGCTGAACATCAACATCCTTAAAGGGTTATTTTTTTTTCTAATTAATTCATCATAATTAACACGTTAAATTCCCAAATATAACTGAAATGCAAAGCATTTTTAAAAAGCCTTTGAAACAACATTTAGTGTTGTTTCTACATTAATGCTGCTAGTAAAATGTGAATGACTCAGTTTAGCTGGTGCCAATTGTTGATTCAGAAGGATAGATAATCCTAAAATAGTCCCCGTCCACCCCTCACAGTCCTGTCTGTCAAACGAAGCCCACCCACCTGCTGTCTCCCCTCTGAGGAGAGTGGTACTACCTGAGAGCCCAGCAGGGCAGCTGATGGGGTGAAAGGTCATATCCTCCCCCCAACCAGGAGGATGAAACCATATGAAGGCACCGTATAGCCACTGAAACGTCAGATAGTGGCTAAAATGTCAATGTGCACCCGCTCTCAGAGCGTCAGAGGGGTCTCTTTATGGTTAAAATGTCACCGTCACAGACATCCACACTCAAAATAATATTTATCTTTCATGGTGGGTTTGAAACTCAAAGGAAATTGATGCATTTTACTGTTTTTTTAACAGAATTTGTGAATTTAAGGTTCAGAAATTAGCTCAGCATTTTGTTCTGATGAAATCTTGATAATATTTTTTAAAGGTTGAGAAACTGAAGCCATTTTTGAACTTTTTAATATTATCTTAGGCTTAGGGGCTTATTCGTGACTGACTGAACTGTCTCCCCAGGCCTTAATGTCCCTGCTGAGTCCCCAGATGCTGCTGCTGACGCAACATGGTGGGGGTTGTGTTATTGGATTAGTGTTATTTCCAGAAATGCAACGCTCCAGAAAAGTCTCCAGCCCTAAGACAGTGATGTTAGCATGTGGACTGAATGTGTCTTTGGGTCTCGTTTGCACTCACCATTCATCTCTCATCATCCCGTGTGTGTAGGTGTATATTTTGCGTACCTGAAAGGTTGACTGTACCAGAGGGATGAACTCAGGTGGCTCCAGATGAGCAGAGCTGGCTCGAAGTATCAGTTTTGCACTTTTAGATTCTGAACTTGGTTGACTTCATCTTGAGCGACATGGCTTTTAAAAATATCTCACTCTTCTGCTCTTCCTAAAATGAGGATAAAAGCTCCCAGTTATGCACCGAGCTGGTTATCAGATCCAGGACAGTCAAGGTGTGAAACCTCTAACTGTGTGTGCCAGCTGATCCATTTCCAAGCCTTTTATTTGACCTCCTAAAGATGGAAGGACATGGAACCCTAATGCTGATTCCTTGTGTCTTTTTTGTTCCCAGAGTCTTGGCTCTGCCGACCGAAAGGAAAACCAGAGTAAGAAGTAAGTACCTTCTAAATATGTCTTAAACATTGATCCTGTAAAAATAACAAAAGCCAAGGGAACATGGCTGATATCTTATTTTGGGTTTATATCAAATTGCCCTAAACTCTTCTAATTCAACATGATTCCCATTGATCAACAATTTTGAAGTGCATAAACCAGACTAAATTCTTGTGTCACTTTCTATGAACACAGTTGCTATTTGGAGATGTGTTACCATGGTAACCTGTGAATCCTGTGTCTGGTATTACCAAAAGATGTGATTTAGAATTGATGTTCTGCTCGATGAAGTGAATGATACTGATATCTCACAGCATTGTTGCACATTGTGGAAAGTTTATGGTGGAATGGAGTTCAGTGGCTGCAGTAATCCATTAAGCTACTTATTTAAAACTTTAACCTCATTCGTGTATGTGTGTGTGTGTGTGTGTGTGTGTGTGTGTGTGTGTGTGTACATTTAAGGCATAAATCAGGATTAAAAGTTGAACACCTAATCCATTCTTCAACAGTAATACTTCTCAGGTTTTCTGGTTTTTCAGAGCCTCTATGGCCTGTATTTGACGTGGTGCCTTCTAGGGTTCTTCAACCCCCCAAGGCGCTTTACAACACAACCAGTCATTCACCCATGCACACACACATTCACACACTGGTGGTGATGAGCTACAACGTAGCTACAGCTGCTCTGGTGCGCACTAATGGAAGCAAGGCTGCCAAGCACAGGCGCCACCTGTCGCTCTGACTGCCACCAGCAGGCATGGCGGTTTAGTATCTTGCTCAAAGACATGACAGACGGGGCTTGAACCTGCAACCCTCCGGTTACAAGGCTTAACTCCTCTGCCACCGTCGCACCATTGTTAGATTGTTCAAAACAGCATAAAACTGCAAATCAGGAATCAGATGTGTGAAATTATGAAAAAAGTTTTTTTTTGTGAGGAAATGAGAATAAGAAGACTTTTTGTTTATTGAGTAGCTCAGCAGCACTGCTTTAGTTATTTTGTGATTCTTGTTTTGGGTTCATCTTAGTGCATGTGTGAGTCTGAATTACATAGAAGCACTGTAGGTTTTTTATCTGCTGCTACTGTTGTTTCTTTTTGTCTGGTTTAGACTCACACTCATGTTTTTACTTTTCTCTGAAGATTTCACAGCTCTACATGCCCCCCCCCCCCCCGACAGACTTCCGACAATTAAATCCATTTGTTAAAACATAAAGGCGTTTACTGTGACTCTTGATTTATGAACGTCTGAGACTGATTCTTTCAAATCTTTAGTCAGAATCCACCTTTTTCTTTTTTTGTTTTGTTTTTTACTCAAACTGAGCAAAGGCCCCAAATAGAGCTGGCGTTCTCATTTCGTGTGTTTAATCATATTACAGTGAGATGTGAAAGTTTGGGCAGCCTTCATGGTTTTCCTGTATAAATTGTTGGTTGTTCCGATAAAAATTGTCAGTTAAATATATCATAGAGGAGACACACAGTGATATTTGAGAAGTGAAACGAAGTTTATAGGATTTACAGAAAGTGTGCAATAATTGTTTAAACAAAATGAGGCAGGTGCATAAATTTGGGCACCACAAAAATTTTAACCTGCAGTCATTTTATTTCAGCTACAGTTTGTGCCCATTTCCCTTATCTTGAATACCTAACAACATTTGATTGTTAAAACATAACAAAGCAGAACACATTTCCAAGTATTAAAGTTTTTGTGTGATCTTAAGAAAATACGCAGCTGCATTTTATAATCAGGTGGAATCAGACTCCAGGAGTGTGTGTTGGGTGTGTAGCTCTCGGGTCTCCAGCTCACAGATTTAAAATCCACATCCATCATTGTGATATAATGTGCAGTGTTTCTGGTCACATCTGATGATCCATGAGCGCTGCTGCCACAGCCAGCGCTCTGTGTACCAGAGTCTGTTGCCAGGAGACAAGCAGCTGTGTTCCAGAGGATGACACGAGTAACATCCATGAGACACAGCAGACTGGTTCCTACTCACACACTGATTTAGGAGGAAACAGCTCATATGCATGTGAAATTCCAGATTAGGCTGTGTCATAAAGGATAGAGGTGTATTTCTTTGCTGGTAGGATCATTGTCTTTAGTAACAATCATTTTCTCTCTCCCCATAAAAACTACGTAACAGTAGCTATGAAGGTTTATTTCATTATCACAACGTCAGCATCAGTGACAGTTAGCCTCAAAGTGTCATCAAGGGTGGTGTAGTTAGTCATTTCCTGGATCTGAGGTCAGATAAAAACACCAACCCTGCTGTCAGCTGGTAGACATGTCCTTCCTGCCAATTTGCAATTAATGAAATTCACTCATGCATTTGTTAGACCCTACAGGGACCTCTGCAGCTTTTTTTGTTTCACTTTCACTAATAAATCAGTTTGGCTCACTCTTCATTCCTAATCAAGATTTTCTGCTTTCATTTCCACTTCCTGAAAATGTGATTTTCTTTTTCCTGAAAATGCTGACTAATTTAGTTAATGAAGGCTTTAATTGAACCCAAGTGCTCACTCGGTTCTTTAGCCTTGAGCAGTTTTAGTTACTTCAATTGGATCTTTGTAGCCACTTAGGAAAAGCACCTCCGTTTTAATATCATTTATAATCAGAACACACTTTATGCTTTATGGAAGCAGGCTTCTCAGTAGTGGTGTTGTTAGAGGGAGAGGAGATGTAAGGCTGGTAGCTCACTGGGCTGAGACCGTTAGGACTAAATCGTAAATGCCATTCGCCAAGAAGTCTCCAAAGCATCTCAAGACATTTGTGAGGTTTTTCAGTTTTCGTACCTTTAGTGTTTTGTTTTCAAAACGTCACAGTTGCTGCTGGCACTTGGAACACTTTCAATTATTTTATAAGTCAGGAAATGTGAGAAATGTGACACTTTGGGAACGATTGGAGACCAAATTATGAGTGAAATGTGAACAAATTTTTGCTTCTGTCACTCCAGTATTGCAAAAAACAAAAAGATAATAATAATACATTTTATTTAAGCCATCTATATAAAAACTAAAGGCCACCGTACAATAAAAAAAGGGAAATAAAACATTAAAACAGTAAATAAAGCCATACTATGCAGCTTTTTCATGTTTTTAAATCATGTTCTTGAGCCAGTATGTGCTAAAATGATCCTTTACAGGGTTAATGAAATGTCACTCAGACCCCCACGGCCCTCTATGGCCAGAATACCGCATTTGCAACTTCAGAGTGGCGGGCTGCTCCCTGCTGGACTTAGTAAAGTGGAGCTGACATACCTGGCGCTGCAGTCTGCTTCCAGCATGTTTCCTGCATGTTTTAGATCATGAACACAGCTGATTTGTTTAATTTAGTGATGAACCGCTCCTGTAGACACTAATGAAGGCTGAGGAGACATTTCAGCAGTTAGATTAAGATGTTAAAAAGACAAACGCACAGCGAGGAGATAGGTTTCACTGTTGCTATCAGTAACATAACACTAGGGGGTGCTAAAAACAAGCCAAAACTGCCAAGTGCTCCTTTAACTTACATTTAGTGCAATGCCCACTGAAATGTTACACATATTCTCACCTCTTTGTCTCTGCAACAATGAACATCAATGGTCTCATTCATGAAAACAAAAAACTCTTATTGTATTTTAGATGAACGTACATCCAGAACTAATTCAGTCAAAATTGCATCACTCATCCAAATGGTCCACTTTCTTTACAGTTATGTATTTTTATAATTCTGTAGAGGTTTCCCAGGGAAACCTTGTCTCTAAATGTTTAGTTTCTATCACTTCTTTTGACCTTTGAAGACGCTGCAGCCGAGCTCATGCTGTCGCTTTACTGCCACGTTCCTCATAGCCGAGGCACTTTGTCTCCCAGCAGTAGCTGCTAGTTGCCGTGGGTACCAAGTAACACACGAGACAACAGCCTCCTGAAATTAATTCACGGTATAATGCTGATCACATCACAGATTTTCTTTACTTGATTTAGTCCTCAGCCAGCAGAGGCTTCATCTTTGAATTGTCTCTTTGTTGCTTAAGTGGGCTGGTTGCCATCTTCTCATAGACGTTTATTTTTTGGCATAATTTAGAAACATGCAGAGCGAGAAACAGAAAACAGAATACACACAAACAGATGGAGGACCCTAGCTGATCATCCAAAGGTGCAATCCAAAGTAAATCTAGCAAAGAGATAATAAGGGGGCTGAGGTTTCCCACAGTCTGATTAGATGTGATACAAATGTCTTCATTTTTCTTTCATCTGTGTTTTTTAATCCAATGTTCTCAGATCTCAGTGTAAATATATATTGAGTATTTACAATAGTGGTAAAAGCGGTAGGAGAGCGAGCTAACTCAGCAGGATGCAGTAGACTGCCGCCGGCTTGCTATCTGAGTAATGTTTGCATAGATCTGTGTGTGTGCGTGCGTGCATGTGTGTGTGTGTGTGTGTGTGTGTGTGTGTGTGTGTGTGTGTGTGTGTGTGTGTGTGTGTGTGTGTGTGTGTGTGTGTGTGCATGTGCGTGTGTGTGCGGGTGTGTCTGTGTGTGCGTGCACACCTTCCCAACAACAAAGTGTGTTTTCAGAGCTATGTGTTTATCCCGTGTTGTTTTAGAACATGAACACGGTATAATTATGTTAGCAGAATCATCTCTGAGTGTAGCATTTGATGTGGCTTGGCCGCATTGATGTTAGCTTGTTTCAGAAGTTCCTAAGAGCAGTGTGTGTGTGTGTGTGTGTGTGTGTGTGTGTGTGAGAGAGAGAGAGAGAGAGAGAGAGAGAGAGAGAGAGAGAGAGAGAGAGAGAGAGATGTAAAGAAATTGGATTAAAACAACATTTCATTGTTATAAACGACATTTTAAATAAGCATTAAGCTGTGAGAATTAATTTGAAGTTGCAATAACATGCAACATATGATCCTTTTGCACTTTTGAAAAGCATGGGAAAGTACGGATTTTTTGTATTTTCCATATCTGCATAAGTATTTAATAAAAGAAAAAGAGTTTATACAAAAACCAGTTGTGTCCCAGACGATTACTCCTGTTGCACCGTTTGAAAAGATAAGAATCAGAGTTTCTGCAATGAGTTGATTGAAAAAACAGAAAGGTTTAAAAGATTCAATTCAGAAAGACTTCATGAGGACCACAGGTGGGTTTACCATCAGGCAAAGGTAGGCTGTTGCAGTTTGTCTCAACATGTTAAGAAACTCATAAAATACCTGAAAACTTCACTTGGATTGGATTTTATCTTTAAGTTTGTGCAATTATATATTAGTTAAACTTGTGTTTTGCTAAAAGATGAAAGTGAAAAAGAACTTCATGACATTAGAATATTTCTCTAGGTGTGCAGCTAGGGTGTGAGATGGATGGAGGTGTTTGTGGAAAGTTTTTGAAAAAAGGTAACTCACCTTCTGTAATCAGGACTTGTGTTAATATTTCTCATGATGAACAGTCTCAAGTAGTGTGTAACTTGTGTTTGATTGTTTTTGATAGAAATATATTTTATTTTCCTGACATTATTCACAGTAAAGCTTACTGTTTGCTGCTGCTAACAGGTGTTGTGCTGAAGAAAGTGCCCTTATTATGAAAAGCCCCCTACAAGAAGTATTCAACTCCTGCTACTCAGTGCGTTTACATGCACATCAGAAAACCGAAGTATTGCCCTAAAAAGAGTCACGTCTGTTTTTTTAAATGCATGTAAACGCGTTAGTCTGGCTGAAGGTGAACTTCTTCTAATCAGGCTGAAGCACCCAGATAATGCGGTAGTTATCCAAATTCATTCTGCATGTAAACGGGTCAGTCGAACGGAACCGATTAGATGCTCACATTCCAGAAGTGACGCGACCACAGTAGCGATCTTCTGATAATATCACCACAAAGTAACACCATAAGACAGTACAGTACGTACCAAATAAACTGTGCTGCAGCGTTGTTGTCCATTCCTTCAGTCATCGTGCATATCCTGTTTTAACTTTGTCTGCTTCACTCCCGCCAGCATTTGTTTACTATTTGTGTTGCTACAAGCTAACTGGAAAAATGCCGACATGAAAGGGTGCATGTCGGCCCCTACTGTACCGGAGTGGAACGAACTTCATGTGAGAGGTCGATTTTCTAATGCGCATGTAAACTAGGATAAAGACTCCCAGCTTCAACCTGGATCGACTTAGATGTTGATACTGCCCATGTTTTGTAGAATAAAGAGAAGACACGTTTTGATGACTTTAAAGGCACATAGTTAAACTCATACCACAGATCATAATAGGGTTCTTCTCTTAAGGGCAGAGGAGAGAAACCAGAGAAACAGACACCACCCTACCTATGCTTCACTTACCTTTGTGTCTGATTATTTGATATGAAGTTAGGTCAACTTTTTAGTGTGTGCCATAGAATTATTAGATGAGCTTTTATTCAAATGATTCATTCTACAAAAGTCAGACATTCAGATTTTACAAGTACAGAAAAGTCACACACACACACACCTCTCTCCTCGAGGTTTCCTCGTCTTTTCCAGCATAAATAATTCCCTCTGTCTGCTGGCACAATCCTGATTACAATCTCATCTCCAATTACGGCTGCTTGAGAAAAAGTGGGATGCTCTGAAAGTGCATGAGTGTGCGTGCGTGTGTGTGTTCCTGCTTCAAGGCCATGAACCTGATACCAAAGCAGCATCTATCTCCATCAGTCCTGGCCTCGAAAATCTTCATCGGAGAAGTAAAGCTGGCAGATCCTCACATCTTCAAACTCACTCTCCTGTTTGCAGTCTTGATCAGACATGAAGCTCTGCTGGCCAGCAGCACTTCCACAGCCGGTACTGAATGTACCAAATCAGCGGGGTTATGATCCAGGCTCCACAGAGTTTTATCAGCTTTTCTGTGTCCTAGAGGAGGCCAGCTGGAGTCTCGTGTGGAGTTTTATGGGGGGATTCGGGGGGATAATTGTGGAAGTCTGCAGCGTTTCTAGTCAGTTTACAGTCATGAGAATTGGAGTTATGATTGGTTATTGTTGTCAGGGCAAATCCAAGCCTCAAGGAATTCCAGCTAAGTTGATTTTTAGATATTATGTCATTGTGATGAATGTATGCTTTTGTTGTCATTATCATCTCATTCCTCCAACTGAAAGCGAGTGGAAAGGGGCACTGGTTGCTTCTCTCCCTCCTCTCTGTGACGCTACGCTAATAATTTGCAGGCTTTTATGTGCTTTCAATTGTATTCAGGTTTAATTTTACTGCAGATCCATCATCTGGATATCTCACTGCACCGAGCTGAGACTTACGCAACACATCAAATGCAGAAGAGGTCGTATCAAAACCAAACAGCACAGGGAGCCACCGAAAGTGAAAAACATCAGATTTCTCCCATATTTCTGTCTGGAAAACAGAAGTAATGATGAGCCGTTTAAAAAATAAATAAATAGAAAGAAGATTAAATGACTAGTCTGACTCATAGATGTGCGAATGAAAAGGATGAACGGAGCGTAAGCTGAAATATCTGATTATCAAAGTAGGTGGATGGGCAGCATTATAAAAAAACATGTGTAGGACGATAACAGAGACTCTTCATTTTAGTTAGATAATTAGTTTTTGATAAAGAGCCAGGTGGTGTTGAGATTTATTTATGGACAGGACACAGTTTTGTCTTGTTTTCACTCCTACCTTGTATCGTTCTCATGCTTAATTTTAAACTGTATTTGCCCATCACCAGTAGCTGCTGTAATCAGCTAGATTACAATCAGCGATACAGATAACGTGGCTGCATAACAACTGGGAGAAAATCCTGTTAGCTCGAAGAAATATCAGAATGTTTTATTGGTGAGATGTGAGTCCAAGTGAAATAAAAGCAACCTCTGTCTTGTAGACAGACGTACACACAGACATGGGTTTGGATGGAGATGGAGAGTGGAAAACAAGGCTTTCTTTGAGCACATTTTAATTAGCAATGTTCATAGCTTGGCTGTGTTCTTTTATGATTGGAGCTCTGAAAGCCTTTTTGTTTGACTAATGAAACACATTAAGGGGTATATTCACCGGTTAAACGGCGCTCTTGTTTGTCTTCTTGCAAGCATTTGAGCATTCTTTTGCATGTTATATTGGGAGGTATAGCTTCAGTCTCTATTAGTGTTCCATTGGCTCGGATACACCAGATGAAAGAAATCCAAGCGCTTTGTTTTCCCTTCTTTGCAAAATTGTTGTTTTAGGTACGTTGCCATTGCCCATAATTGCTGAACCAGGGTCGAGTGTTTGTCTGTGCTGCTCCTAATTTACTATATTGTCTGTGCCCTAATAATCTGAAATAAGACCTGTGGTTGAGGGTAGCCTAACCTCAGACACGCTGCATGAATTGTGCACGGCGAGCTGTTTCAATGTGATCCTTTTATAAACATATCTGACTTCAAATCTTGTGCACTATTTGAGATTTTCCTAAATCAAATTGATCCAACATGCAAAGCACAGTAATGTCAGGAAATAACTGGATATGTTCAGATGAGAAATGACCAGAAACTGTAGGTCCCTGAACTTTTTCAGAGGCTAAAATGTGACTTGAAAAGTGAATATAAACATGTGTTCAAAGAATGAGCCTCTCTGGTATTTTAAACTGCTTGTTTAGTCTAATGTGGCTTTTCTTGATGCTCCTGACTGGTTTGAACCTTGTAGTGAACCCTCTGATGAGGTCTTATCTTTCCGGCAGAGTTGGGTTAAAATATACTCGCCTCCCAGAGCGTTTTCCTGCTGTTGACTGAATGCGTCTGTGATCCAGGAGCTTGGGGTCACTAGCATTGGTAGTGTTTTTGTGAATATCCAGAGAAAGCAATTCATTCTAAAAATGTGCTAAACTCTTAAAGACCGAGTTCACTCATTTCGATACATTTGCAGTGGTCTCGAATAAGTGTGAGTCCATCTCTGTGGGGAAAAAAATTGCTCGTGTTTCAAGAGGTAGAAGAGATACAAATCACAAGGCGCTTCACAAGAACAATAGATAAAAACATTATTAAGAAATATAATAAAAAATGGGAGAAAAAGGGAAAAGTTAAGATTAAAAAATGTGAATAAACATGAAAAATAAAAAGGTAATCACGGGATACTGAAGAAGACAGAATTGACAGAAACCAGCTTGTCTGGGGCACAGATAAGGATCTCAGACTTATCTTCATTCAACTGTAGAAAGTTCCCAGTCATCCAGGTTTTAATAGAGTCGAAGCAGGTGTGCATCAGCTGCAGCCTAGACATCTCATGACGCTTGAAGGAGATGTACAGTTGGATGTCATTTGCATAAAGATGGTAGGAGATTCATTTAAGTGAGCTCAGGATTTGCTGAAGAGGAAGCATATAAAGGAAGGCACAGTAGAGGCTCCAGCATAGAACCTTGTGGGACACCATGGGCAAGGGAGGCGGTGGAGGACTGAAACTTGGAAATGGCCACAGAGAAGGAATGCTGAGACAGATAAAAGGAAACCCCCCAGCCATATGTGAGCGCGCAAGCACATGTAAACGTGTACCAACATTTTCACCGTATCATCAGACAAGTCCCTCAGAGACAGCCACTCCTGTGCTGCAGGAAAGGGAAAGTTACAGATACTGGCAAGATCATAATCATATAATAATAATAATAATAATAATAATACTAATAATAATAATTCACAAAGTGGAGAGGCAGATGCACAGTCAAATAGAAGAGATGCTCCAAGAATGATCAGATCCAATCATAACGAACCACTAGCACCAAGATTCATAGAAATGTACATTTAACAAATAAATGTCTATTACTGATACTGACAAAAGTCTAATGAGGTTGCAATAATTGATAAAATAATACTTGCAAATGGGTTCCTCATTTAATAAATAAAAGGAAATAGGAAAATTTGAGATTTTAGGAATTTGTTCTTTTGACAGTTTTTTTTATACATTTTTGTGGCATGAGAACAGGCCTCAAAAGGTCTGTTTAATTATGTAAAGTGTTTGTAATTAAAGTTGCTATTTATCCATTTAAAGAAGATTTTTTCCTAAATTATTTCTTGTTACTCTAGTTTTGAACCTTGACCCCTGCTGTGGGCCGTAAAGAGTGCATATAAAGAACGTCTTGCTGTCTGTGCGCATTTAGAAGTTGGCACCTTTTTTCTAGAGGATTTTATTAAAGGAGCTTTCCTTTTGGTCTCAATGAAAGGACTTGAGGTTGCTTGAAGTCTCTAACTCTTTATTTATGTACGAAGTTCTTAATTGTTCCGATGAATATTTTTGACATTGGAGTTAACATCTATCATATTAAAATGCACCAGTTTGACGTCTAATGAGTTCATAAAGACCTTGTACATAAACATTGTCTGTTTGATGCAACCAAATGAGTTTTTGGAAATCATCTGTGAGTAGTTGAGCCATGACTGTCGACGTTCTAGTCTTCATTAACCCTGGACATCTGAATTAAACATAATGGCAGTCCATCGGATAGTTGTTGAGTTGTTTCACTCTTCACTGATGGTGATTTTGCATCTTTAATAAGGGGTGCTGTCTTTTCATCCTTGCTATAATGATCTAATTTGGGTGAAACATTTGGAAAGATAATTGCTGCAGAATGTTTAGATTAAATATATTTCAGCACAAGACAAATTAATCAAATGCTACCTTCAGAAATATTGTTTATCTTTATTTAATGATGGCAGGGCTAACATGTTGTCAGGTTGAAAATAAAACAACCAAGCATGTTTTACACCAACCTTCCAGTGGTAGTTATAAAATTGGCTGTGTTGATAGGATCACATGGTTTCAAGATACTCCTTTCTCCAGTTCCCAGGAAAATAAATGAAAATATTGTTCTGGTTAGAGGAAAGCCAACCGGGATCCCCTGAACAAGTTTTAAAGGAGGTTGCATCATTGTGGTGTGGCTGTTGTAATGATGTTATCAGGGACAGCTGCGTGTGGGCGGAGCCAAGGGCCGACCAGTTGCTTCACATGTGCGCTTTTCATTTAAAACCCTCAAAGAGATTCCCTTCAGTCCCTTTCTGAATCCAGTGCCCCCGTTGTTTGAAGTCGTGATCCGATGAGTTTTCAGGCATTAGAGGTCCTATCCAACAGTCCGATGGTCATTATGTCCCGTGTGTGATCCCAAAATGTGTTTGATGTTTTACAAGGAACTCTTGTTGTCTGGTCACAGGTGAAACATATTTAGACGTGTGTGAATGAAAGCAATCATGATGGACCAAAGATGATCCTGAAGCTGATGTCTTAATCACAGGCATCCAGATCACTGAGGGCTACTGTTGATGTAGCAGGGAATCAAGACCAGTTGTCTGCCTGCACATAGGAGTGGTGCTAATTAAATTAAAAACCACAGAAGAAGCCCTGTCTGACTTAATACCATCAGTTTTTTGGCTCCTACCATTCAACTAAAATCCAACGGCGCTGTTTGCATGATTCACACAGGAAAATATGCCTTTGTCTTTGAGGTCAACCGACTCTTTGGAGGTGTTGGCACTGTGGCAGGAAACAGTAGTTGAGGGTGTCAGACTGGGAAAACAGGCAGTATGGCTATGGGTTTGCAGAGTATGCCTTAGAGCTGAGTAATTTTAATAAGAAACTGTTTTTTTCAGATCTTTAATATGCCTTTGTAGTAAAAATTGAAAAAGAATATTTTATTGACTATTAAATCAGATATTTCAAGGGTTTTTCCATCAATCACCACTTAGTCAAGGTTATATCACAAGGACAAAAGGTCCGGCAACACTCCTCCAGGAGAATCCTGATAGATAATCCATTCAGCAGGATTTGTTTTTGCCTTGGGATCTCCTTCCAACCAGACATACCTAAAGATACCTAAAGAAAACCAAGAACTTATCCTTTTAGCTCAGCGCCTCCTTCACACAGAGACCCTGTTCCAATTGTCCATCTTTCACTCCACCCCACTATCACTCATGAAGAGGACACTTGACTGTCTCTGCATAAGGCATAGACTCACTCCCAATCCAGAGGGATCCATCCTCCTTTTTCCAGTTGAGAGCCATGGCCACAGACTTGGTGGAGCCAACTCTCATCCCGGCTGCTTCACAATCTTCAATGAAAGGAAAATATCAGATAATTGCCTATAAATTGGCAAAACGTTGTATATTATGTTGGTGTTTGTAAAAATTGGTGTCTGCTACAAGAGCTGCTCATGAGGAGGAATATTTTGGCAATAAATCATCATCATTATTGTGTCAAGTTTAAGAAGAGGAGACGATGTTACGAAGAAGCGCTCAGAAAGCTCATTTGGCATGCAGCGTCACACAGTTTTACTTTAATATCCAAGCTCTGAAATGTCTTTTAGTCTCTCCAATGGAAACATTTACTATGATACCATCAAATCTTCATCTATTGTCGTTTCTGTTAATATCCACTTAGATCAGTCCTTGATAGAACCATTAAACTTGACAGGACACCATTAGACCTTTTGTCCTCCCGTTGCAACAATGCAGATTCCTGGACAAAAGCATAGAAATGACTCACTCTGAGACCTATCAGACTTTGTATCTGGATGCCAAAAATGTTCAGTGACGTTATTCTAATTATCTATTAAATGAAGGGCAACTGGCTGGATGACCAAACTGTCATTCATTCATGGCACAGCAGAAGCTATCGGAGTGAGGGTCTGAACTATTTTTGTAGTGTTTTATCAGTCTCTTATTGAAGCCATGTGTGGTTTTGGGATTTCTGCAGCATAAACCAACAAGAGGAAATGCAAATGAAAGTCCTGTTAAAGTGGGAAGAGAGATGTCAGTAGTCTCAGTGAATCTTAATCCAATTGTTTCTTTTTGTCTCCAACAAAGCTCAGCATGAAGCACTTAATGAGCCTGATTGTCTTTGTCTAGCTTACCTTTGAGTTGTCTTAAAGTTATCTACCAAGGAGGTAAAGCTTACATAGAATTACTCAAGTAAAATCTAGATATCACATGGCTCTGCTGCTCAGTGTTCCTCTCAATAATAGCCTGGCTCTTTTATAAAAGAACGTTATTGGATTTTGATTAGTATCCAGTGTGACCACAACAATATTGCAGCGCTGAGCCTCATCAAATGTGTTCCGGGCTATAATGGAAACAAATTATTACATTTCCTGTTTTTAATTTTGAGCATAAATTGAACTGGGACAATGTCAGGACAGTGGAGGAGATTAAAACATGGCTGACTATTTTTGGGTAGAAACTTGGCAACATTAAGCAGGAAGTGTGTGACTTTTCCCAAAACCTAACTTGTTTTTTTCTCCAGGGACTCAATCGCTGTTATTCTGTTGACTTTAAGAATTGCATCTGCTTTGAGAATGGAGATTTTTCAGCCTCTTGTGTTTTATTTCCCAAAATTTGTGCTATGAGCTTTGAGAGAAGAAGAACTTTAACACATCTAATGGAGTTAAGATATTTGTTAAATATAAATTGTTGAGGGTACTTTTGAAGACGACCCAAACAAGGTCTCAATACCATATTGGTTATTAAATCTTCAGTTTGCTTATTGCTGTTATTCTGTTTTTCAGGTCAGAGTCAGGAATCTCCAAATTTACCCATCGCCTCTCCCTGAAGGAACGACCGTCCAAATCAGAGAAGACATCTTCAGACAGACCACCATCCTACAGAAGACGATCTCTTAGTGTGGATTGGTAAGACTAAAGGACATTGTCCAATGTCTTTATACATTTTATCCTCCATCCATCCATCCATCCATCCATCCATCCATCCATCCATTTTCTTCCGCTTATCCGGAGTCGGGTCGCGGGGGCAGCAGCCTAAGGAGGGAAGCCCAGACGTCCCTCTCCCCAGCCACTTGGGCCAGCTCCTCTGGGGGAATCCCAAGGCGTTCCCAGGCCAGCCGAAAGACATAGTCCCTCCAGTGTGTCCTGGGTCTTCCTTTGGGTCTCCTCCCGGTTGGACGTGCCTGGAAAACCTCACCAGGGAGGCGTCCAGGAGGCATCCTAATCAGATGCCCGAGCCACCTCAACCGGCTCCTCTCGATGTGGAGGAGCAGCGGGTCTACTCCGAGCCCCTCCCGGATGACCGAGCTTCTCACCCTATCTCTAAGGGTGAGTCCAGCCACCCTGCGAAGAAAACTCATTTCGGCCGCTTGTATCCTTGATCTCGTTCTTTCGGTCACTACCCAAAGCTCGTGACCATAGGTGAGGGTAGGAACGTAGATCGACCGATAAATGGAGAGCTTTGCCTTCCGGCTCAGCTCTCTCTTCACCACGACAGACTGGTACAACGCCCCCATCACTGCAGACGCAGCACCAATCCGTTTATCGATCTCACGCTCCATCTTTCCCTCACTCGTGAACACGAGTTCACATTTTATCTTGAGATATCTATAAAAAAATCAATGATTTTAAAGCACCTGATGTACAATAGCAAACATGACAAGAGTTTAGACTCAAAACTGCATGTGATGGCAAGGACATCTTCATAGGAGACATTTTTGCTTATCTCAATTGAAATTCAGTTATGGAGTGAACTTCAGGGTTGTTGCCATGCATCTGATTACAGAGTGGAGGTTTGGGTTGACTGGGACTGGGGCTGCTTTTTGGGTCGGGGCAGAGAGTGGGCAGGGTGATGATAGGGTCCTTTTCTGCCTCAGCATCTTGGTTTCATTGAGGAGCGCCAAGTAGCTCTAGTGGCGCCAGCTCATCTTGCTCTTGTAAAGTTCCAGTCTTCAGGCAGCTGATGAAAGGAGCTTGAAAGCTTTCCATCGCAAGGCTGCCTTCCCGTCCCCACCCATGGGAATCCTTCTCACTCTCTATTTTTTTTTTTTCTTGCTTGGCCTCAACTCATTTATCTACCCATTGATCCTGCTGTTCGTCCATCTGGCATCCTCCTTGAGCTTCCTGTTATGTATTCTTGGCTTTTCTTTTCTGCTTTTCTTATTGTTGGGAACAAAGGTCTGGTTTTCAACTAATCTTATGCTTCCTTTGCCCTTGATTGTTTTGAGTGAAACTGCATTTCCAGCTTACCTGGAACGATTCCATAGAGTTACTTTGTGGTGTGTGGAGTTGCAGGTAGGATTCATAGAGGTCCTGAGAAATCATGCTAGGGCCTGCTGTGAGGTCTTACAAGATCTTCTGTTAGCCTTAAGAGATGGACTTATGTGGTCGTGAGCGGACGCTGATGTGTGGTCCGCCAGCAGTAATTTGGTGTGAGGCATGTGCGAGCTGAGGTGTGCAATGTGAGGTCCTTTATTTTAACAGCTCTGTGTTTTTTTCCCCATGTTACTGGAGAGGGGACCTGGCCTTTAAAGTTCAGGCCCCGATTGATGTGGTCTGGTTTTAATGGAGCACAGTGGGTAGATTGGACATGCTCATTTATGAGAGGGATGAGGAGGGGATCAGCTACAGCTGGAGTCTGACTTTCTCCGTGCCGAGCCACTGTTACAGGAGTGTGACTCGCCTTTTGTGACATAACAAATAAGAGTTCGTGAGGAGAGATTTAAGCTTTAGGGCTGAGTCAAGCTCCTGGGAGGTCAATCAAGGTTGGTCCAGTCCTTAACAAGAGCTGAGTAGCTCCCGTGGAATGCTCAGTCATCAGCGTGGTAAGAGGGAACGCACGTTTCTGTTAGCATCTTAAAAGTTGAATGGATTTTTGAAATTCTTTAACATTTACAAAATGTTTTGTGGTCTGTTTGGGCGCACTAGCTTGTTCTACTTATGAAAAACCTGCTTTTTTCTAACAGTATAAACATTCTTTATAATAAAGTCAAGCAGGATGACAGTGGTTCCTCTACAGGTGCGTGACTGTTTCTCTGAACAAGACCCAAACTGCTGCTGAAAGCATTGGAGTGTGTTGTTAGCCTAAAGTCACATTCCAGTGAAATTAAATGTGAAAATGTAAGCTTTTTTTTGCATGCTCTCTAAGTAAAGTATCATAATGTGTATTTATGCCCTGCTCTCTCCTCCTGCCCTTTAAATCGACCATCCAGAGAGTGTAACACGAGACAAGAATCACACAAAATACCAAGCTGGAAACCTCCCAGCAGCCCTCCACAGAAAAGCAGTTTACATAACACTTTACTTTCTATTGGCTTAACACTCCACTTTCTATTTAGTGGACCATTGCCATTTATGTAGATTGAAGTCAGATACCCAAACAAACTGTGACCATTAAGGAAATTGTGTGGCAATGCAGGCCGTGTACAAGCTAGAAACCAAAGCTGTTTTGTAGCTTTATCAGAATCTGTGAGGGTTGGTGAGGCTTTGAGAAAATGCGATAATAAAAGATAACGGCTGTGTTATTGTTATTGGTAATCATAGTAAATCGTCTCCAGGGCATGGCTGGTAAAATGAGTGAAGGGAGAGGGAATGTTGCTTAAGGAAAAGAGGAATGTAGCTAAATGTGGTTGCAGAAAGAAATGATAAAATCAATTAGAAGATATTTAATATAAGATTGCAGAAAATTGGTAAATATGGAAGTTTCACCATTTTAACCAAACGTGTTCTTTCCAGCAGACTAAGGGTTGTTCAGGGAGCATGAGGCATGATCTTTAACATGTGATTAGCTACCAAAAGGTAGCTTATCCTCACTGAGATCATTTGGTATATGTTGACTGTACTATTATAGAAAATAATAAGAAAAATATGATATTTTCTACACAATTTTGGATCAAAATGTTCCAATTTTGTTGCACTAAAAACCTATAATAAAATGGGATGTCAACAGTTGCAAATAAAAAAAACTGAAATAAAGAGGTGTTTGGGTTCTGAGTGACACATAACTACAATTTAACTCAAACCAGCATATTTACCTAGCCCCAGTTTAATATTTCATTTGTTTCATTTTTGATAGTACAGTTCACGTTAGTGAGCATTAACCAAAATGCATGGTGTTAACTAGTTGTTCTATCAAACTGCAAATTAACAGCTCCAAGGACAAATAAGAAAATTTATATTTGTGTCCAATTCTGGAAAGTAGGCCCACACTTCTGAGTCCTCGGTTTGACAAATGTTGTCAGTGATACTGCTGAGATAGCTTCTTATTAGCTTGTGAACATCATGTTTTTTAAGGTATTCAGTATGTAATAAGAGATTTGCTAGTTATGAACTTTGGTCACTGCAGATGTTAGAAAAGTGCTTCTTGGACTTTTGTCTGTGAAAACTACTGGATCCTCATGCTAGATTTAACCATCAGCATGCTGAAACTTGTTCAAGAAAGCAAAGTGTCCAGGGGTTCCCCTACGATTTTTTAAACCGTGGTGGTGGACTGGGGGGGCTAAACAGTACCCAAGGAAGTCGTTACCCCCGTCTTCCTTGTCCCCTCCTCTTCTTCTGAAAATATTTTAATATGCTCATCTGGCATTGAAACCAGAAATGAGTCTCAACAGAACAATGTATATATACTGTATACATATATATATATATACATATATATATATATATATTTAAATATATATATATATATATATATATATATATATATATATATATATATATATATATACATCATTCTGAAGGTGTGGCGGCTTTTATTTTGACGTGGCAGTGCGCCACCATCAATTACATTTGGAGGAAACCTAGAGCCTTGTTGAACGATAAGAAGGATCAGTGATGGATGAAAACAACCTGAAACAAGCCCTAACACAGAAGAAGATGAAGGAGACATGATCATGGCACAAAATGGAGCTCATAAGTTCACTAGAATGCAAAAGAATAAATTATTTTTGAGTGATGGAACAATGAAAAATTTAGATTAAAAAATGTGAAGAAAAAAAAAAAGTTAGAAAAAATCACGGGATCCCAAGAAATATAGAGTTGGTAGAAACAGCAGCAAGAAGAGAAGGTAGTGATGAAGAATTAACAGAATCAACAAAAGGCAGCCTGCTTTCTAAAGGAGACCACTGAGTCCACTGATCTCAGGCTCAGGGGGAGAGAGTTCCAGAGTCTGGGGGCCACAGCAGCAAATGATCTGTCACCTTTGGTCTTCAGCCTGGTGCGCTGCACAACCAGTAGGCGTTGGTCACTGGACCTCAGGGACCTGCTGGGGGTGTAGGGACTGAGAAGATCACCAATGTATGATGGTGCTTGTCCATGGCTGGGTTGGAGTCAGAACAGGCAGAGAAAAAGGAGAGATGCTAGATCTAACCTTATTGACTTTATCCACAAAGAAAGACAGGACGTTTTCACAATCTCCATCAGAGTGAATGGAGGCTGTAGGTGAAGCAGGAGAGACAATGCTGCTGATGGTGTTAAACAACACTTTGGGATTCCCTTTGCTCTGGGACAGAGTTAAAGGAGGTCAGAAGATCCCTTAGATGCAGCAGATAAACATGGAGACGAGTTTTTTTCCACAAGCGCTCAATTTTTCTGCATTGGCGCTTCAGGCTGCGAATGCTGTCATTAAACCAAAGAGTAGGGTTCACTGCAGGAACTGATCTGGTTCTGACAGGACAGATGTTGTCCAAAATGGAGAGGCAGCGCTCGTTAAAGTGAGTAGTCAAACAGTCAGGGTCAGTATCAGAGGGTAAAGGTGTGTTAAAAGCAGCAGAAAATTAGCTAGCTGTGCTCTCATTATGAAAATGAGAACTAACCAAACGGCGAGCAGGAGGTGGGGATGCAGAAACTGACAAGTTGAAGAAAATGCAATGATGATCTGAAATATAAACATCCTCGGGACAAACACTGTCAATATTTAAAACCATGGTAAAAACAAGGTCCAGACTATTACCTCTGGTGTGTGTGGAAACATGCTGAGTGAAAGTGAAAGAGTTCATGATGCTGGTAAAGCTCATGGAGTGTCTTGGCCGATTATGGATGATCAGAAGGATAAAAGAGTCTGGCGATCATACGAGATGGAAGCCTGGACACTACCGAAGAAGACCCCTAGACAAAAGCAAGGCGGAAAAGAGAAAGTTAGCAGACAAACGTTTGAAAGAGTGGCTAATAACAGCGGCAGAGCCGAGCACAGATGTCGCCTTGTTACTGGATGGAAGCGGTGACAGCAGTGATGCACACATCCTCATCCCACAAATCAACAGCATGTCCCGCATTTTTACTGGTAAGCTAAATGCTTACCAATGTTTATCTAAATGCTGCAACAGAAAGTTGCTTATGGCAAGAGGTTTTGGTCCTGATGGATCATAGCCTTCTGCCAGACGGAAGCGGCTCAAAAATCTGAAGCTCAACTCTGATGTGGCTCACTTCTATTTCCTGAAACCGGTGCACTGGAGCTTTGTTTCCCCAGAGAACGACTTACATGGCATTCGTTCCTGCTAGAGACCACTGTAAATGTATTAGTTAAACGAGTGAACAACACCTTTAAGCACTCAGCTACAGTTTAGTTTGTTTTTAGGAAATTCTGAGACTTATAATCATAAACCAGAACTATAGCAGGACACTGTTTGAGTTTCATCAAAGTTCTATTAAAACAAAGTCTTCATTGTAAAATTCTAGTCCTTGTTATAACTGTTACACACAGAGAAGGTGCCGTGCATATCAGCCAGTTAAACAAGGTTTTTGAGCTAAAACGGTTTCCCAGCAGAAATCCTGCAGAGAAAACTTTTAAAGTCCTTGAAATCTCCATGTGAGACATAACATCACCAAATAACAGTTAAAGCATCGATCTGATGGAATAGTTATGCTGGGCCTCACGACCTCGCCATCCCATGAACACTGTCCACTGGGCCACGCTGCTTTGAAGGATAAAACCATCCCGACAGCACTCCCAGGCTGACGTGTTAGCTTTAGTGTGTGTGTGTGTGTGTGTGTGTGTGTTGGGGGGGGGGGGGTCGCCTGCCCTTTCCTCACTTGTTACATTAAAACAAGCACGTGCTCGCAAAGTGGCAGGAACCCATGCCTGCATGTCTGATTTCTCTCCTTAATATTCATGCTCACACATCTGCATGAGCAAGCACACGTTGTAATACTTAGGAGTGTGTTGGGCTGGGGTGTGCGGTGCTAATCCTTATGAACTGTGCACAAAAAAACATGAAAAGAACACAGAGAAATCACTAATTTCTTACTGGAAAAAGAGGGCAACACTCAGAAAGTGTAAAGTGGTTTTGGACGGTCTGCCACTTGCCTCATTTGGTTCTAATTTAATTCAATATTGCCCACATTTTTATTCTTTCCTTTGATTTTTTTTTCCCTTTCTTCTGTGGCAACGGGGCCGTCAGTTCAAACAAAAAGGACAAATGAGGAGGTTATGAATGCCAGTCTAGAATTTCTAATCACAACATATTAAAGGCCTGGTAAAGATCCTTGCAGAACAGAATTATTTCCTGTTGCTATTGGAATGCTTGGCACTTTATTTTTCCTTTGTGGCTGCAAATAAAATAGTGAACTTTTGCAAAGCTTTGCCATTAGCCACCTAGCTGTTCAAAATTCTATTTGGGCAAGTTAAAGACAACAAATTAAATACAGATCTACATATTTCTAGTTTTTCTGTTGAGATCTTTTATCACTTTTACTACAAGCATTTTTGTAATTTTCAATACATTTTGCAACCATCTTCATTGACTTGTATATAAACAACAGAATGAAAGCTTTCTTTTTTGATTCTGGTTAAAGTTGTGTATTTCAAATATGCCATTGCCTTAGTTTTGATGACTACCTATTAAAACTAAAAGAAGTGATTGTAAAGCCAAAACTCGTAAACATGTTCCTGCACAATAGTGTATTCTACAGTTGACGTCACCACGCAAAGGCTTCTGGGAAGGGTCATACTGATAAGCCGCATTAACAATAGAAAATATATAGTTTCAGAGCGTTTTGACATCGATATGAAGGCATAAAATGGAGGAAGTTGTTTTAACAAAAAAAAAACATACCAGAGAGTTTTTCTTGATGGCGACCCTGCTAATTATCGATCACCAGAACTGAAGCGCTAGCTCAAATGAAAGTGAAAGTAAAAACTAACCCCCGCTAGCAGCGCTGTTGTTTTAAACGCCATTATTCCCATCACGGCTCCTTCTTGAGTAATATAAAAATAAGTTCATTACTCAGTGCTCAAGTAACATTTTTTCAAGGTAGTTTTTTAACTGTCAGGTTATCATTTGTGTCCCTACTTTTTATATTCCACTCACCTCTGGTCAAAAGCCTTTTTCGTGGACGTTTGGGTGGACATGCTGCCTCCACTCTCCGTTAACAACGCTGCCTCCACTCTCCGTTAACAACGCTGCCTCTAACTCTCCGTTAACAACGCTGCCTCTAACTCTCCGTTAACAACGCTGCCTCTAACTCTCCGTTAACAACGCTGCCTCCACTCTCCGTTAACAACGCTGCCTCTAACTCTCCGTTAACACCGCTGCCTCTAACTCTCCGTTAACAACGCTGCCTCCACTCTTCGTTAACAACGCTGCCTCCACTCTCCGTTAACAACTCTGCGTCCTGCATTAACTCTCCTCCGCTGCTCTTCGTGGATAACCCCATGACTGAGAGCGTCATTACGACCGGCGGCTGGTCATTCTCGGATGTAGGACTTTCCCCTCCAGGAAGATGTAAGTAACAAATTGTTACGGACCAGGTCGTCCAGGTGACCTGGGTAACAAAGAAGGACACGTGCTCGGGTGCAAAAATAATTGAAACCATTTATTTACAAAGGGAACTGAACAATAAACACAAGATGACTAACTAAACCGGTGGCCAAAACGATAACAACTATACCCCGAGTCTCTGCTGACCAAAACACTTATGTAGAGACCTGAACAACTTCCCCCAAAGGTCTCTGGAAACTTAGCCTTAGCTCCAAAAGTGTATTCCCCTTAAGACCGCAGTCTTCTCCTAAAAAGGGGAATAAAAGCAGAGACATGTTGTTATTTAACAAAAACCAACTCAAACAAAGTTTAAAACCAAAAAGCCACCGGGGAGACAACAGTCCAGAGCACCTCTGTCCTGCTGCCCCCCTGAACTGAAGACAGGCTGGCTTTTTATGGCAGCAGAGCCAGCCTGATTGCAACTTGGGACAGCTGCTAAAGCCAATCAGGGGGAGAGGAACCAGGTGTGGCAGGCCTTCTCTCACACACACACACACTGGAAGGGAGGAAACCAGAGAAAATAAAAATACAAAACACAAACAGCCAAGGGCTGTAACACTTCCCCCCTTAAAAGAAATTAAAGCTAAAGGCTTTAATTTAAACAAAAAACCTCCCCACACAAACAAAACAGTCCCAAACAAACAAAACAAAAGTGCTCCTTCCAAGGACCGGGGTGGTGCGATGTGTAGCGAGGGAGGTGACCAACGGCGAAGTGGAACAACAGTCCAACGAGACACACTTGTCCCTTCAAAGTTGGATCACAACACAGTGCTGAGCGACGGTAAACCCATGGTCCAGAGCCTCCATCCTCCTCCACATTCACGAATCCACAGCAGGGCACTTCCCCGTCCGCGACATGGTAGGAGGCGGTGTCGTCAGGGTGACGCGTCTCAGTCACAGGACACATCCTTCACGTCCCGAAGGAGGCAATAACCAGCGGGGGTCACTCACCCGCAGACGATGCACCAGGGCGAATCTTCGTCCACTCCAGCCTAGTGTCACCTCCCGTTCGCACACCCCCACAGGTACCAAACAGAACAAAAAGTGGATGGAATGGAGCAGCTGAAAAAATAAACCACAAAATTAAACAAGCACCCGAACACATGTCCAAAGTGGCTTGGGATCATAGATCCCGGACGAGCCCCCATTTGTTACGGACCAGGTCGTCCAGGTGACCTGGGTAACAAAGAAGGACACGTGCTCGGGTGCAAAAATAATTGAAACCATTTATTTACAAAGGGAACTGAACAATAAACACAAGATGACTAACTAAACCGGTGGCCAAAACGATAACAACTATACCCCGAGTCTCTGCTGACCAAAACACTTATGTAGAGACCTGAACAACTTCCCCCAAAGGTCTCTGGAAACTTAGCCTTAGCTCCAAAAGTGTATTCCCCTTAAGACCGCAGTCTTCTCCTAAAAAGGGGAATAAAAGCAGAGACATGTTGTTATTTAACAAAAACCAACTCAAACAAAGTTTAAAACCAAAAAGCCACCGGGGAGACAACAGTCCAGAGCACCTCTGTCCTGCTGCCCCCCTGAACTGAAGACAGGCTGGCTTTTTATGGCAGCAGAGCCAGCCTGATTGCAACTTGGGACAGCTGCTAAAGCCAATCAGGGGGAGAGGAACCAGGTGTGGCAGGCCTTCTCTCACACACACACACACTGGAAGGGAGGAAACCAGAGAAAATAAAAATACAAAACACAAACAGCCAAGGGCTGTAACACNGCAGCATTCCTTATTTTCCCTTTGAAGTGTTCTAGTTTTTAGCCAGTGTCCCTTGTCTTGTCTCTTAGGTCCCACCTGGGCCAGTCTCAACCTGGGAGCTCTCATCTGCATCGAGTGTTCAGGGATCCACCGGAACCTGGGGACCCATCTGTCACGTGTTCGCTCTCTGGACCTGGACGACTGGCCCGGAGAGCTCACACAGGTTCTGGCTGCCATTGGAAATCACATGGCCAACAGCATCTGGGAGAGCTGCACTCAGGGCCGGACCAAGCCCACACCGAACTCAACACGGTGGGTTAGCCAACGCTGTCATAAAGACTTTTAGCTCACTGAATACAGCTTTGAAGAGCAAATTTACTGAGAAACTGTTTTTTACTTGTTATCTTTTAAATACGATCGGTCACTCTGAGTTTAACATGCAGGCTGAATGTAAAAATAGTCTTCTACCCTCATTTCCTGCATTAACCGCCGATAGAAAATAGACAATGAAACACTAGGATTAGAAAAGCCTGACAGATCTACGTCACACTGTCACTTAACGTTCATATTGACTCATAACAGGGAAGGCTGTTGTTGGTTTAGCGTCCAGGAAACAGCAGAAAACGTCTGGGCTAGTAGAAGCTAACCGTTAGCATTAGCAACTCCACCACACAGCAGAACTCCTCCAGGCTTGTGTTATTTGTGGAGATAAAACATCAACGTTGCAGAGCAAACAGTTTCAGTTGTAGAGTGGCGCTGGTGTTAGCCAATCAGAGGAGAGATGTCTAAATATCAGGAAATAATAATGAGTAAGACCGCTGTAAGACTGCTGTTTTCTGTTCAAGAGCTTTTTCCCCACAGTAAACCACTCACAAGGCATCCATTATTACTAGAGACCACAGCAAGTGAATCGTAAAAACAAGTGAATAAGAGCTTTAAACAGCAGCTGGTCTCAGGTTGTCTAGAAATACAGAGAACCCTGATTTATCTGCTCTCACAGAGTCTCAGTCTGATATTTGCATCACTGCTTATTTATTCACTTACTTTTATGGAAACAGTTTTATGAACAGCAGTTGCTGTTAGTGAATGCTCTGAGTAAAAGTGAAACCATCTTAGAGATTTTAAATGTAGCACTCCCACCATGAGCCCACCTCCGGCTCCTAATGAAGGGGGCTCTTTTTTTCAGTTCATCAACACATCAACAACTAAACCAGAGGTCCTGGGAGGTCCTGGTCCTGTGCTTAAAAGGTGACAGAGAAGACTAATGAAGTATTTCCATGTTTGCTGTGTTTCTGTGTCACTAGAGAGGAAAGGGAGTCCTGGATTCGAGCCAAGTATGAACAGCGTGCGTTTGTGGCTCCTCTTCAGCCAGCCTCAGGGACCAAGCTGTCAGACGAAAGCATGCCGGTGTGGCTGCTGTCTGCAGTGACTGAGAGGGATCTGCCCAGGCTGCTGCTTCTGCTGGCCCACAGCACCAAGGAACAGATCAACACCCAGCCGACTGGGTCGTCTGCTCTGAGCCGCACGGCTCTACACGCTGCCTGCCAGCTGGGAGACGTGGTCATGACACAGCTGCTTGTCTGGGTGGGTCTCTTTTTGTTTCCCCAAACTGTCTGGTGGGCTATAATGTTTTTGTCTCATTAGAAACATCCTATAAACTGAGGGGATTTTAATGAAACTTTCAGAAAATAATCCTTGGATGGATTCTAGAACTGATTAAAGGTTGAAATCAACTTCACGAGAGATGATTTTCACAGCTAATCGACCAGAGACGGCTCAATATTTGTTGAGAAATTGAGACATTTGTTTTGACACGGTGGGGGTGTTACGGACCAGGTCGTCCAGGTGACCTGGGTAACAAAGAAGGACACGTGCTCGGGTGCAAAAATAATTGAAACCATTTATTTACAAAGGGAACTGAACAATAAACACAAGATGACTAACTAAACCGGTGGCCAAAACGATAACAACTATACCCCGAGTCTCTGCTGACCAAAACACTTATGTAGAGACCTGAACAACTTCCCCCAAAGGTCTCTGGAAACTTAGCCTTAGCTCCAAAAGTGTATTCCCCTTAAGACCGCAGTCTTCTCCTAAAAAGGGGAATAAAAGCAGAGACATGTTGTTATTTAACAAAAACCAACTCAAACAAAGTTTAAAACCAAAAAGCCACCGGGGAGACAACAGTCCAGAGCACCTCTGTCCTGCTGCCCCCCTGAACTGAAGACAGGCTGGCTTTTTATGGCAGCAGAGCCAGCCTGATTGCAACTTGGGACAGCTGCTAAAGCCAATCAGGGGGAGAGGAACCAGGTGTGGCAGGCCTTCTCTCACACACACACACACTGGAAGGGAGGAAACCAGAGAAAATAAAAATACAAAACACAAACAGCCAAGGGCTGTAACACTTCCCCCCTTAAAAGAAATTAAAGCTAAAGGCTTTAATTTAAACAAAAAACCTCCCCACACAAACAAAACAGTCCCAAACAAACAAAACAAAAGTGCTCCTTCCAAGGACCGGGGTGGTGCGATGTGTAGCGAGGGAGGTGACCAACGGCGAAGTGGAACAACAGTCCAACGAGACACACTTGTCCCTTCAAAGTTGGATCACAACACAGTGCTGAGCGACGGTAAACCCATGGTCCAGAGCCTCCATCCTCCTCCACATTCACGAATCCACAGCAGGGCACTTCCCCGTCCGCGACATGGTAGGAGGCGGTGTCGTCAGGGTGACGCGTCTCAGTCACAGGACACATCCTTCACGTCCCGAAGGAGGCAATAACCAGCGGGGGTCACTCACCCGCAGACGATGCACCAGGGCGAATCTTCGTCCACTCCAGCCTAGTGTCACCTCCCGTTCGCACACCCCCACAGGTACCAAACAGAACAAAAAGTGGATGGAATGGAGCAGCTGAAAAAATAAACCACAAAATTAAACAAGCACCCGAACACATGTCCAAAGTGGCTTGGGATCATAGATCCCGGACGAGCCCCCATAAATATACGTGCTTTTCTTGATCTGCTCCACACAGTTAAAATCCGCTCATCCAACTTAAAAACTACCACCGCTTTGCTTCTTCTGTCTTTAGCTTAGCCTGTGTAGCTTTCCAGCTGTTTCACGTGGTGTCGGCCTGAAACTGGCGTCTCCGGGTCTGCAGCGTTATACTATTGACTTTACCGGCTTTGGAAAAGGGATAAAAAGTCCTCTCCAACATCCGATCTGGGCGTCTAGAGTTCGATTAGCACCTCCCCCAGCAGCAGCGTTAAGTTCCTTGCTGTTTGAAAATCTTTAGGAGATGAAAAAATAACTTTAGCTAGATAGGAGCGACTCAGACCCATAGGAACCCATACTAAAATGTAGATTGTTTGTATGACCATATTTCCCAGAGTGCTTTGCGGCAATCTATTTTTAACTACTGTAGAAAGCTCTATTGAGTGATGATAAATCGGGTTCATGCGGTTTACCGGTCGCTCCACATAAAGGGTCCCAAATCACGGCATAGCTCCAGAAGGATCTCCTTCAGGAATCAGATCAGTGCGCTCACAGAAGACGCGTTCCCTCTGAAGTCCTCTAATAACACAAGATCAGCCGCGATAAAATGTCAGATTCCCATCAATCACAAGTGTCTTTTAAAGGTTCTAACACCAGTAATGTGATAAAGCTGTTTCTCCAGACATAATTACTGATTGGGTAAAAATATTTTCTGGATGAGGAACCCGTGTGGATGATTGAAGACCTTCAGTGTTGCGGTTCCTCCGTTCTACCACTAGACGCTGTTCGTCAGAGTTGTTCTTATATTTAGGAACATTTCTACGCACACATACAAATTGGTAAATACCACACAATGCGTAAAATTGTTCCAACATCGTAAATACACACAGATCTTGTGTAAGTACGGTTGATAAATAAGGGCCCAGGGATGGACAACCAGATCAGAATCTAAGCAAATCATTCAGAATGCAGCATTTACTTAAGCTGGAAGGCTGAGGCTTCCGACAATCTGGCAGGATGCAGCGTAGACAGGTAAATAGTTCTCATCAGCCTAAGAAGCACTCTCAGGCACACAGAGAGAGATGCATTCAAGGGGAGTTGGGAACAAACTGTGACATTTTCAGTTTTCTATCAAATCATCCAAGAGTGCAGAATGCACATAGATAAATATTCCAAACTGTGGACCCTTTATATGTTTCATGTACCCCACACTCTAACAAATCAAATGACATAACCAAGTTATCCAATTGACCTTTTGCTGAGCCCCGCCCCCCTTAGTTATTGTTACCAAGTCCGACAATAAGTGGATCAAATACTGCAGCTCCGCAGATTTCCGTGATGGAAAGAAGTAGACAGATGCGTGTCAGCAACATTTTTTGGAGCAATTCGTCCTCAATATCATCCAGATCGAGGCAAAAGGGTTACAGTATGCAGTGGAGGGATATATTAGTGTCAGCTCCGCTGAGCGAAGCGTAGCAGGGAACAAGGAGTTGGGAGAACAGAAGAAGGCGGCGTCCGGGATCACGTGGATAGGTGAGCGGTGGCGGCGATGCGGTACCCCTGTGAGCCATCAGCTGTCAGATGATCTGAGCTGCAGGCAGCTCTAAAAGCTCCCGGTGCTCTGCATCGCCCCAGTTTATCATCTCAGCTGGTTCTGTTAACAAAAAGAAACTTAAGCCCGTGTTTACTTTCATTTTCAATATAGTTCCCGGCCGGAGCTCGGCATTAATTTATCACGTGATCATGACGCCACCCGCTGTTGCGCCAATAGGCTTATTGTGCGTTTATAAGACACACGGTTGAGGTAATATTACGCTGATTTGCCAGCACGGTGTGTCTTATCTAAAAGGGTCTTGGATAGTCTGGGAGGCGGACCTCCGCCCAGCCGCGGGCGGGGGGAGCACTCATGCTTGGCTGTTGCTGGTTGAGCTGGATGAGGAGGTTCTGAAGGGGAAACGAAGGGGACATGACTACTATCGAGGCTAATGCTTAGTAGTATAAATTAGGCTTAGCTTCATCATTTCGTTTGGACTTGTCGGATAGTAACGGTCGCTATAATGTGTGATTGGACAATAGCCGTTCTGGGGGTGGGGCCGGCGAAAGGCTAATTCGAGGTGAGATGTCCAAATATCAGGAAATTCGACTCCAAATCCTGCCCTGTTCAGCTCTGCTCTGATGTGGCATTCTGCTAGTTCCTGAAACAAGTGCATCTGAGACCCCCCCACCCCCACCCCAGTATGGCTTGCAAGGCATTCATTCCGACTAGAGATCACTGCAAATGTAATAAATAAACGATTGTCCCACATTTTAAAGCGCAGACTAGATTACATTTTGCTAGCTACAAGGAGAGAGTGGGCGTTAGTGTTTACAGTCCAGGGGAGGAGTGTTTTGGATTTAACACCTCCTGGATGTGGAGAAGCGGGGCAATGATGAAGCAAATCAAATTTGGGGCGACGGTGGCATAGGAGTTAAGTGGACGCCCCGCAATCGGAAGGTCGCGGGTTCGCGTCCCACTCAGTCTGTCACCGTCGTTGTGTCCTTGGGCAAGACACTTAACCCGAATTGCCTCTGTTGGTGGTGGTCAGAGGGGCCGATGGCGCAACAATGCAGCCTCGCTTCTGTCAGACCGCCCCAGGGCGGCTGTGGCTACTCAGTAGCTTACCATCATCAGCAGTGTGTGAATGTGAGAGTGCATGCAGCGTCTTTGAGTGTCATAACATATATATATAAATTCGATGAATTATTATTATTATTATTAAATCAGCCCCATCCAGCTGTTTCCAATCGCTGGACAGACCTGAAGGGAAGCTGCAGCTGAGACAGGAAAATGCATGCATGAAGCCAAACACCGCTTTGGGTGTTTTTAATCAAGAAATAACAATATAACATGGTCAAAAGCTCCCTTTAAGTTACTGTATTAAACTTGTTGAGGATAAGCTTGTGACGAGATGAGACACTTCTAGTTCCAGTCATAATTTCTGCACAGCTCTCACATTTACATTCACAGACACTCACTTGTGTGCAACCACTGACATTAACCCACTTACCCAAAAGCCTGTTTGCAAAGTAATCTCTCAGATTAAAACATGACTTTAAATGCAAGTGCTGCATAAGTGCCTTTATAATTTTGCACAAATTATCATACATCGCTTCATATTTTCATGTACATACAGACATATTAGCACTGGCACATTTAAAGTTAAGACAAACACAGACTGTGTTCTTGATGTTGTAGACTGCTACAAGGGAGATTTATGAGTCTGGCTCCCTCTTGTCCTGAGTGTCCCTCACTCGATTCTCTGGTTTCCAATCCAAACTTCAACTCAGCACACAGACACCAAGAGATGGTGGTGTGGAAGCAGGGAGCGAGGCACACTGAAAGTGAGAAGTTGGGGTGACAGGGGATGTCAGGGAAGACTGAAAAAGGTAAGAAGAGAAGGAGGGGAGAGAAGAAAAACCAGCAGGGGAGCGTGTGACTGACTGAGACTTGAGCAGATGAAAAGATGGATTGAAAAGATGATTGAAAGAGGCAGCAGTGAAGTGGTAAAGAGCTCCGGACACAAGTCCTGGAGTGATGTAGGAAAAGTTGCAAAACAAAAGGAATGGGAGAGAAAGAATCCAGTCAGTGTGCTGTACATCTGTGTGTGATAGGGTGTGTGCAGAAACAAGGTGAGATTGAGCAAAGGGCAATATAAATAATAATAAAAAAAAAACAGCAAGAACTGAGGCTACACCCTTCTGCCATATTAGAGATTTGTAACACTGACATGAGAGTTAAACCAAAGTGTTAGAAAGGAATGTTTCCTAATCTACTCTGTAGGAATCATTTTGGACAAAATAACTCCTGAAAAGCTAACTCTGAACTCCCACAGTGGCTATAACACTTGCAGAGTTAATTCACAGACTCCACCCCTTTATTCTAAAAGTTGGACTGGTAATTGATTGGCTGCAAAAAGCTGCAGGAGCTGCAGTGGGTGAGGTGCATTGTGGGTAGTTATGCTTTTAGTTGGTTTGTTCTATTTTGGGGTGTTTATGCATGTTTATTTTAGGGGGTTGTGTTGTTCTTAGTAACTACTTTGTTCACTGTTGCAAATGTGGTGCTACTTGTTGTGTCATGTTGGCACCATAAGTGAGGAGGCTGGTCACAGGAATGGCACTGCTGTGCCGTTCCACTGTCACAATAAAGAAGTGGAGCATGGTTCACACTAAATGCTCAGGACACTGCTCCTTGTGTTCCTCTCTCACTGGCTGTCCACAGTCATGAGGTATACAAAGTGTTTTTCAGTGTGGCTGTGTTAGAGTTACTATATTAACTCTAACACCAGTGTTAAATTAACTCCAGAAGAGTTGTTTTTGACATTAAATCAGAGTTAAAGTACCAACTCTTCAAAAAGAGTTAAATTAACTCTTACTATTGTGGACCCATATAGACACTTTAAAAGTGTTGAATTTAATTCTGACAGTGTTAATTTGAGCATGCTGATTTTGCTGTGCAGCGTTCAGTATCCTGCACAACAAGGAAACACGTGGACTAGGATCAAACTACTTCCCCCATTCAGCCACAGCCACCCTCTAAACATACTCAAGAGTTTTTTTTATTCCATTCAGTTCAATAGCACACTCTGTTTTCCTGATCTGTTCATCTTCATGGTTGTCCATCACATTCTTCCTTTTATGAAACATCCTCCTTTTGCACAATCATCTCTACATACCTGAAGACTTGTTGCTTTTTGGTGAAAATTGCCGTTTTGCAAGTTTGCAGGTTTGTCTCTAAAAGCTCCAGATCAGTCCGGAGGAAAAAACCCCTTCTTTATCAGTTCTTTTTTCAACTCCTATCCATTTCTGATACACACAACCGTGGAGACATCTGAAGATTTCTGCAAATAACAGGTCTCTGACTTGTACTGAAAGTCTGAGGGGTACAGAGGAAAAAAGGAGTGGTGAGAGTATAGTCCCCTGTTGTGCTCCTGTGCAGCTGACAACCTGTTCACACTCACAACCCTTCAGTCTGTTTGTTAGTTAGTCAATAGTCCTGGTTATAGTGGAGGTGTCCAGCTAGGTCATGGGGTTTCTTACATATTAGATCAGGCTGAATTGTATTAAATGCAGAAATGAAAGAATATGGTCCTCACAGTGCTGCCATCTTTATGCAAATGACTGTGGGTTTGTTGAAGCAGGTGTATGATGGCGTCTTCAACTCAAACTCTACAGTAATTAGCAAACTGAACAGGGTCCTCAGGTGGACCATTAACAGTGCATTGGACTGTTGTGTCTGTAGCTTAGCAACAACTGGACTAATCTCGTCACACACAAAGTCGGCAGCAGCGAACCACATCGTGTATACTGTTACCAAGACAACACTAGCGATCTTCCATGGTAGACAGTATAGATGATAACTTATAGCCAGTAGTTCAATAGCTAGGCTGCTGGGATGATTGTTGACAGTAACATATTCTGGATTACACCATCTGTGGTTGACAAGCCCTGCTAAGCCACCTCCTCTGCTTTTTCTGTTCTCCTTCATTTTCAACACATTTTTCTTTTATTGGTGTTTTTAAAGTAGCCAAACATGGACAATGACAACATATTGGTTGTTTTTCTTCCTCAGCTCCTGCTTGAATCATGACATTCTTTGTATTTTGTTCTTTTCACTCCACCTTTTGATTGAGGTGTTATTATTTAAATCATGTAATTTTCAATTTGCACATGCTAATCCAATCATCATCATACATGTCACACAAAACCCTGGGCTAGGTGCAAAGAGGCATGGGCATCATTTTTGTGTTTGATTTTTTAATCAGGCACTTTTGATCCATTCATGATTTCTCGTTTTTACTGACATGAGGTAGAACTCTTTGAATATGAGATCTTTTGACCATACATGAATTTCACATTTGGATCTTTGACCACCCACAACCACTTCGTCCATTTGTGCAGTATTGATTCCATCTTCAGACAAAAGTGTAGATGAGTAAATTCAGTCTCTTCCATTTGGGCTACACAGAAACCTTGGTGTTGATTTCAAGTTTAATCCCTCCAGGAAAAAATGGAGTTTTGTGTTTATTCACATATGATTCTTATTTTTCCATCATCTATCTATCATCCATGGTTGAGTGTGTGAGCAATATATATTATCATTTGTAACAAGCATCCGTCACTTTTGGAAGAATTGTCCCCCACCCACCCATTTAACGACCTCCCTCATGTCCATATCACAGATAAATAGCTGTGGGACTTTAAACATGGCGCCCGGCCGGCGTGTGACTGAAAGAATGAGCCAACTGGTGGCTTTAGTTGCCAGGGGTCGCCCCCACCCTTCTCCTCTGCCTGGCTGGGTGGGTGGCATATGGTGGCCCAGGCAGGGACCCCATTGGTGTGACGCACACACACACACACACACACACACACACACATACACACACACACACACACACACACACACACACACACACAAGGATTGGAGCCACCCAGGCTGGACCCACGATCACCGTGGGAGACACAGTGTCACTGAGCCTCCGACAGGGGAGGGGTTGAGAATATGTTTGTATATGGGTGATCCCACCTTAGATCACCCCCCACCCCCCTTCTAATTCCCCCCCTTGGAGATACTTGGCCACTGCTCACCATCTCATCCCCATGGTGACTACACCGTTGTTTCTGCTCATCAAAATTGGCGAGATTTACCTCTGCATACACACACACACACACACACACACACACACACGCACACACACACACACACACACACACACACACGCACACAAACAGAGCCAACAGGTGGCAGGCCTTGCTCAGCACAGCAGGCCAGTTTCAAAGGTTAAACATACACTCTTTCTCTGCCGCTCTCCCAAGGGAGAGCTAAAGAGAGTGAGAATTAGTGGACAAGATAAAACGCCCCAAAAAAAGGAAAATGTAGTGTGCACATCCATGAGAAAATATCAGAATCTGCATTTTCCCCCCAAATTGTTCAGTTCCTCTTATTTGACGTCCAATCACACACTTTAACAGCAAGCATGGACACAAACTGAAAACCAAGGCATCCACACACCTGTAAATCCAGATAAATACACCAATGAAAGAAGTTAAGGCCATAAAACTGGACAAATAACTGTGTTAACATGGTAAAGTGTCATCCACGTGTTGTAAAGCTGATGGTAATCACTGAAACTGGTCTTTCCTCCTGATTTGTGTCTATTATAAGTCTGTTTCCCACACAAGCTCATCAGCAGGTCCACATTCCTGTTTATTTAAGCTAACTGCAGTGTGTTTACATAACTTCATACCAACATGTATTAAACTCAGAGATTTCATTTCTCCTTACATGTCTTACATCATTTTCTCTGCTACACCAAAATCAGCAGGGGATGGAATTTACTACATGTGTCCAGTTTAGACGTCCAATCTGAAACTCAGAATTAGATTTTCTTCTTTGTGAGTGAACCATTGCCAAGCAGCAACAAAAACCTGGATGTTTTCCATTTCCCACTTGCCATTGGGAAGCGCCAACTCACACTTGCAATAATCATGTGAACGTTTTACTTACTAAATCATAATTTTCACCTTAATTGGATTTTTTTAATAATAGTTTTATTCTGTTAATTATGGTTGTTTGTAAAATCTGCCTAAATCAGTAGATCAGTGAAATCGTTGACCCATTTTTCTCTCCATTACAGTTTAAGGATGTCAGCTTGTTATTTGATTTCAGTACTAATAATTTTCTAATGAGATACTGTGAAAATGAAAGTTTTAAAACACAAACTTGAAATGAACCATGCTAGATCAAAATGCAGACGTTTGAGTGTTTGTTACTAATCTAAGTAGCTAAAACGTGGAAAAGTACTGGCCCAGATATCTGCAGGCTGCACTGAAACCCACAAAATATTGGCTGTTCCCAACAAACGCTGTCAGATAAATGCACTGGGTTTCCATTATATGTCCCAGAGTTATTGAAGCTTCAAGGCTGAACACATTGTCAGGCTTGCAGATGGGATTTTCTGTTTCTAATGTTAGAAAAGTTTAAGTTAAATGTGAGAAAACCAAACCTATACTACAAATATCCTAAGCTGTTTTACTACTTGGGTAAGGTGAGCATATAAATAGACTTAAATCTTTATATTCATTGCTTTAGCTCATCCAAATCCATTTAGGACAGTAAATACAAGTGAGAGTCCCTTTTTTCTAATATTGATCTTAAAAATGAATCCATGAATGTTTTTGATACTCCAGTGAAGGTCTGTGAAAGTGGACGACCAAAACAAAACTTATGCACACACCAGATGCATCCTTTGGAATTTTCTCATCCATCAACTATTATAAAAAAGAGGGTTAGGGTTTTCTGCTGGCTAAAGCATCATGTGAACTCGGGGCAATCAGCTGCACATATACAGAAAGTTTTTATTTCTGATATTCAGACATAAACGTCTTCATCTGTTGCATGCATGAGAAACTGCAGGTCACAATGTTGCTGTGGCCTCATGTTGCTTAGAAGCTGATAAGAGCCAAGGCAATTCTTGCAATACTGCCCCCCTCCCTCTCTCTCCCTTTCTCCCCTGCCATCAGCCCCCTTTCTCTGTCAGCCTCTCCCTCTCTGCATCCAGCAGCCCGGCTGCTTCCAGCCTGTCTGGTGCCAAGACTCAGATTTCAGAATTTCCTTCTACAAGCCACATTTAGAGCAGCTAGCGTACTTTGTATATGTGTGTCTTTCACTGGTGTGTAAGTGTATGTTGAAGCGAGTGAGTTTGTGTGATTAACTTCTTCATTTGCACTGTCAGGGTGCTCCTCGTTCTCTTCGTGTGCTGCCTTCTTTTGCCGTTTCTCCTCTACTTTGTTTATCTAGAAAACTCATCTGTTATAATACATGTCAGCTAATATTAATAGCCCTTTGTCTAATAAACATAATGAGACAGGCGTCTACATAGAGCTGAGAGTTATGTCTTTCTGAAGTGGTTTAAGGTGGATGGGGTTGTGAAACACTCAGATAGGATGGCATGTGATGGAGTTGTGGTTTAGGTGGTGGTGGTGGGGGGGGGGGG
Source organism: Aphyosemion australe (assembly GCA_006937985.1). Taxonomy (NCBI): domain Eukaryota; kingdom Metazoa; phylum Chordata; class Actinopteri; order Cyprinodontiformes; family Nothobranchiidae; genus Aphyosemion; species Aphyosemion australe. The sequence continues at coordinate 644,632 of SSNS01000137.1, forward strand.
GGGGGGGGGGGGGTTCTTGTGTGAAGGGAATAACAGGAAAAAAAGGAGGGTTTTAGAATTACAATTCACTTCAAGCTTTAAATCCCCAGAACAAAAAAATGTTCTTTGTGGATAAAAATATCACTTTTGTATTTGTGAAGTTTTTCTTCCACTTTACGACAGTAGTGTTTTAGACTTCTCCCTATCAAAGTTCATGTTTTTGTGCTACTGTATCTGATGAGGGCTGCTGTTCCTCAAACGTCTCTGTTCTGCACCTACGTGTTCATGCACATATGCACACCAGAGACATGCACACAAGCTTCAGATTCATTGTGTGTGTTTTTTTCATTTGAGTGTAGCACTCTTAATATTCAAACCTTTGACAAAGTAAGATTAAAATCATTTTTTCGAATTCTGATTTCCAAAGGTGCTCTTACTTTGTTCTGCCTTCTGAATGGCAACAAAGACTAAAGTCATGTGGGTCCAGAGGTGGTCTTTGAAAAAGTCCAAACACATCAGCAGTATACGACGCCTCAAAAATACACACTTGTCTTCAGTATAACCCCACACACACTGCTCCTCCGTGTCCAGCAGTAATGTTTCATATTTTGGTTCAAGCAGCCGAGTTCTTTGAAAATAATATTTTACTCCTCGCATGGAAAGGAGAAGGGTTTTGGTTTCATCGTTTATTCTTTTATAAAAGCCGATCACCAACAGTGAAACTTTGCCATCTGCTGATATAAAGCAAAATCTGCAGTTTCCTTAAAACGTGAACTCTGGATATTTTCAGTTTTACATAATCAGAAAAATGCTGCTATACATTATGCTTTCAATCCATTACCCACTGTTGTTATTCAAAACATTTATCTGTTAGAGTATTCATCAAATAAATGTAACTTTATACATTCAGTATAATCTAGTAATGTGCGTGAGTGTGTGTGTGTGTGTGTGTGTGTGTGTGTGTGTGTGTGTGTGTGTGTGTGTGTGTGTGTGTGTGTGTGTGTGTGTGAGTGTGTGTGTGTGTTTTAGGCCTAACTTCATATTCTGATTTTGACAAGCCATACCCCCAGCATTCCTGGTGTGTTTTCGGCTAAAGATAATAAATAAATAAATAAATAAATAAATGCCACGGTGCCCAACTTTATGAGTAATCATGTTAAATAATTGTAATTATGTGTGAGCAGCTCTTTATTCTTAGCCATTTGTATATGTCTTCCAGAAGTGCTAAACTGAAGCTATAGTATAAAACTTTTTTTAAATATACATTAAAGGAACATTTAAAAGAAAACACCTGATTAAACAAAAAATAAATAAAAAGAACATCTGACCACAATAGGAGTCAACAAGAGTCAACATCAGGAGTTTTCTGAATCACGAGAGCTCGGAGACAAACAAGGATTCAGATTGGATGCAGACCTATCGATCATCCTGTTGTGCTTGTAAGTACAACTTTAATATGTTTTGTTTGTGCACGTTTTAGCTTTCCCCGGGTTTGTAATTATTTCTAAATATGTTTGTCAGGCGGTAGTGATCACATTCACCCTAAGACCCACATAAGCTCTCTTCTTACCAGGCAAAAGCTCAGTTACTGATGCTTTTTTGTCTCTATCCGTCTCTATCCTGTATCCTCATACACTATCATATCCTCAGCGCGCCGCGTGGACCCCGGCTGCCAATGAACAGCGCTGCCAGCCAGCTGATGCCACCAGCCGGAGCTCCCAGCTCTGGTCCTGTCGGCTAGCCGCTCGTAGCTTGAAGAGTAACTTGCCTGTCTGTGATCACCCAGAATTCACGTTTGGGTTTGCCGACATGCTACAGCCTTTCTTTGTGGTCACATGATTCCTCCTCTATTAATTACCAGGAACTCTGTTAGTCAGTAGTAAAGTGACTAGTCGACATACCTGGTGCTGCAGTCTGCTTCCAGCATGTTTCCTGCATGTTTTAGATCATGAACACAGCTGATTTGTTTGATTTAGTGATGAACCGCTCCTGTAGACACTAATGAAGGCTGAGGAGACGTTTCAACAGTTAAATTAAGGTGTTAAAAAGATGAACGCACAGCGAGGAGGGGAGAACAACAGTTTCAGTGAATTAAAACGGACACTAGGGGGTGCTAAAAGCAAGCCAAAACTACAGCGTGTTCCTCAGGTCCGTTATGCGTTTTCCTGTGCATGAAAGTGAATTATCATGTTTTTAACACGGACAAGTTCGTGGAATTTATTGCAGTTCATGAGCTTCAAGAAGTGCAAAAATTGTCAGACCAAACAATATTTTCCTCGCTGCTGCCAGTCTGATCTGTTCTGAAGTCTGTCTGTGACATGTTCTTTTCCATAGCACTGTTATTAGCTGTTGTCATGAGGACTTGTGGCTGCTTTTTAGCAGAAAATCCCACAAATGTGCAATTTGCACAAAGCTGGAACCAGCAGTTATGTAAAATATGCTTTCGAGCGTCGCTCTTCCCCATCTTGACTTTTAGTCAGTTACTGAACGTCTAGACTGTGTCTGAGTGTTTTTGTTTACATCTGACTCACTAACTTAGGGCCTAAAGTCTTTAGTGAAAAATGCTGATAGAACTAATAAAGCAAATGATTTCTGTATGTGTGTGTGCGTCTTAGGGGTGTTTGTGGGTGTGTTTGATGTGGGACTGATCAAGGGCCAAAGATGAAGCCACGGTCTTAAAAGACACTCATTTTTCCCTCCGAGAAAACTATTTCCTGTTTCTCAACATGTTTGAAAACCATAGAAAAGCGAGATCAGCAAACGTCGTACGCACGTTTAACTGAGCTCAAGTTGCTTTCATCTCTGAGTCAGTTTGAGACATTTTATCCTGGAGTTTTTCTTTGTCATAACTAGTTTTAGTCTTCAACTAAAAGCCAAAGGTCCTAATGTTTCTTTTCTTTCAGTTTACAACAATTATTAGAGCCCTCTCTGTATTCTAAATGCGTAATTAAACTTGCTCTGTACAACAAACAAGTCAGCCATGACTGAAGCCAACCTTTCAGGAGTAAAATCACAAAGGCTGGAATATCTGAATGTATGTTTTTGGATTGTTATTTTTTCTTTCATCTTCCTCAGTATTACAGGCCATGTCATTGACAAATGACACCCCAACCTCATGTGTCGGGTACAGCATCCCTTTGAAAGTGCACACACACACCCTCCATGATACACGGCCTAATGTCGTCAGAGAGTGATGGGGCACCGTTCTGCCGACAGAAAAAAAGTCATCTGTTCCATCTCAGACAAATAACAATAAGCCGGGGGCTGCATTCCAGTGGGCTTTCTCTTTGAAATGGGATACCGGCACACGCATTACAAATATATCTCTTGTTTTATCTTCCGGGCCAGGCCCATGGAAAAATTATTCCAAATACCTGCCGCGCTTTATCTGGAACCCTGGAATAGGTTAGGCCCAGCCGGGAACACGAGGATGTCTAAAATAAGGCCTCTATTACGGGATGGAGTGGAGATGGATGGACCAGAGCGGGAAGGGACAGTGATGGGGGGTATTTTAGGTGTATCGGGTCTGTGAAAAAGGCCCTGTTGCCGTGGCTTGGATCTGCTTTAAAGTCTACAATGTAGGCCAATGTCAGCTGTTGCACAAACTACATTTGATGGGGGAGGGTTTGGGCGCAGATGCATACTTATGTGGTCTCATACGTCCATCTCTAAGCGGGAGTATAAAGTGGGAGTATAAATAACAGTTTTCCTACAGATGTTCTCACCTTGACAAATCTGCTTTTAGCCGCGGCACGACGGCCCAAAGCGATGCCTTTATTTGCTCTGAATGCTAATGTTTGATGGATTGATCGATTGTAAACCATCTCAAACCCAACTTGAGTTTAAATTCATAAAGGAAAAGAACATGACAGAGAAAAGAGGTAATGAGTAACAGTTATGGAGCAATTGAAAAAGAAAAAATCTGAATGGATTAGAGGAAAAACAAGTTTGAAAGCTATCAGGAGAGGCTGGATGTGTTGAAAACACCTCCTCAAGGAATTTATTTATCTCTGAAGTTGTCTTTTGTGAGACCCAACAAGGAGTTTGTCACTGTCGCCTGTAGAAAGCTGCTGACATTTCCTTCAGCAGCGGAGTGTGTTTGAGCTCTTGCACCAGACTTACCCTAGAAAGGCTTGTCATCCAGCATAGCTCTCATAGCAGAACCGTTTCATGCACCGTTTCATCAGCAGACTGCCAAGGGGGATCTTTTGGGAGAAGCAGATGATCTTGCTGAGCAACAACAGCAAACTAATGACAAGGCAAATTTGGTGAATTAAAACTAATTTGCATGGGATCTAAAGATGGCATCAATCTGGTAGAATGGTAGAATTTTCACTGAAGCACAAATTCTCAGTGTTTGGTGCTTCTTTCAGATGTTCCTATGGATGAACGTTCAGTTTTTATTGTGGTTTTTAAAACTCTATTTATGGGATGAAATCTCAAAAACTGAGGATATTTCTTATTTTTTTAATAAAACAAAAATGATCTACGTTTGGGATCTTGGAGCCCCTCTGACAGCCAGCCACTGTCTTGGATAGTTGATCGGTGAAGGCCATTAAATTTGTTTTCACTAACAGATCTGATCATTTGTTGTGTTACCTAATCTAATTTATGTAATAACTTGATAGTCCTAAAGCTGTTTTCTGACATAATACACACATTTCGTGTGTGTCTCATAGGTTTTCTGTTCCTTGGATAAGATAAGCGTCTACGGTATGTTTGAAGAAGAAACAGAGCAGCTTTGTTGACTTTGTGTTTGGATGGGATGGAAGTGGGGGATTCTTTCACTGAAGCAATAAGACTCCATCTTTTCTAAAAATGTAAAGTCCTAAAATAGACATGAAATGAACCTCTAACTTTTTTTTCCTCTCCCCCCTATTATACCACAAGGTCTCGGGCCAGATTCCAGTCCTTTCATCCATCGCTCATGTTTCTCACTCTCCCATGTTTCTTCCAGGGCTGACTCGGCCAAGATGACGCAGCCCATGAGAGGGGACCAAGTCCACCAGCCGGCCTCAGCCTGCAAGTCAGCTAGCCTGTCCTCACCAAGCGCGGCTCGCCGGCTGTACCGCAATTTGTCTGGAAAGTTCCGCGTGGGCACCAATCCCCCTTCTCTGGAGGACAGTGTGGTGTCGGGACGGGGAGGGGAGAAGGAGAGGCTGCGTAAAACCACCATTGTAAGTCAGAAGAGCAAGCAAGGAGGAAAATATAATAAATCCAAGAATATTGTGTTGTAAAACTGGTCAGGAGGGGCACATAGAGCCAACCCACCAGATAACCACTGGTGCTATCAACACTGACTACTGTGAAGCTGATTAGAATCATTCAGAGACATGAGTGTACATCAGGATTTCTTTGTGTTCCAGTTCCAGAGTAATGAAGCATTGTTTGAGGCCGTTGAACACCAAGAACTGGACTTGGTCCAGTTGCTTCTGTCCCAGTACAGCCTCGAAGAGCTGGACCTCAACACTCCAAATAGCGAAGGTCTTCTGCCTCTTGATATCGCCATCATGACCAACAATGTGCCCATGGCTAAGCTTCTGCTGAGAGCTGGTGCGAAGGAAAGCCCCCACTGTGAGTAGACGCGCTCTAGATCTAGAACTTCCTGTAACATCAGTGGAACCAGCAAAGTTCTTGCTGCCACAGCATTAATGAGTTTTTTCCAACCTTACGTGTCTTGCAGTGAAAACACATTAAAGGCACTGATGGGGTAGTAATGATGATGCAATATTAGTCATCTTTGTAAGCAGATTTTATTTTCTGTGATCTGTGAGCTGGTGCTGCCTTCCTCTGTTAATGATTAGAACTCACCAGTAAGGCTCCTAGGATGTTTGTGTTTGCACACACAGACACACACACGCACACACACACACACAGACAAAGACACATTTTCAAGAGCTGAGCCAGACGTCTTATAAAGGTATCATTAAATTGAAAACACTTGAATGGAAAGTAGTGTTTACTGAAGGTTGGTCTTTGATTTTGCTTTTATATCCAGAACCCAAAAATTTCACGAGCCTGTGTGTGTGTGTGTGTGTGTGTGTGTGTGTGTGTGTGTGTGTGTGTGTGTGTGTGTGTGTGCGTGTGTGTGTGTGTGTGCTTGTCTGAAAGAAGCGGGGTGAACAACACATGGGAAAATTCAAAGCTTTCCAAAGTTTCGTGACGCATCTATTAATCAAACTCCATCCGAGGAGGATCGACATCACAGATGCAACAGATCCTTCCTTCAACTTTAAAAGAATTGATTCTGGTGCTTATTGACATGATCACACTCGAGTTCACAGTGTGTGTGGTTACCATAGACACAGTGCCTGACAAAGACAATGAAACAAATCATCCAAGGCAACTTCATACTCACTATATAAATCCTTTTGTGACTCGCAGTAAGACAAAACCACTTTAATGAGTTGTAAGGAAACCCAGCTTCATGTGAAATAAGGACATGCCAAAACACACACACACACACACACACACACACACACGAAATATCCAGCATCTGCACATGTTTTTAAGAATGTGTAAATCAAAGTAAACTAGCATTATTATTCCTTGCCAAAAAAGGTGAAAGGCAGGCAAGAGCTATGCTCTGTGTGTATGTATGTGTGTGTGTGTGTGTGTGTGTGTGTGTGTGTGTGTGTGTGTGTGTGTGTGTGTATGTATGTGTGTGTGTGTGTGTGTCTCCGTCTGTTTGCAAAATATCTTGTGAACCACATAATGGATTTTAATGTAGCTCTCAGAAAGTAATCATTGGCTGTAGATCTACACCTAATTCATTCTTGGAGTCAGTTCAATTCAAGATGGCCTCCACAGATAAAGATGGGCAAACTCAACAATGACTACAGCGGGGGTTCCCAAAATCTTTTCTTTGAGGACCCCCTTGCCTGTGTCCAAGACAAGCCAGGACCCCCAACCCCAACTCCTACACGCATAAACACATTAAATGTGATCATTTACACCCTTTAAACAGACATACAGAGTTATATATTTTATATGGGGTTCTGATTATACTGTAGGGAGTGTTATTGGGATTTTATAAATGTAATTTTTACAAATAAAATCTTGCTAACCTCACAACCTCAGCAAAGACAAAATTGTGGGGACCCCCTTGAGTTACTGTCCTTTTGAAAGCAGACCAAGCTGGACCAAATTCCCTGGACAGCGTCACACAGTTGATTAACCATTAAAAATGAAAGTACGGGGACAAAGAAAACCTTGCACTTCAATTGACCAAACACAGAAATGCATGTGCCCCAGCCAGCTTGTTCACAATAAAAACAAAAAATGAATAAAAACACCAAATGTATGCAGTCCTTTGGTTTCTGTTTTTACTTTAGTGTTCAAACCTAAATGTTTTTTCTTTAGGCTGTCCTTTTAGCATATATTAAATATCACCTGAACCTCCTTAATCGTGCCCATCTCTGGTTCTTTTAAAGCAAACCAAGCAGCTGTGGTTGGAAACGGCACACATACGTTGCTGATAAGTGATGGAGTCTGGAGCCCAGCACGGGACAATTTCATCAATCCTGCTCCTGCTGAAGTTCTGACTATTACCACCCGCACCCACGATGTCTGCATCCAGCCCCCCCTCTCCATACATAGGCCAACAAAAATAAGGTTTATACTAAAACTATCAACAGGACCAAAAATTCAAAATGACCCAAAAGACATGGAGCCCAAACAATCATGTCTCAAATGAATATTATCAATGAGCCCAGAAAGGGGGGGAGGCTGAGCAACTACTGTGCAGGTAGCGCTGCAGCCGTCTCCCTCTCCACGTTTGTACCTGCTGTTCAATTAGTCTAACTAACCATGGCACACCTTTGTTGTTTCCATATATTTAATTTTCTTTTCTTCTCTTCAGGTTCATATTTTCCAGCCTTAATTTTCAGGATATTCATCTTCAAACGAGATTATTTGAGACTCACTGTGTTTTTCTTTGCCGCCTGTTCTTGCAAGTTTTTCATTGGGTCCCGTAGGACCCGCGGGATCCCAGAGCCATTGCAGGGCTCTAATGGAGTCTGAACATTAGAAACTAATAATATTAATAATGATAATAATAATGAATTCTATTTGTAATGCACTTTATATTTTAACAATCTCAAAGTGCTACAAGGTTTATAAAATGTACTTAGCAAAAGGCTTCCCTGAAAAGATAAGTCTTAAAAGATAAATAAGTGGTTAAATAAGATAATAAGATGGACAAATTTAAATAAAAATATCAGTAGGCTACGTTTAATAATTCACTTAAATCTGCAACTGATCAACTTATGGAGGCAATCTCTTTCAGGGTGGCCAGCACAGCTACAATGAAGAAAAAACTATGTCTTGTGGGGTTCCACAGGGAAGTTGCTTGGGTCCACTTTTATACTCAATATTCACAAATGATTTGCCATTTACCCTGAAGAATGCAAAGGTCTCTATGTATGCAGATGATTCTACAATATATTCATCAAAACCATCAGTAGAGGAACTTGAACAGGTCCTGATGGAGGAACTAATGTCAGTTGTTGAATGGGTAACGAGTAATAGACTCAGTTTAAATGTGGCCAAGACTAAGTACATTGTCTTTGGAACCAATAGGATGCTGCTGGATGAGCCTGAACTAGATGTGATGGTTGAACAAGTAACAGAGACGGAACATTTGGGTGTGATTATTGATAGTAAACTGTTGTGGTCAAAGCATATAAACAGAGTGGTCACCAGGATGGGCAGAGGTCTCTCAGTTGTTAGAAGATGTGCTCATATGCTGCCTTTTAATGTGGTGAAAAATGTAACTGAAACACTTGTGCTTTCACAGTTAGATTACTGTTCAGAGGTCTGGTCATGTGCTGCACAGTCTCATATAAAAATGCTGCAAACTGTTCAGAATAAAGCAGCTAGATGTGTCCTACGATGCTCATACAGAACTAATGTTAACTGGATGCATAGTTGTCTATCATGGTTAAAGGTACAAGAAAGATTTAAGACATCACTTCTGAATTTGACCAGGAAAATTATAATAACTAAAGTACCGAGATTACTATATCAGGTGCTCAGTTTTAGTTCTGATGAACATACCTATGAAACAAGGCATGCTGTTGAGGGCAGGTTTATTCTGCCTAGAGTACAATCAAATAACGCTAAGAGGATATAGATCAATGTTTACATGGAACACATTGCCTGCTTACATTATCAAAGAAAATAATCAACATCAATTCAAAATTCTTTTAAAGAGATATTTGCTTGCGGAACAGCTTCATGAACATTGACATTGTGTATATTTCTCATCCTAATGTAGATTAATATTGGTAGCTATAATTATTATAAAATTAATATAAAAAATAACTCATAGAGTTCTGTAGTTTTGTATTATTATAAAACAAAGTCAATGATGTATAAACTAGGTTCTGTGTCTGTGTGTGTTGGATGTTTGTTTTTGTGTATATGTATTTTTTATTTGTAATTGTTGTGTAGAGAAATGTAAATATATTGTATGGCAGCATTTCTGACAGACTCCAGGAAGACTAGCTGTTTGATATAGCTAATGGAGATCTAAATAAATGAAATGAAATCCTGTGTTAGTCAGTAAAAGTGACTGGCACTATCAGTTTTACACATACTGAGCTAAAGCGTGTGTATTAATAAGCTAAGATTCATCCCCAACACACCCTGAGCACAAGTCATTATGTAACAACTTCAGTAAAATCCTTTCCTTTGATTATCAGAGTCAACTCTGCCAGCTAAGTTTCTTATGCACCACTGGATAGATTTTAAAGAGTTTCTCAGGAAATAACCATTTGGTTGTGTATCTTCAATTGATTAGTTTTTAAAGACAACCCCACTCACGATCATAGATATATAGATGCCTGACTGTTCGTCAATTGGACAAACATCCCTACGCAGCGGCCATCTTACTTCGGACAGCTGCCCCCTTTTGTAACATTGGTGTCAATGGTGCATGCACTATTTAAAAAACTCTAACTTGCTCAATTTTCAACCAATTTTGAAACAGGTTGATTTGTTATAAACGCCAGAGATGTGGCTGTGAAATATGACGGCTTTGCCCCGTTAATTTAAAAATGTGCAAGTGTGTCGTCTCAAGCCTATGTGTCATAAGGTTTGTAATAATGCAACCTGCTTGTAAATCCGTTAATATTTCATGGAGTTAAGAGTGTTTTTGTTTAAGCTGTTCACTCACCTTCCATCTGCTACCATTGAGAACGGAACGTAAGCTGTCCGAAGTAAGATGGCCGCCGTGTAGGGACGCTGTCGACTCCCAGTTAACTCATTCACTGCCACTGACGACTATAGTCGTCATTTGCATTGTTTTACGTGGTGGGCGTCAGAACGAGCCCCCGCACCGTGAGAACAAACTTCACGTGTCTAAAGCGGATCTTCATCCGTGTATGTCACACATCACGTGATCAGGAAGCGGAAAATCAATGGATTAGGAGTTTGTTTTGGGCCGCTGCTGTGAAAAAAGCAATGCGCCAACCGGAAATGCTTCTGGAGCTCACGCTTCGAAAACAGATTGTGAAAGAACGGATAACGCTAGAAATACGGCGATTCTTCCTGATGTAAGAAGTGAGTCTACTCTTTCTTTTGGTAGTTTTGGCGTTTACATGATCATAGAGCACAATGTTCTGTGACTCTTCAAAAAACAGTAAAAACGCTCAAAAACGCTGGCAGGCAGGGGCTTTCTGATCAGAAAACGGCTGGCAGTTAATGAGTTAAGGCATCTAGCAATATATATGATATCTATGTGTCTGTGGCCCAAACACAAAAATGGTGATAACTCAAGTCAGTTTTACTGATCTGGAGCTCAGATGTGATGTAATAACTGAGAGTGGTGCACCACACAGCATCCACGTCTTAACAAGTCTCATGATGCTCCAAATGACGTTATTTTGAAGATTTGACCAAAACAGCTATGACTCCATCAATTCTCACCTTAAAATGATTTTAAACGTTGTCATAAAGTCCTTCATCTACTTGCCTCTAACTATTTTTACCCCTATTGAAGTGCTTCATGTTATTTATTATGCCCTGATCCTCAGCTCTACAGCTCAACGCTTGTGGCACCTTCCCTGTTTAAAAGCAGGAAAACTCTCTTTATGTCTTTGCACGAGTGACCCAAAGTAACAACAAAAGTGACACCCAAAGGAGACACTCAGATCCAAAGTGAGCCTCAAAGCCACTGAGGAGACACAGAGAGCGCCGCAGAACTAAACACCCAGATGGACATTTTGACACGGAGCTTTAAACTTACTGTCAACAGTGGAATCTAACGCTCAACAGTGGAATCTACAATGAACAAACACAGACCACACAGACTAAACACAGACACACACCAGTCCCAAACACTCTAAGAAATAACCAGCCACCAAAGGAGCACAGCGCTCTACTGTCTTTTTTCTATCCTAACTGCTTTAAATGACTCGTTCTAAGCTTTTATTTTGAAGGATCCGTGTTCATTTTGCCACTGGAGCATACGAGTCCCTCTGATCTCTTTGTTATGCCTCCATTTTCACTATCGCTAACAGCGGTTTGAATATTTTTACGGGGTGTTAAATCACATCAACTATAGCGATTTGTTCTCAGCAACACCCCTTTAAAGAAAATAGAAACTTCATGACATGCCTCTGATAAGCTGCAGTACAGAGTATAAAGAGAGCAGTTGTACAAAAATTTCCACAATTTTCACAGAAAAATCCTTTTACAGCTGCAGTCTAATGCTCTCACTGCACGTTCCCACCACTCCTCCCTCTTCCTTTCATTGCTCTATTTTCTGTTATTTTCTAGGTGATGTCATTCATTTAGAAGGGCTGGTTTGTTACATTAAATAAAGTTTATTGAGGAATCTGTTGCAACATTTTGGAAACAAAGGACTTAAACTGAGAGGCTTGCAGAAGCCATTAGCAACATTGTAGCAAAAGATTTGTTGCTGTTTTTCTAACTTTTAAATTAAACATGCCTAGAGGTAATAAAGCTTGCTCACTTTGTCGCCCACAGTTGTGAGTCTGGAGGGCCGAGCCGTGCATTTGGCCACCTTGGTGCAGGAGGCTGAGCAGCGAGTGTCAGAGCTTCAGGGCCAGGTCCGGAACGAGGGTCCCAGTGAACGGGAAGGATGTGATCAGGAGCGACAGCTGAAAGCTTGGGAGTGGAGGCTGCGGCTCTTCCGGCGCATGCAGACAGGCTTTGAACATGCTAGTAAGTCTAAAGTTAGGATGAATTTGGGATTTCGTCCCACTTGTCAGACTTACACTGATATCTTCCACATTGGTAAACCTAACACACGATGATGCTTTGTAACCCACCCACTTACAAGGAAAATTGTGACTCCTGAGGATAGAAGACACTAGCTCCATCTAACTGAACATCCTTGCACTTTGATGAGAACATAACCTTGTCTCACCTGCTTTGTATTCTCACACGCTGTTGTGTAAACTGTGTAAACATTAATGTTGATTAAAACAACAAGCAGCTGCATTCCTAATTACACTCTGCTGTGTTTACATGATTGACATTACAAGCTGAGGAGGTTGTTACGTACTGTAACGATCCCATTTAGTTTAAAATGTTTTATTCTGCGTGTTTTGACCTTTTTGTCTCTTTGCTTATTAGCATCTCTTTTCTACCTGCCTTCTCAGACCCTCCAGATGCTCCCGGTGTAGTTCGCCTGTCTGTCAGTAGCAGCACAAGTTTACAGGTCGACTTTCATGAACCACTTTGTGTCAACTCTGCAGTGGTTACAAAGTACAAAGGTCAGCTGTCACCTCAGTTAAACCACAGCACAGAACAATGCTTGCATTTATCAATTCAATAAACCTTATTAACAGAAACATTGGTCCAGTATGAAAGAAAGTTAAAAAATAAATAAAAGTAACACAATGAAACAATCTAAAAACATAAATAGATCTGATATAATGGGTTATAATGTATATGTAAAGTTTCTCCATATGGCATTAAACATGGATACATTGCACATTGCAAACTTATAACTTGCACTACTATGTAGTGGGTCCAAAAGCATTTGGCAGCAACTAACTGCAAGTTGTCCCACTTAAAAGGATGAGAGAGGTGTGTGATTTTCATCATATAGGTACACTTCAATTGAGAGAATGTAAAAAAAAATCCAGGAAATCAAATTTATATGATTTTTAAATAATTTATTTATATAATGGTGCATTAGTATTTAGCACCTACAAACAAGCAAGAATTCTGGCCCTCATACACCTGTTACTTCTTTAAAGGTGTTGAACAGTCATTTAATCAATACATTTGCAGTGGTCTCTGGTAGGAATGAATGCCCTGTAAGTCGTACTCTGGGAAAAAAAACACTGGTGCACTAATTTCAGGAACTAGAAGTGAGCCACAGCACAGCTGAGCTTCAAACGGCAGGATTTAGAATCTTAATTCCTGATATTTGGACATCCCACCTCTGATTGGATAACAGCAATGCAACTCTACCACTGACTCTGTTTGCTCTGCAACGTTGATGTTTTTTCTCCACAAATAACACAAGCCTGGAGGAGTTTTGCTGTGTGGTGGAGTTGCTAATGCTAACAGTTAGCTTCTACTAGCCGAGACGTTCTCTGCTGTTTCCTGGATGCTAAACCAACAACAGCCTTCCCCGTCATGAGTCAAGATGGGTGAGTCCATGATTGTTAAGTGACAGTGTGACGTAGATCTGTCAGGCTTTTCAAATCCTAGAGTTTCACCGTCTATTTTCTATCAGAAGCTAATGCAGGTGATAGGTGTAGGAGACTATTTTCATGTTTAGCCTACATGAAAAAGATGTTCCACACCTTTTAGAAACTCTTCTATCCTCCACACCTTAGTTGTTTTATTGGCACCTGTATGAACCTCTTATCTGTATATTAGACATCTGTCCACACCTTCAAACAGTCAGACTTCAGCCTCTACCATGGCGAAGACCAGAGAGCTGTCAGGACACCAGGGACAAGACTGTACACATGCACAAGACTGAGATGAGCCAGTCAACTATAGGCAAGCAGCTTGGTGAGAAAAGATCAATTATTAGAAAGCTGACTAAATACAAGATCACTGACAATCTCCCTTGACCTGGGGCTCCATGCAAGATCTCACCTCGCGGGGTACAAATAATCTTGAGAAAAGGGAGGAAACAGCCCAGAACAACACTGTGGGAACTGGTCAATAACCTGAAGAGAGCTGGGACCACAGTAACAAAGGTTACTATTAGTAACACACTAGGTTTTCATGGATTAAAATCTTGCAGCACTTGAAAGATCCCCCTGCTTAAGCCAGCACATGTACAGGTCTGTTTAAAGTTTGCCAGAGACCATCTGGATGATCCAGAGGAGGATTGGGAAAATGTCATGTTAGATAAAACCAAAATAACTCTTTAGGATAAACACCACTCGCCAAGTTTGGTGGGGTAACAATGCTGATTTTCATACCAAGAACACCATACTCACTGTGAAGCATGGGGGTGGAAACATTATGCTTTGGGGCTGCAAAGGGGACAGGATAACTGATCTGTGTTAAAGAAAGAATGAAATGGGCCGTGTATTATGAGATTTTGGGCAGAAACCTCATTCCATCAGTGAGAGCATTGAAGATGAAACATGGCTGAATATTCCAGCATGACAGTGATCCCAAACACACCAGCTGGGCAACAATCGAGTGCTTTGTAAAAAACATTTCAAGATTCTGAAATGGCCTAATTTCCAGACCTCATACCAATAAAGAATCTGTGGAGGGAATTGAAAGTTTGTGTTGTCCAATGACAGCCCTAAATTATCACGGCTCTAGTGAAGATTTGCATGGAAGAATGGGCCAAAATACCAGCTACAGTGTGTGCAAACCTGGTGAAGACCTACAGGAAACGTTTGACCTCTGTCATTGCCCAACAAGGTTACATTACAGTATTGAGGTGAACTTCTGCTTTTGACCAAATACTTATTCTCTGACCATTAAACAAACGAAAATTAAAAAAAATCAAACAATTTTATTTCATGGATTTTGTTTACATTCTGTCTCTTACAGTTGACGTGTATCTATGCTGAAAATTACAGACCTCTCATCTTTTTAAGTGGAACAGTTTTTACAAATATACTTTTTTTCCCCACTGTATGCTACCTCTTATATGTTTTATTGTTTAAATGTTATGTAGAATATTTCAGTAATGTGTTTTTCTAATAAATAAATACATGTATGTGTATTTGAAGTGAGTTGGAGCAGTGCACCTTCATTCAGTCCCTTACTGGGTGAAATGCTAGTGGATGACGCTCTGCTACAGTGCAACATAACAGGACTAACTACAGTAAGTTCTACTTGCATCACTACTTCCAACAAGTTCTTTTCACTTTTAACTAATAGGTTTTTGCTTCTAATATCTAAATAGAATTGCTATGTAACACCTTATCTACTAATAAAATTCTTTACTGCATGAGTGATGTTTGGATAAAAATTCCATCAATGCAAATGTAGCCTTTGCTACACAACAAACACTGACAAACAAAACCATTTCCACCTGAAGATGGTCAAACCGTTGCATTTCCTCCCTTCTACCAAATGAAATGAATGTTTTTTATAGATCACAAAAAATCACTCAACCATCTAAGCTGTAGCTTCACCAGTCATTATTCACCTAAGTATGGGTCCTCAATAATTTTATACAAACAAGCTAAAAACATTTGTTTGTGTCACATTTAAAAACGTCTGATGTTTTTATTACATACATCAAACACAGTGCACACGTTATAGTCACAGTCTGTCCGAAGTGACTGCTGTGACAGACTTACGACCCAGCTCCAAACACACTTAGAACTTTCTTTTTTTGTAGCAAGTCTTGGCTTTTAACTAAAGAACATTGGAGGACAGCCTTCTTCAAAATAATTTAAAAAGAGCAGCTTGGTAGCCTGCCACCTGATTTATGTTTGGCGTTTCCAAGCAGGCCTAAAGACAAATGGACGCTCCCTTGTTTTTTTGTTAATACGTGAGACACCCCCCATACATGATCCCACACTAAGCCTTCTGTCACAAGATGGAGGTCAAGGTAGGGTCAGTAGATTTTGGTGGCTGCTTTGATTGATCTGAGAACGAAGAAACAGAGACTTGCTGTCTACAGAGTTAACACAGTGGCAACCATTACACTAACACAACTACACATATACAGACATGCTCCATACTACACACATACATTTACGTGTACATATGTGTACTCTATATCCAAAAATGACTAATTAATTTAATGTGTGCCACAAAATTATGAAGTACCTGCCATGTCCTCTCTTCTCCCAGGGTAGCTACTACTATGTCCAGGTGTCAGCATACAACATGAAGGGCTGGGGACCTCCAAAAGTTTCCACCCCGTCTTGTGCTGCACCGTCCAGTGAGTCCAAATTATATTTGAATTTGTGTGTGTGTGTGTGTGTGTGTGTGTGTGTGTGTGTGTGTGTGTGTGTGTGTGTGTGTGTGTGTGTGTGTGTGTGTGTGCATGTGTGCGTGTGTGTGTATGTGTGCGTGTGTGTATGTGTGTGTGCATGTGTGTGTGTGTGTGTGTGTGTGTGCGCGTGTAGTTTTCATTTTGATGGCTTGTGGGGACCACAACTTAATGGGGTACCAGCTGAAGAGGACCTCTAGTAATACAGGAACCATCAACACAAGCTGAAATTGTACTTTGATTATGATTAGGGATTATTACATTGTTATGTTTATACAGTATATTGCACAGATGTGTTTGGTTAAAGCAGAAGATGCACAGTTTTAATAGATATTTTAGCAAATTCTATTTAAAAGTTATACTCATTACTGTCTGGTTGGTTGTAGATGGCTTCCCAAGGAGTCTCAGTGTGGAAAAATAATGTTATGTCCAATAGTACTGATAATTTAATGAATAGTTTATGCACATAAGGGATTGCTGGTCGTTTAGGATGTAAACACCATTTATAGAAATAGAAATAGTCAAACTATTACAGAGAAACAATTCCAAGTGGCAAACCCCAAGACTCTTCTCAGCCAGGGGGTTAGTTGGGCTTTAAGGTTCCTATTGCAGATATCAGGATGTGTGAAGACCCAGCTGGCAGTTTCCTGTTCCAGCCAAGCCTTCACACATCCCGAGGCTATGGTTACACAGCCTTGGGTTCAGCCAAGAAAATAACCGTCAAGTCATGTGCAACAGCTGAAGTGTTGACCACTCCACACAGTGGCTCTCTTTTTCCTTTCTTTCTTTCGTTAGATCTTTCATGATTTATGAGATGATTTCCAGGATTGTTGCTGGTGTTATTTGTGTGAAGTCTCTCCAGATGGGACATGCCTACTGTAACAGCATGAACATACTGTAGAAAGTATCATTGTGGGTATATTAGGACATTCAAGGCACATCTGGGTAACACATGAACATGTTTGTCCTCATCAGCACATACTGCTTTTCAGCAAGTGTGTGTATATGGTCTTCATTTTAAAGAAACTAGGCTTTCCCTCTCTTTTTTTCTACTGTCTCACCTCCCTCCCTCCTCTCAGAGCTAATTTAGATGTTGCGTGTTTGTGTTTTCCATTTGGGCCTACCACTGGAAATATTTGCATGTCTGTGCTGTAGTGCGTGGCACAGCCCCAACAGTGGGGGCCTTATACCGGGCCGTGGACGCCCATTAAAGGGCCCGCTTGTCTTGTCAGGATAGGCACCTTTCCGGGAATAGAGCTCACCGTGTTTCAGCCCCGTGCACCCTCTGGGGGGGCTCCAGAAGGAGGGTGGGGCTCGGGGTGATGGTTGGTTGGGGGTGGGTTATCGCTGACTCATCCTTCTGTGCATTCACACAAGGAAAAAAGTGCTGAAGAGTGGTGTTTTTCAGGAGCCAGTCATCTATAAGAAGGGAAAGTTTGTGACGCAGAAGAAGGAGGTTTTAATTGTTTTTGTGATGGAATGTTTGTGAATGGGCGTGTATATTTTAATTAAGAAGCAAAGTAACAAAAGCAAAAAAGTTCATTAATTAGATGAAGAAAGGTTGTGACATTGTATGAGTATACACTGGTAGAATATTGTTTAACCTTGTAGATGTAGCAATTTATTTACATTGCATCACATATCTCGAATCATACACACGTAAAGCAGAAGTCTAAAAGTTTTTTTCTCAGAGGGCACCTTCTAGAGGTGGAAAAAAGGATTGCATCTTAAGACCCTCTTCCTACGTCAGTGATTATGGCTGTAAGCAACGCCTCTCGTTCTTGAACGTGCACCTCTAGTGGACCAACAGAGCTAAAAGACATTTTTTTTACAATTATTATTCTCATTATGGTGCGTATTCATATATATACACACACACATATATATTTTTATATATATATATGAATACACACCATTTTATCAAAAAGCTGCACTTCCTCATGAGACCGCAGCAGATGAGTGAGCAATCCGTGCCCCTTATATTAAAGACTCACTTTGTCATGAAAAAGGTCACAGACTGCATCAGTCTAGGTACTTACGCAAACACACATGCACGCTCTGTGAATGACATCTGTACGTAAGCGGCTGTCTAACGCTATTGGCTGATGCTGAGTAGCATTCAATTCAAATTGCATGGGGCTCAACGGAACGGGCTTAGCAGAAAATATCACATTGCCTACATTAAATCACAGTACAGGGTCAGACTGTCACTGTTATGACTAAATCATCTAAATCATCATACATAATTCCTGAAAGGGGAAAAACTCTAGATTGATTCTTTAAGCTTTATACAATATCCCTAAAAAATATGGCAACTACTTAAATTTAAATAAAGCAATGGAAAAAGTGTCATATTATTTAGTCACCAACAGCAGCTGAATCACATTCTCCCTGAGATAATCCTGACAAACGCCCACTACAAAGGGAAATTCCTACTTCTCAAGTTATGCCTAACAAACAAAAATATGTCAAAAACTAAACCTCAGATCTGTCATATTCTAGCGTTTTGAGTGAGAGGAGAAGTACCTGAAGAGTTTGATGTATAATATGTGCATGGTATGTAGAAGCTGTGTCTTTCCGATATCACATTTTAACATGGGCCAATAATATTGGACATCCCTAAGTTATGAATCCTTAAGAATTGTTTGATAATCTCTTGTTTCAACCTTCAGGTTGGAGAGATGTCGACAGCCAAGCTCCACGCCAGAGAGGCCAGAAAGAAGCGCTTGACCAGCTGCTCGGACAGATAAAAGAAGCACATCGCAACTGTGTCTGTCATGGTAACACTCATTTCTTTTAACAGAACTATAACGGGTGTGTACAGGATTGAGTCCAAATGCCTGTAATTCTGATTTCCTGTTAAACGTCAGGAGCAGGACGTTTATGCTATCTCACCACACAAACAAACTACCTGGTTAACCCTCGTCTCCGCTACTTTAGGAAGAGTGTTGAAGAAAAACTCTTGGGCGTATGTAACTCAGTTCACAGGTGCAACAAGTTTCGCTAATTGCCGTGTTTCATTTCACCTTGACGGACACTTTACAATCTGAGGCATGACAAGTACTTTCAGGGGCCGACCATACTAAGATGACATGCCGCCACCCCTCTTGTCTCAGCAGCTCCCTGTGTGAGTCTTTCCATGACTCAGCCCTTCTTGCTAAATACCTCTCTCTCTCTCTCTCTCTCTCTCTCTCTCTCTCTCTCTCTCTCTCTCTCTCTCTCTCTCTCTCTCTCTGTCTCTGTCTCTCACACCCTCAAGCCCAAACACACTCACCCACTTACTATTGTCCACTGTGGCTAAACCGTATTTGCAACAGGGCGAGGTGCTATATAATAGTCAGTATTGAGTGGCTCTTGGTCTGTCAGACGGCGGCTGATTGAGCTTGAGAGTTCAGGCACGGTAGCCGAGGTGGCGTATCCCGGGGTCATGTTTGTTATTCCTGTAACAGACAAGTCCTGCGCTGGAGTCTGAGAAGAGCATAAATTAACACTGACTTCTGCTAACACCCCGTCCCCACCCCCCTGCAGCGCACTAGTCGTCTTGTCCTCTGTCCCCACATATACACAAGCACACGTACGTGAATTGACAGGAATATTTAAGCACATGCCCCCCCAACTCTCTCCCGTCCGTGTACACCCCCCCCATCACAGCTTACGGCCCACACCACCTTCTCCCTCTTGTCCAAACACTATTAATTAAACTGTGAAAGAGGCCTTGACTAACACAGGCTCCCCAGCAGTCAGTCCTACTTGTCTGTCTTACTCAGTGTCACACAGGGAAAGAGGCCAGGACTGGAGCTGAACAGACTCATGAGTGGAGAGGCATTTGGGGAGGTGAGAGGGCCCGAGAGATGCTGTTATTTTTTTTCTCTACTCGTCCACCTGAAGGGAGAAAAAATAGCTCTTTTTAGCTCTGAATGAAGGGATTTATTGACTTTAAGTGGCCTGGGGCTGGAGAAAGATCACCTGGGACGAGAGGGAGTCTGAGGGGATTTGGGACTCAGTGTTCCTAATGAGTTGGGAGGTGCGTTATCTCACCAGCAAGAACCCACACAAACACGCACATACATATATATAAACACCTCCCTCTCTCGCCTGGAACCCTCTCATGGCTCTCTAAAAATAAACATGTCCCCACAGACCTAACTGACCTCCCTGTCAGTGAGTGGCAAAGGGTTAAGACGCACACAGACGTGCACACATGAATTACTGAAGTTTCTTGGCTCCACGCATAAGGCCATAGCTCAGGGCATGCCATGCTCCAGCAGCTTTAGTGTGTGCAGGTAAACACACACTCACATGCATGTACACACAGTTAGTGATCCCCTGAGACCCGAGAGCTAGTGGTTCCCCCAAGGCCAATAGTCTGCTGTTGGCAGCCAGCATGACTGTCAAATTGTGCTGCACCACTGGAGAGCATGAGCTGTCAAAAAACATTCAGGCGTGTTGTTGGACCTGTCGAGTTTGTTGTCACTGGAGGAGATGTTGCTGAAGCTGCTCGGGACAGACGTGTCCTATTGGTTCAGCAGGGAAATTAGACATCCAATCCGAGTAAGATATGAGGGTCTGAAGAGCTTTAATTATAGGAATCAAAGGTGTTAGTTATTCAAGTGACTGAACTTGGTTTGACTGAGTGAAGTCAATCCTCTCTCTCATCACACAGAACAGTGTAAAGCCCCAACACAAGGCAGGAAGCACTCGGTATCCAAAAGCCTTCGTCATCTCTTCCAACCCAACAGCAAATTTGTCAAAAGCTTGAAGAGGTAAGACACTCCTGTCATTAGATTGTAACTCTTTGAATTCAAACTAATTTTTAATGCATTTTCTCTATTAGGGTTTGTATGGGGCTGAAGTTTCTCCTTTACTTTTTATTCAAAGCCATGAATGAAATCAACTAAAATATTTTACTGTGAAACATTAAACCAATCCCTCCTGAATCCACTCATGTCAGTATGTTTTTGTTCTTTTAGTGTGTTGTGTAAAAACACTCTCTCGCTGGGTGACTGTTGAGGACGAGTTATGAACAACATTCACAAAATCTTGTTTTTCAAGGGCTCTCGAGCTCCTTGTGTGAGTTGCATGGAGCTGCTTTTGTGTTGCTTGAATTTTAAAATAGAGGTGAAACAGGGAAAAACTAGAAGATGGTGCAAAAGTTCATTTATGTCAGTAATTCAATTTAAAAGGTGAAACTAATCTATTACTCATTCCATGCAAAACCAGCTATTTCAGCCTTTATTTGTTAGAATTGTGATGATTATGGCTACAGCTGATGAAAACCCCACATTCAAAATCTCAGACAATTAGAATATTGTGAAAATGTTCAATATTCTAGACTCAAAGTGTCACACTCTAATCAGCTGATGAATCCAGAACACCTGCAAAGGGTTCCTGAGCCTTAGATGGTCTCTCAGTCTAAGCTGGATTTACTAAAATAAATGAACTTTTGCATCATATTAAAAATTTTCCAGTTTCCAGGAACTCATCTTTAACCATTCAGCTGCATCTCAGATTAGTTTCAGTGAGTCAGAACGACTTTGTGAAAGGTTGGTGACTGATTTGAGAATAAAATCAGTGGAAAATGTGAACAAATTGAGGCACTTTGTGGCAAAATTGTGACAAAAAATGTGCACAACTGTCTTAATGTGTTTGTAATTACATTGGACCTGGCCCTATAAGTACCAGCTCAGTGATTCTAGTGGAAATTTTGCAAATTTTTCCCATTTTGGTTCTTCTAGTACGTCAGCGGCAGTGTTTGGGCAGTGAGAGACCAACATTATCAGTTCTGTCACACCAAACATACACCTAAAACCAACTGTGGCGATGAATATTTAGCAGCAGAAAAACATTTTTTTTTGCTTGTCAATGAAGAACAGCAATGATAAGAAACCTGCTGTAAAAGAGCAGAAGTGTGAAATTACCCCAGAAAGGGATATCTAGATTCTAGGTCCAATCATCTAATTTCTAATCACACCATACCCCACCGCTGACGTGTCTCTAATCAGTCATTAAACATTTCAGTCAGCTCTTCTTCTGTAACACATCTTCCTGTTTGTCTCCAGAGGTCTGTATCTGACATCCATTTTCTACCGAGACGACAACGTGTTGGTGACTCCAGAAGACCAGATTCCCATTGTGGAGGTTGAGGATTCCTACTCCAGCACCCTGATGCAGGACTTTCTCTGGTTTACTAAGGTAGACAGAAATACAGCAGAAATAAGGAAAAACACAGTTTTCTTTCACAAATGACTCAACTCACCACAAAGAGCCCATGGTTCCAGACGATGTGAGATCACACATTGTCATTTATTTTTCCTAAAACAGGTTTCCTACCTTTGGGATGAGATTTCGTGGCTTCAGCAGTGTCTGAGTCCGTCCCAGTCATCCTGTTCATGCACTCTACAGACTCGCCTCAAGATGCTGCAGGCTGTTTCCCAGCTTCAGGTAGTCTAAAGCTTTGCACCCTTGGGCTAACACTTGGGATTGTCAGTCTGAATGTATTTCCTGTTGACTTTAAACCAGGGAATGCTGGGAACCCAGGACCTTGGCCACGTGTATTTTGAGCCGATCAAAGACAAGCACGGTAACGCCCTGCTCGTGCTCTTGAAGGACATGAGCACTTGTCCCAACCTGGACGGCGTTCGCTGGACACAGCTTTGCAAACTGCAGCTCCAACGCAAATCTATCTCATCCCCCGAGGAGCCCACCGCCTTGGACATGCTGCTCATCACGCTCCACGTGAGTCCTGCAGGACACCTTATGCTTGACTTGGATAAATGGTCCGTTTCTGCTTCTTCAGGTTGTCCTCAGTGGTTCAATCTTCTTTCCACATTTTTTGTAGCAACACACATTTAGCAAGATTAAAGGATGGAGTGAAGATTTGGCCCCTAAACATTTGTTCATTTAGATTTCTGTCATGTTTTGAAAACTCTCATTCATGGAGAATCCAACGTGACATAAGAAACTAGAGGCACTGTGGCTGAAACAATGGAACTGTAAATTGAAATGTGCTTCCAATTAGAGGTGCTGCTAGAGCTGGCTCTCTTTATTTAGACAAGCATTAATCATCATGACTACTCCTCTGTTGTGAGGACACCTACCGAACAGAACTTTCACTAAACTCTGCAACAAGACAAACGTCAGGTCAGATGCTGAAGAGCATTTCACTTTAAAAGCACTTTATTTGGTGATTACAGGTCTGAACAATTGGATTTTACAGTCGTGACCATTATGTGTATCATCATTATTATTTACTGTTATATAAGTGATGTTCTGCAGCTGTTTGTTCACAAAAGCGAGAATGTGGAGCTAAACCACACGTTGATTTTATCTACAGCCGAGTGAACCTGATACCATTGTTGCAACGCTGTTTTTGTCTCCAGTGTGCGTCGGTTTGGCCTTGTGGTTCTCAAACAATGGTGAAGATTCTTTTGGCAAAACCACAGTTCACTAAAATATTTGTTTTGTGGCGACTTAGGAACAAATTATATGATGAAACATGTAAAAATGTGCTGATGGGCTATTTCCAGTGCTGACTTTCACTTTGAATGTGTCAGATCAACTTTAGACTGAAGGGACAGATTTGACCACAAAACATGTACACAACACAGTGTGTTCATGATTCAAATGCTACACACACTGTAGTTCACACACCTCTGTGCTCTAACAGGAGAAGTTGGCCTATCACAGGCGGAGCAGGAAGCTCTTGTCTCCAGGTTTATACCTGGGCTACCTTAAGCTGTGCACATCGATGGAGCAGATACGGGTGCTGGTACCGCAGAAACTCCCCAATGTCCTCTGTCACACCAAAATCCGGGATAACAGTAATGTCTCCAGGTGGGAATCAAGTGTTTCCTAGTGTGCGTTGAGTCAAACATCAGTGACCAGACATCTGAACTGAGCAGGAAAAACTAATAAGCAATTTCTCAATGTCTTAGGGAGGAGTGGCAGTGGCTGCAGGCACTCACCTCCCTGGAGGAGTCGTTAGAAATGGACAGCGATGTCCAGAGTGCTCCTCATCGCCTCCTACATGATCTGCGTAGTGCCATCAAGGACCTGATGGCTCACATCAACGTCCCGGGAAATCAGGTGGGTTAAACTGAAAACTCCAGCAAAATTCAAACTGAAGTCACGTGGAAATAAACCCAGAAATCCCACAAACACATGATTAGTTTGTGTGAAGACAAATCGAGCAGCAGTCATCTGTGATTCCTTCTGAGAATCAGGAGGAATATCTCACGTGTCTCCAGTGGTTTGAGTTGCACATTCATTAGTTTCTGTGAGACGGTTGTTTGTGTTCCCATCCTATCATCTGTGCTGTTGGGTGTAAAGAAGCTGCTGCATGTTACTGATCTGCTGTAGCTCTCAGGTCTGCTGCTCTAATCTAAAAACAAAGACAGCATGTCTTTTTATCAATGAAGCAAAACAAACAGCTGATGTTGAAAAGCAGGTTCACTGAGAAACCATTTATTATTATTATTTTTGAAAATGATCAGCCACCCTGAGTGTAACAATCAGGCTGAACGTCAAAATAGTCTTCTACCCCTATTTCCTGCATTAGCTTCTGACAGAAAAATGCTTGGTTCAGAAAATCCTGACAGATCTACGTCACACTGTCACTTAACATTCATGGACTCACGACGGGGAAGGCTGTTGTTGGTTTAGCGTCCAGGAAACAGCAGAGAACGTCCCGACTAGTAAAAGCTAACCGTTAGCATTAGCAACTCCACCACACAGCAAAACTCAGGCTTGTGTTATTTGTGGAGATAAAACATCAATGTTGCAAAACAAACTGAGTCAGTGGTAGAGTCGTGTTGCTGTTAGCCAATCAGAGGCTAGGTGTCCAAATATCAGGAAATAAGACTCCAAATTAGGGCTAGGCGATGTCTTGATATTTTTAAAATATCAATATAATTTCAAACAAGAGGACTCAGTAACGTTTATATCGATATAACTATACAAGCTGCTAGCTTGCTCCATCTCTAAGTGGTCAATACATGTATTTTTACACATCTGTTCGATCAGGAAACCTCTGGGTTAATGTTTTGCTTTAAACATTTGGCTTTGTGGTTTGTAATTATGTGGGGACGTTTGTGTTTTAGCGAGCCTTTTAACCGTGACCGTTAACCAAAGTCCTGTTTATCCGGCTAGTGTGGAGAGACAGGTCAAACCCCTCCCTGCTCCCCGCGTAGTCAGGAAACAGATACGGCCAAAATACCAGGAGTGTAATCTTCTGGTAGTGGATGCAAATACATGATGAATTTAGCTTAACATGATGGATTTTTTTTCTCTGGACAAGAAAAAATTAATGGAAATATTGTGGATGATAGGATATGAGCCACCTCTAGATAGAATTTAAATTAATTTACATAAATTATATATAAATATATATATAATAATAATAATAACTTTATTTCTATAGCGCCTTTAAACAAAGCGCTGCACAACATAAAAAATAAAAACAAATTAAAAATAAAAAACAGTATATATATATATATATATATATATATATATAATAAATAAAAGTGCCTGTGGGACATTTGAGACATCTCTAGCTCTTAACTGAGATAGATAGACGGACAGATAGAAACTGTTACAAATCCAGAATAAATATATTTTTATGCATTTAATCTGCTGATGAATTCATGTATACAATTTCTCAAGACAGCTTGAAGGAAGTTAACTTGTAAATATTTTACAGGAGGGAAAATATCGAGATATATGTTGTGTATTGGAATTCAGATAAAAGATATCTAGATATAAGTTTTGGTCCACATCGCCCAGCCCTAATCCTGCCGTCTGAAGCTACTTTCTTCTTCGGCTGACTTCTACATTTTCAAACAGGCACACCGGAGCTTTTTATCCCCAGAGAATGACTTAAAAGGCATTCATTCCTACTAAAGACCAATGGAAATGTACTAAAATATGACTAAAGTTGACCTTTAAACAACCACATTGGTTGTGGCAACATTAATGTTATTTGCTGATAAAATCAATAGTTGCTTTTATCTATATTACTCAGAACTTGGTTTGTGGTGTTGCTTTCATTTTTTTAGACCCATTAATATTTGTGTTTACTTCAGTGGGAGTCTTACGTTTCTTCAAGAAATTTATTTTCTTCTGCATTTCTTCTTTTTTCATGTTTTTTGCATCTAGGTCCTATGTTCAATTCAATGAATTTGTTCTCCTCATCTTATGACTGTATTCTTTCCAACCCTCCTGACATTATTACTGTAGATCACTTCCTTTTGAATTCAAGTAAAATTTGCATAAAGGGCTTAAAAAAGTAAAAAGCCAAAGGTTTGAGTTCCCATATTTATAGGCACAGTGAAGGCAGCGTGATTTGAAGTAGAAGCTGGGAGGAGATAAAGACGAGGAGGTTGGGTAATTCTACTCCAAGCTGGAGAAGTGACGTAACTTTCCACTTCTAACCTGAACCGCTCGCTCTTTGAGATATTTTCCAAGCGAAGTGGTCCAAAAGAGAACAGGTTTATTTTTTTGAGATGGTGACTTCAGACACCCAAATATGTGATCCCTAGCTGAGTGAAAACGAAAAATTTAAAATCTTATTCTAATTATTCTGTTTGACAATAAAATGTTTAAAAGCAGCCCACTACTGATTAAATAAAATCTTTTTTGTATAAACCATAGTGGAATTTAAAATAGTAAGGGGGGATCATTTAATTTAAAAATGGAGGGACACGTCACAGCTAATTAGATTACAGGATGAGAGATCAGTAAAATAAACTACAGTACAGTCTTCTGGCAGAGTTTTTCCCATGAAGATGTTTTCTCTACAAGACCAACCCGTTGAGGATTGTCTATGTGTGTGTCCAGGTTCAGGATTTTCGTATCTACAGCCAAGAGGTGTTAGAGTTTGGGGGAAAAGTGTCCTTCCTGCTTCTCCTGCCACCTTCAGATGAAGTGTGTACAGCTCCTGGTCAGAATAATCCCTACTCGCCTCGCTCCGGCTTCCTCACCCTGCCCCTGCAGATCTTTGAACTGGGTCAGTGTGTCAAACTTCGGGCAGCTTTAGAGTCACTCTCTTTTTTGTGTTGCTGGTTCTGTAAAGGTCTGTGTGCTTCTTTTACAGTTCACTTTAATGCATACTGCCCCAGTTTCATCGGCCAGTACTGTAGAGTTTCGGCTCTGCTGGAGCTGGAGTCCCTCATGTCGCAGCAGGCACTACGAGAAGCCTTCTCTGAGACCGAGCTCCTAGCTGCCAAGAAGAAGCACCAACAAGTCCAAGAGCACATGCAGGTATGCATCCCGTTAGTGTACCATCCTTTATTCATATAACTGTTTAAAATCAGAGGCCAGACAAAGTGATGAACACTCATGAAACAAAACAGTACAATCAATGAAAGCAAGAAAAATATATAAAAAGTATACAAGCAATACAAACGCCAACAGTGTCCGTCTCACATAAAGCCAGCGAATTAAAATAAGGTTTCAGCCTAGATTTAAAAATCGCAACAGAAGAAGGTGGTCTGATCTGCAGATGAAGTTCCTTCCAGAGTTTAGGGGCAATGACTGAGAAAACTCGATTCCCCCCCAGCTTCAGTCAAGACCTGGGGACCAAAAACATCAGCATATCCTCAGACTGAAGCGAGCATGGACAGACATGTGGCTGCAGCAGATCAGACCAGTAGACTGGGGCCAGCCCATTAAAAGGATTTGAAAATCAAAAGCAGAATCTTAAAATGAATCCTGTAATAAATTTGCAGCAAATGCAGAGGCCAACATCTGACTGATGTGATCACATTTCCCCTGCTAGTTAAGGACTGTCCTGCAGCATTTTGTACTAATTGCAAACACGATAAGGTACTCTGACCATTCCCAGTTAGGGTGGAGTTCCAATAATCCACACGTGAAGTTATAAAAGTGTGAATCACTGTTTCTAAGTCACGCATGAACAAGAATGGCTTTGCCTTTGACAATCGTCTAAAATGATAAGAAGCAGATGACATAACCCAGTTTACATGTCCATCAAAGCTGAGCCCATGGTCAGTTTTTACTCCAAGATTAAAACTGTTATAGTGAATCTACAGAACAAGCTAGGTTTTGAACGCAATCACGGTCACGGGACACTCAGGTATCGTCCCTGAGACACTTCTGCTGGAACTGGAAACCCACATTGCCAGAGGAAACGAGAGAGCGCTAAACACCACTCGCTGCTTTCTAGGTCCAAACGTCTTTTGTTGTCCGTGACTTCAAATGGTGTTTTTCTTTTTGGGACTCTGGTAGTTTGTCCTAATGTTGAAGTGGTAGCAGCCGGCTGTTTCTCCTTCTCTGATATTATTGAGCAGAGAACCTCTCACACCAGTGGTGTTCTGTTGCTGAATACGTGAGTGTGTGATGAGTGGAGGACCCAGGGAAGTGCAGCAGTTCGACGAGAACGACAACTGAATGGTCCAATAGTTGCTTACGGTCCAAAACATGTAATTGGTGGACAAATGCAAGATAACCACTTTATTCATTTTTTTTTGTTTTGTTATATCTCTACAATATATCTATAGCTATACTATGTTAGAACATTAAGAGGCAAGAAAAAAATGTTTTAAACTAATTTGTTTTCCAAATTTGCTATTGCAGCTTTTACCACCAAACTACTGAGATTGGGGGTAAGAGCTTGAAAGTCAACACACAGGGCAGCAGCACAAAGACTAGGGCCAAATGCTTCTGTTATACACTCATAAATGTGCAAAAGATTCTGCGCTGTTCATGTTTTAACTTCAGCCAGACAGTCAAAGAGCGTTAAATGATAAATGACCCGCACTTGTACAGTGCCTTTCTGGGTGAGGACTCCAAAGTGCTTTACACTACAGTCATTCAGTCATTCACACACACACATTCACATGCTGGTGATGATGAGCTACATCGTAGCCACAGCTGCCCTGGGGCACACTGACAAAGGCGAGTCTGCTATACACAGGCACCACTAGTCCCTGCGATCACCACCAGCTGTCCAATGGACCAATCATCACACTTATCAAAAGGTAGGTAAATTATCAGCATAGAAATGAAATAGAATTCAATGCCTCTGCAGAATTTGGTCCAAAAGCAGAATGTGAAAGGAAAAAAAGAATGGCCCCAAAGTAGAGCCCTGCGGAACTCCTCATGGCAAATGTTTTGTCATGGAAGTACACAAGCCCAGCTTCAAACAAACAGTTTTATGGGAAAGATACGCCCATGTTGTAGCCAGTCCTGAAATTCCCACATAGTGCTAAAGACAAGAGATCAAGACCTCATGATCCACTGTGTCAAATTCAGCAGAAAGATCTAACATAACTAACAGTCCATACCTGTCGCTGTCTGTAGCCAGCAGGACAGAATTGATTACTTTTACTAGGGCTGCCTTCGTGCTGTGAAGTGGCCTAAAACCATTAATTAGTTTCCAGAATATTATTAGCAGAAATATTGATCCTACAATTATATATTTTTGAAAAGTGAGGTTGTTTTTTCTAACTTTGTAGCAGATGGAGGAGGTATGGAGGGACGCGAGGTGGATCATGGACACTTTGCAGTATGCTCGCTACAAGCAGCCCACAGGAGGAATCTCCATCAGCTGGATCATTGACTTCTCTAAGGAGGTGATTCCAGAAAAGCCTCCCTCCACTTCCTCTCAGCCAGACTTCATGCCCTCCCCCATGCCTTCACCTGAACCCTGCCGCAAACATTCAGGTCAGAAATGCTTCAGGCGTGTTTAGTTCTGGTGCTGAGATGAAGTTCATTTCCTTAAACTTTTCCTTTTGCCTCATGCTTTAGATTTTCCTGGTCTGTCAGATGAAGAAGGCTCGTCTGAAGTCTTCCTCACCACCGACAGTGACTATGACTCGAGTCGTGCCCAGAGTCCCCGTGAGTTGGACCTTTTACCCTCATCGCCTCTATCGTCCTCGGCACCTCTGGAGCCTCGTGGTTTTCTGCGAAGCGACGGCAGCGGCTCGGGGGGAGGCATGTGCCCCAGCGGAGGTGGACGTGGAGGAGGAGCTCTTCGAGACTCAACGCCAGACGTCCTCCAGGCCTCTGAGCAGCAGCTTGGCAGGGAAGGAGAAAGAGGTGGGGGAGGTCGGTGTGGAGGAGAAAGACGCCGGGGGGCCCCAGAGTTGTTCGACAGTGACTTCATCCTACCCAGCAGGCAAATCGAGCTGCTGCACATCACAGAGAAGAGACAGGCCTTCTGTGTGAGAACCAGCAGCCTCGAGTTCCCCTCCACCACATCGGGACACCATCAGCCTTACTCCTACCACACCACCTACTCCTCACCCTCCACCTCACCGCAGAAAAGATGGCACCGGCCCTCATCAGTGGACCGCTGTTGTCCTGGAGAGCGCTGCTTACCACATCGTCCCCCTGCACGTACATTATCAGAAGACAGCGGGACACAGAGACTCAACACGCCATCGCCCGCTGTGTTCAGGAGGAGCTGCCACGCTACGCTGCGCGTCTATCCGCAGTATCACACGGGCCTGCCAAAGGAGACCAGTGTTAAGGTACTCACACACTTCCACCAGTCCCAGACCAGTGGATTATTGGAACTAAACGTTTCTGCTCTCTCCTGTGTTCCAGCTTTGTGTGACTCCTGGAACAACGGCGCGTGAGATGGTCCAGCTGGTGGTCCAAGAGATGAACGTCGTGTCTCGGCGCCTGCTGGGCAGCAGCGGCGGCAGCGACGAGCAGGAGCAGTGTGTCTACTACACTCCTGAACAGTTGAAGCACTTTGGCCTTGTGCTGGTTGTGGACAACAGAGAGAAATGGCTGCAGGACGACTTCTGTCCCCTGGAGCTTCAGAACCCATGGCTGAGGGGCAAACTGTGCGTTCGCATTAAGGAGTATTCACCACTAGCACTCAAACACGGCCGGGCCACCACAGTGTGACCCACACGGGTATCAGAGGGGCAGAGGAAACTTTTCAATGTCTGGACTGTTTTTTTATAAATGTTTTGTTTGTCTCTGTGGTGATTCCTTCCTCCACTGCAGCTCTTACATCCAGTTTTTTTTTTCATCTGAAACACCATTCTGAGAATCTGTTTCTGTGAAATGTGTTCTCCCAAACATAAGAGGCTTTTTTTTTTATGAACATCAGCTCCTCATATGGACACCAAATGAACACTTACAATGTGGAACAAAGAGAAAATGTTTTTTCTGTGCTGTCAGAAATCATTGGGCTAAAAGATCACGATGCTGAGCAAGGGGTAATACAAACTGTCTCTGACTCCTGGTGTGATTGACGCCGGTACTTTTGGGTTTCTAAAATGACAACGGGCTGCACCGCTATCCGGTCCAGCCACACACTCATCTAGGGCTGTCACATGTTCTCCTTCCCAAAGAGCAGCAATCAGGCCCCACGTTCCAAGGATGTGGGATCTGGCCTGGGCCCAGATGGCTGGAGGAAAGAGAGTAGTAAAAAGGTGGGTGGTGTCCTCATTTAAGGACATGTCTGACTTGACGATTTGGCCCATAAGTTAGCTTACGCTGCTGTGTGGTGCTCTTTAGCAGCAACAGGCTCTGTGTGTGTTACACGGTGTAGCTGACAAACAGCGTTATGTCATTATGCGAGAAGCTAAATAAAACCATCTCATTTGGGTTTTCGGAACAAAACAAAATAAGAAGCAATACTTTCTACTTTTTGTTTCTCTGGTTGATGGGAAAGGCACGTATATTTTCCATAATAGTTTTGGGTTCATTTGCAGTATTGTGGCCATGCTTTGCTAAAAGTTTAGTGTTTTGTTGTTTGGTGGTGTAATTCACATGCATCTGAAGATTTATCTCCGTGGGCTAGCACAGGGTTTTAAATCCGGATTCTAGAGGTCTAATATTTTTACACAAAGCTGCATGCATAAACTGACACTTTTTCCACAACCGCTAAGAATTAAAACACGACCTTTTATTAAAGTGAAACTGGCAATTAAACCAAAGGTTGCAACTGGCCGGCGCAGTGTGCAAATACTTTAGGAGGAAGTTGATCAATTTTGCACAAATAAAGGTTATACATACAATCTTTCTGGAAAAAAAAACCTCTTCGATATGTTAATTTTTTACAGATCAATTTTATTCTAAGGGACTAATTCAGGACTGTTCTTATTGCAAACTAACAGAAACAGTCCCAAACAAAGCACACAGCCAGCCGAACATTTACCAACTCTCCTCAGGAATGAGTTTAGCAAATAATAAAAGCCCGCTAATACACAGATGAGTTCAATTGTAGGAAAAAGAAAGTTCCTATGCATGTGTCCATGGCATCGTAAATAAAAAATCTCTTCAAACGACAATAAAAAGAACCACATTGCTCTTTGGAAAAGCTTTCAAATAGCTGAGCAGTCAGAAGTAAACAAGTCCAATAGTGGCGACTTGGACTTGGAGCCATGTTAAAATAAATGAGAAGGAGTAAAACCTCTGAATCATAATCATCTCAAAGGTAAAACATCCTGGAGTTTTTATTTGCTTTAGTCCTAAACAAAATTCTTATGAATGCTGTAACAGAAGGAGCTGTATATGTAAACAAGCTTTACTTATTTAAATATTCTTTTTTAACAAAAGCATTCCAGCCCAGACTTTTCACCTCATGCTGACAAACGTAATGTTCTTATTATTTCTCTTTGTATGTTTCTTTATTTCCTGATCCTAAAGTACCAGCCCGGCTCAGCAACACTGTATATCAAATGTAGCACCAGTGAGGTCCGCCCCAGGACGAGGACCTCCTGCCTCAGTTACTGTAGCATTCCAACCTGAACCTGCTGTAGGGGAGGCTAACAGAGCTGCGTCTCCATGTTTACAGACTTTTACTTTCCTTACACATTTACAGATGTGTTTTACGTGTAACTGCTTTATAAAGTTGTCTTAAGATGTCGTAATTGGTTTACCGATGGCTTGTGTTCGCGCCTAGATGTCCTCTTTATTGTTTTTAAAGGAGTTTTACGAGGGCCATCTGCAAAAGCAAATCACTCAGCCACAGACTGAAACGTGTACATAGACTAAGAGACTAGAGGATGAATGTACTGTATCTGCCCTTAATGTGAAAATGGGGGGGGGGGGGGGGGGGGGGGGTGTCACCATCACAGAGGTCAAAGTTCAGTGAAGTTACTGGGCGAATGCAGGGAGAAAAGGGGTTTAAGTTCCCTGTCTGTTGAAAAACTAAAGCCCAGTGTTTACAAGGAACTGTTGGCAAACCCATTAAGCAAAGTCATGAAGGAGACATCACGTCACTTTTTTAAATTTATTTTTATTGAACAATAAATGAATATTATAAAATAAAAGCTTTGGTTGTTTTTGTGAGTTCTTTCTCCTTTGCTACACACGAATGTGGGAACTTTCTGGTTGTCCCACCTTTTAAAGTGTCCCCCTTCCCACTTTCATTGTTTGGAAACTACAAATTCACCTCCTCAGCCAGAGTTGGTTTTCTTTGGGTTTTAAACTGGAATGTAATTTGCAGTTTGATCCAAATGGAGGACGTTACATTCATCTTGTAAGAATGAAAATGACAAAGAGAGACCTTTTGTTCCTGCTAATCCTAAATAATAGTGACCTCATCTTTGTTTGCCACCCAGCTGATGACAACTGGATGGTGAGCAGCTGCACGCCGAACCCCAGACAGGCAGGTTTGGCCACATGAGGCTCATGGAGTCCATTTTTGGTTATAAAATTTGTGACAGATTAGAATGAAGGTGACGAAAAATACTCCATCTGCTTCACTTGCTGCAGCGTGATGAAGTATTATTTCAGCATAAAGTCTAAACCTCTGAAAGATAAATGTACACATTTCAGTTAGTGTAAATGTGTTTTTGTCACAAACAACTGAAATCCTGTTTCCAGTCTTGAGTAACAGAACAGTGAAAGTTGTATGCATTTGCTGCAGGACATGCAGAATTCATAAAAACAGCAGAAACCTAAAAAGAAACAAAATTTATTGTTCTAACTAGAATTTATTTGATTTAATTTACATCTTTACAGGGCTGCATGGTGGTGCAGTTGGTAACTGCAGTGAGTAGGTCTCAGGCTCAAATCCTTCTGCAGCCTTTCTGCATGGAGTTAGCCAATGGTCTTTTAAAATGGTCTTGGGGCACTTGTTTATGCATGGCTGGCACCAATGGGGGGGGGGGGGGGGGGGGGGGGGGTCCATCACTAACAAAATAATTCATTCTTTTGGATTCTAGTGAACTTATGAGCTCCACTTAGTGCCCTGACCATCTCTTCTTCTTCTTCTTCTTCTTCTTCTTCTTCTTCTTCTTCTTCTTCTTCTTCTTCTTCTTCTTCTTCTTCTTCTTCTTCTTCTTCTTCTTCTTCTTCTTCTTCTTCGAGTGTTGTGTAGGCCTGCTTCTTTAATCTTCTTTGAGCTGTTTTGTGGCAGTTGGCAAGCACCTTCTTGGTGCATTGCTTCCACTAATTGGAGTGAAGTGTGGACCAGGACTCTGAATACTATTTAAAGCTGCAATCCGGAGTTTTCCCCCTTTGAGAAATTATGTATAATTTTTCACAAATCCATAAAAGTGATTGTCTCATCATGTACTGTGATATAATGTAGGCAATACGTGTTTTGTTTTTTTTTTGCTAAGCCTGCACCCTGTCCCGTAGAGCTCCATGCAATATGAACTGAGCGCCGGTCAGCATTAACCAATAGCGTTAGACTACCGCTTACGTACAGACGTCAGTCACAGAGCTCGAGCGTTTAAGGGCGTACCTTGGCTGATGCAGAGTTGGCGACCTTTCTTATGGACAAATAAATAAATGAAAAGACAACATAACATGAGCATAATAATTGTAAAGCAATGTGTTTTTGCTCTGTTTGTCGGCTAGAGGAGCGCATTCATGAATAAGAGGCGTTGCTTTTGACCGTAAATACGGAAGTGAAAACCACGGCTTAGTGTGATACATTAGTCAGCCACTAGATGGTGCTTTTGGATAAAAAAATACTTCTAATTGTCGCTTTAAGTCAATATGAAAAAAATAATTAAGGATAATAATAAACTAAAGTCAAGTTAAATGGAACTCAGTGGGGTGGCCAATCAGATTCCAAGGGTGCCATATGCCACCCCAGGCCACTTTCTGGACACGCCCCTGGAGTATGTGTGGGTTTCCTCCCACAGACAAAAGACATACATGTTAGGTTAACTAGAGACTCTAAAGTGTCCCTAGGTGTGAGTGTGTGTCTGGGTTTCAGTGTGATGGACTGGAGACCTGCCCAGGGTGTCCCCCGCCTCTCGCCTGATGACCTCTGAAGATAAACACCAGTGAGCAATAAGCAGTTTCAATAACGGGTAGATGGATATATCTATCAGCTTGTTACAGAGAAAATGGTGTAAAAGTATCAATAAAGATTCTTGTAAAACAAACTCATCAATCAAATTAGAACAATTCTCCATTTCTCTAAAATGAGGTTGTTCAAAAAGCAAACAGGTAAGATATGAATAGTTATATCTTTTCCATGGACTCAACAGTACAGAATATTGGACAGATCATTTTAAATTGTGAGACGTCACGCCTCCGCGTTCTGACTCCCGGGGTAAATGAAGTGCAGCATATAAATTCTCACAAGACTTCGCCTTAAAAGTAAAAAACAAAAAAGATTTATGGAAGTGTTTTCAATTCATTCATGGATTTTTATCATGTTACTTGTTTTGCAGAAAATCACAGTGGTTTTATTGCTGTTACTCAGAAGTTGCCATCACTTGTCACCATTTCTTTGATATTCACCATGCAGACAGCTTTAGTGCTGAATATTCCCACAGCTTCCCCTGGAAAACTACTCTTCCTCATTCACGTTGTATTGTGATTATTTTTACACTGTCTCTGCTGAAGCTAGGTGTATTTATTTAATCTCAGTGTGTTCATGTGTTGATCTGAAAAAGAGACAGCATACTGATAGAATTGGACATTTAAGGATTTTCAAGATAACTATTTTTATGATAGAAACGCCTATAAGCAGGGGAATACGTACTTTTGCTTATGCAATCATAAATTTTTATGTTGCACAGTCCTGCTCATACACAGTGTGTTTATATGTTTAGTTGACTCATGATCCCAGGCTTGAATTCTGGCTGGCCAGCTTGCTTTCAGCAGGCTCATATCACAGTGCTCCCTTGCTAGCGCCGTGTGTTTTTTCAGCCCTTGAGCAAATAAAATGCTGCATGCTTGCCTGTCAACAGATCCTACAAACACTAATGTGAAGAGGGACACACAAACACACACACATAAACGTATACTGGCACACAGCGAGCACTCAGGAATCTTGATATATAGATGTGTAAATGCACATGTGTACCATTTAGAAGATTTACACTTTCAAACTATATCAAGACAAATCCACTCACATTTCCCAAGCATCCCATCACACACAAATCATGCAATATTACTTGCCAGTGTGCACTGCACTTTTAAGAGCAGCCCTTGAGCATTTATTGACAGTAACTTAAGAATTGTACTGGAATTCTGACACCTCCTAATTTTAAACCTTCTGACTCCAGGAGGACCCGATCTAAATATAACCCTTGGCGTATATCTGAACACATACAAAGAAAACATTCCAAAAACGCATTGAATAGTGGCTATTCATGCTCATAAAAGAGACTCGAGGCAGAGCTTGGATGGATGCAGCGTGACTCATCAAAATACCTGCACGCATAAAGTGAAACTAAGCTCACGTCTCTGAGGGAAACACTTGATTTTCTCGAGTGCTGATACAGAAGTGACAGCCAAAGGCTGATGAGCTTCCTGGATGGGTAACTGCATGGGTCCTAGCCCACTTGAAACTAACCAACCAGTTCACCTTGAAAGTCTTTTATCGCTTCCAGCTCAACGTGCCACACCTCTTGACCCTCCTAGAGGTTTGGGTTAGCGCTGAGCATTAGGGGTCAAAGACCCTTCTAGATTACAAGTGTTAAGAGTCGGCACTCTAACTTTGCTTTAGCTCAGGAAAGACATATAAACACATCTTTATAAATATTACTTTGGTCTCTTTGGTTGATTATTTACTAAAATCTTTCTGAAATGGACCCTTTGACAGAAACTGATTGGGTGTGAACATCATCTTAAAGCTGCAGAAGCAAATTTGCAAAACAGGGCAAACTTAAAACACAAACACAGTAACAGAACACTCACCCCTCCCATCGGCTGTCATCCCTATAAGACACCTCCACCTGATACCGGAACCTACATTGCCCCGAGTAAATGAGAGAGCGCTAAACACCAGTCCCTGTTTTCTAGGACCAAACATATTTTTGTTGTCCGTGACTTCAAATGGTGTTTTTCTTTTTAGGACTCTGGTAGTTTGTCCTAAAGTTGAAGTGGTAGCAGCTGGTAAATGTTTGAGCGTGCAATGACTGGATGACCCAGGGAAGTGCGAAAGTGCAGCGGTTTGGTGAGACTGACAAGTGGATAGTCCAATGGTTGCTTTCGGACCGAGATGTTATTGGCTGAGGTTTTTAGACAAATGCGAAAGAACCACTTCAATATACAGTATATATTTTCAAGTTTTTTTGGTTTTGTTTTTCTTCATCTCCACAATATATTTATAGCTACACTATGTTAGAATGTTGTTAAGAAGCATGAATATAATTTTTTAAACTAGCTTGTTTTGTAGATTTGCAATTGTATCTTTTATATTATGACATTTTTTTCTTAAAGCAACATTCCGCAACTTTAACACCTTAAAATTATGCTTTTTTGTAAAGTTTTTTGGCGTCATCTATTATGTTCATTTTCGTACATGTGATAGTGTTGGGGGGTCCCACGTCTGTTTACTGCACTATACAGTTTTTGAGCTCCGGGTCGCTGCAGGATGTACATATTGGGTGTCGCTTTACGGCACTATATGGCAAGCTAAAGAGATAAAAAAGCACGCGTTCTAAACCCGCATTATGTCCGCCAAAATGCGCATCCTGAACGCGCGTTTGACACCAAAGGGGGCAAAAACTCACGTGTTCTAAAAGCGAGCATTATGTCCGCCAAAACGCGCGCCTTGAACAAGCATTTTGGCGGACATAATGCGAGATTAGAACACACATTTTTTTATCCCTTTGGCTTGCCGTAATTGTATAACGTAGACTTGCTGTAGCAGCGGCAGATTCACCAAAGAAAGCTAGAACTCCCTTATCAGAGGAATATAGGAAAAGAAAAAAAGAACGTGATAGAACGAGAGCAAAGACCAGAGTTATTATGGGCCGTCTTTTCCTCGCTGGAGAGCTCTTTTAGAAAGAAAGGCATGAACTACGGACTCTGACCTAGCCATGCTGCTAATGGCTAGGTAAGTAATAAATGATTTCACCAGGGTTATTGTGTTTGGTCGGGCATAAAGTTGTTATACAGTCCTGATAAAACTATTTATTCAATGTGTGGAGGTGGAAAAGTTTGTTTTCGTTGTTTTGCCTGACATTAGGAATGTAAACATGCCTCTTATGCCCAAGAGAGAGATTTAATGTTACGACATTGACGTTACGCAGCATGCCTCTAGAGGGCGACAGCGACCATATAACTGCAAAGTTGCGGAATGCTGCTTTAAGCTAATAGTTCTGAGGTCAAGGCCTAACATATTTATGAAGTTCTTTGCATAAAACCCTTCTCACATTCCCACATTAAGCAATTTCAACAGTTTAATTCGGCACTTTCAGTTCTTTCCCAAATGAGTCATTTTAGGACTCCTCCAGCAGCAGCTCTCTCTTGCACCACAAGAGGTGGTTCTATTCTACTTTGTGACATCACACACGGGGACTTTTTAAAATGACTTGTTTTAAGCACATAATTCCTATAAACAAACATTGGCAGAAAACTGATGGATGAGTTTTTTCCATGTTGGGAGTGTATATAGAGGCAATAGAGACCCACACGGCAGCACAAAAGGATGCAAAAGATGAGCTTCACATAATATGTCCCCTTTAATGAAACTCCACCTCCCCCATGTCTCAGAACGGTTTGGTAGACCGTTTGATTGGTAACTACTCGTAAATCATTTATGTCATTATTTCAAGAATCGCCACTGACCACAACACAGGCTACCAGTTAGTTTAACCCTTTATAGGGCAAGCGTCTATATTTAGACACTTCCACTCACATCATAAATGATGTTGGTGCGCCTTTTCACGAACTCTTAGAATTACGAGATTTCACCCAACCAATCATCAGAGATCAAGCTAGTCACAGTTTGCACCGTAGCGCCGTTCGACCAATCAGTGCAGGGCTACGACGTGCCAAATATTGGTGTTTCTGAAAAACCAGAAAACTGCCTTCTTGGAGCTCGTCTCCTCTTGTGTTTACGGTTGGATCTCTAAAACTAACAATGCTAGGTTTATGAAACTCTCACATCACAAGGTTGACTAGTGGTGCTAAATAAGGATATATGTGTTGTAAATGTTAAACTCAATGAAGTTGGTGAAATCAGAGCATGAAAATCAAAGCTGCCATATTTGATCATACGCCCTGAACAAGTAAAAGAAATTATGTTTATTTTTAGGTAAAATCTGTTGTTTTTTAGACATGATCATGGTTACAGTAATAATAATAATCATAATATTGAATATATTTTTCAGTTTTAAACTAAGATTTCTATAAAAAAACAGAGGGGGACAGTTATTGTGCCAGTGAGTCTCACCATCAGTGATGATGATGAAGAGGAGGAAGATGACACTGAGGCAGATCCTCAAATACATAATATTCTAAAATATTCTAATAATCTATATTTGATCAGAAATGGCATTTAATGTTCTATAACTTCCAAAAATATTCTACAGTAATCTGTTTTTATAAAAGTTTACTGTATTTTTTGATAATTGTGATATATTCAGTATTATTCTACAATGATATAACGTTTTAAATTAGCTAGATTATTCCAAAGTGTCTTATAATTATCTATATTATTAAAAAATAATATTTGTTTTAACTTGTTCATGTTTTTTATTTTGGGATTTCTGTTACCACAACAGGGCCAGCGTCCAGATTTGAGCACTTCGTTTTCTCAGATTTTCTCCATGAAAATAAATATTTTTGAAAATTGTAAAAACAGAAAAATACTTTTGTTATAAACCATAATAACACCCTGGGGTTGAAATTTAAAATTTTAAACTACTTCAATGATTGCCCTATAAAGGGTTAAAGCTTTTTACCTGTATTTATGGGCCCAAAGATTAACATTCTGTTCTTCTGAATCCTAAAGATTGATTTAATAATCAGCTGTTGAACACCAGTTGTGTCAAAAGTTTGTTCCCTCCGTTTTCAGCTCCGGTGGCCTAGTGGTAGAGTGTCTGCCCCGGGACTGGGAGATCAGGGTTTGATTCCTGGTCGGGTCATACCAAAGACTTTGAAAAAATGGGACCCAATGCCTCCTCGCTTGACACTCAGCACTAAGGGGTTGGATTGGGGGGTTAAACCACCAAATAGTTCCCGAGCGCGGCCACAGCTGCAGCTCACTGCTCCCCACCACGGGGATGGGTCAAATGCGGAGATGTAATTTCACCAGTATGTGATGATGACTTGGTACATTAACTTTAACTTTCTTTAGAATCACCACTACTCCAACGCATCACCTGTTTCCCCTTGTCTCCTCACTATTATTTCAGCCTTGCCCTCACATCCACCACCACCCCCTGCTTCACCCTGCCACGCCCGGCCAGCCACCAGTCGATTTCAGCTTCACACCTACTGGTGGATTAGCGGCAGCATGCATGTGTGCTTCTGAAGGCCTGTGTGTGTTTTTCTGTATTTGTGTGTACAGTGGGTGGGAAAAATAAAGCCTACCACTACTGCATCAGTCATTTCTGTCTCTCATTCTCCTTCCCCGGGGCCCATAAACCTTTAAAGCACCTATAAAACACTTGCCGAGGCCTTTTTGAAGTTTTTATGAAGATCTGGCTTTATTGTTCCCAAGAGATGAGCCCCACTCCGCTGGCGCCTTGGAGCTTTCTGGAAGTGCCAGTGAATTCAGAACAGGGGGTGGAGGGTGGGGTGGTAGCAGAGGAGGTCGTCCCGTGGAGAGAAGGGTTAGAGATGGAGCGGGCGCTGTTTGTGTGCTGCTGGGAGTGTCAGGTTGGCAGATGAGCTGTAAATTCATCTGAAACAGCGGCGGTGACATCTTTATCTTCAGGTGTTGAGTTTCCATAATTTTTGGTAGATTTTGGATTAAAGACCCATCAGATCAAAAACAAAAAAAAAAGAAAGCTCTAATAAAGCACATGTGCTGCAGCTTGTGCGTGCCTGCATATTTGTTCGCAGACGTTTGGGGGCCAGCAGGTTGCGTTCTTGTTGTTTGAAGTGGAGCTCTGTTGTTCTCATGGAGCTAAATGAATGGAGCCGGACCCCCCTCCATCTGTCTGATCCAGCGGCACCGGCCCTCCCTCCCAAATCCCAGCTCTGACGCCCGACGTGCTGGCCCCCTTAAAGGAACAGTTGGCAAACGGACGGCCCATTAAACAGGCGAGGGCGACGGGCCCTCACCTCTGAGCTACATATATGAGTGCGAATAGAGTGTGAAAGCAAAGGAGAGAATAGTTTACGTATGTGAATATTGCTGTGCCTCGACCTGGGTGCTTGTTAATTCTGAAGCGTGTGTATGTGTGTGTGTTTTGGGAAAAGCAGTAGCCGTTAGCCTTTCTGGTGACTTTGACTCTGCCATTGCCCCTTATTGTCACAAAGGTGTGAATACACACCCTCTAAAGTTATTAGAGACTTTATTAACCTTTATATCACCATCCGATTTGCACCAGACAGCTTTTAACTGAATTGTACAGATCTATGCAGCTGGGTTAACTTGGAATGAACGTTGGTGTGAAGGTTCATGTAATAATGTTCAAATGATATTTAGGACTGGAAAAGTTTTAAAGGAGCAATATGAGAGTTTTTACAGTGAAATAATCACAAAACAGTTTCAATCATGTTAAGGTTATATTGAATCAGATTTCATTCTCAGCCGGCTGGGGGGTTCATTTTTCTAATTTCGATAAAAACAAAGGAGGGACGTAGTTACTGCTCACACTCTGTGAGTTTGTGAGGTTGCCGCGTCTGTGCCAAGCTAACGCTGCAGCGCTGGCATTTGTAATTTGACACCAGAAGGCAAAAAGCTCCAGAGTTGTTTAAACAACTGAAGCCAGTAAACAGGAGCGACCCAGAAGTTATTTCTTGTATCCATAAGAAGCCACGGCATCTTGTTGTGTTAGTCTAATATCTGGTGAACCAGACTAGAGGCTAACATTGAGCAAACAATGTTAATGATGAGTTAGATGCAAATAGTCAGCTCTAAAAATATCTCAAGCTACTTTTCCAATTACCAACAATTCAATATTACAGTGAAATGTGTGTGTGACGTGAATAATGAGTCAACCATGGCGTTTTACTTCCTTTAATGAGTTGTTCAGAACTAAAACAGCAAGCTAAAAGCAAGACGCAAACAACCACACTTCCTGTTATGCTGAGACGTATTACCATAAGTGTAGTAAGTGTTCCCTACCATAAAACACTCAAGAGTGCTAACACCAGATATGACAATGTATTTATCTACTTACCAAAGTACTGTGCATGACTCGTCTTTATTTGTCATCTAGAATCTTCTGGTGCTGATTCGTATCTGGCAACAGCCATGAAAGTCACGCAACGGGAGTGAGAAAGTGAGTTTTTGATTAGAAAAATGGACTACAGTAACCACATTTGACCACAGGATATCATTCTAACCTATTTCTCCTTTAAGGAAACAAAAATGCACTTTGTAACCTCGCTTGGCTAGCTGTTAATTAGTTGATCCAGTAAAAGTATTTTTCCAAAGAGGATCCAAAATATGTTGATTTGATGATTTTCGTCTGAACATAATTTTTTATATTGGAGTGCACAGAATCTGTTTTTATAATGAACTTATTTATTTATCTACAGAGTACCTGTGGGTGGGTTTAGTATAATATAATCATGATACGTTTGATTTGGGACAAAGGCTGCAATAGCAAATCTGGAAAAAAATTACCTTAAAACATCATGCCTCTTAATAACATTCTAACATAGTATAGCTATAAATATATTAAGGAGATAAAAAACAAGTAGTTCTCTTGCATTTGTCTAAAAATCTCCATCAATAACATGTTTCGGACCGTAAACAACGATTGCCAAACCACCGAACTGCCGCATTTCTGTGTGTACACGGATTGCCGTAAAGCGTTATTGCTTTTCGTGAAATAAGTGACTGAGAGACTTCAGGTCAGCAGAGACTCAAGTTGCAAATGCGATATTCTGGCCACAAAGGGCAATGGGGGTCTGAGTGACATTTCATTCACCCTGTAAAGGGTCATTTTAGCACACACTGGCTCACGAAAATGATTTGAAAATATGACAAATTTACTTAGTGT
The DNA here is from genome assembly GCA_006937985.1 of Aphyosemion australe. Classification (NCBI taxonomy): domain Eukaryota; kingdom Metazoa; phylum Chordata; class Actinopteri; order Cyprinodontiformes; family Nothobranchiidae; genus Aphyosemion; species Aphyosemion australe. The sequence continues at coordinate 688,324 of SSNS01000137.1, forward strand.
ACCTTTAAGAACAAGCTATATGATGTGTATTCACTCTTTCATATGTGCTCTCCATTTTTAATCAGTGGAAAAAACGTTCCAGGCAAAGAGACTTGGGAGAGTGTTGGCTTCTCCTTCTTATAGTCATATTGCTTGTATCTATTCATATTTTTGTCTAGTTTTTGTTGGAAATGAAGGAAAATAAAGACGTGGGCATTCTTGTTTAGAACACAAATATAAAGTCTATGACTTATCTGTTGTGGTGTTTTATTAACTTAATGATACTGCAGCGGCCACATCCAGAAGTCCACTACTGTCGGTTCCTGGTGAAAGTAATGCTTAAGTGTGACAAAGGTACTTACAAAAGGCACTGCAATGCAGTTGGTGCCACCTGTTCCCTAAAACATGGCAGTACTAAGTGGAAATAGGTCATCACATCGAGATGTAAACAGACAAACCTGAGGAGTAAAAACACCAAGTTTGAGTTGAAAAGGCTTCCAAAAAACACAAGAAGACATGAAAATAACTTGGTTTTTAATGGGATGGTGAAACTGATGGACTTGTATCCTTTACACACACATTAACCTCAGCTCCAGCCCTCTTTGTGCAAAGAATGATGTCATCCTTTTTGAAAACCCAGGGGTGTGTTGGTGGGGTTTAGTGGGGGATTCCTTTGGTTCCTTTCAAGTTTGCACAGGGAGCCTTGGGCCACGGCAGGGGTAGACAGTACGAGGGCAGGAGGCTCAGCACTGCCCCCCCCCACCCCCCAATTCCTCACCACATCAGCAAGCAGTCACATTAGGCACGCTCCGGCCATGCCATCAAAGAGCTAACTCACAGCACACACACACACACACCCTTGCATCTGCACACACACACACACACACACACACACACACACACACACACACACACACACACACACACACACACACACACACACACACACACACACCACCCACACACACACCTCCATCAGTGCAGTTGCTTCCAAACTGCACGTATGTCAAATGAGCATGTTCACACTCGGCTGAAGCAAACGCGTGCCTAAAAATAATGACACACACACACACACACTTATAAAGGACATTCCCATTCCAACGGATCAAACATGCACACACTTCAATCAAGCCCACCCCCACTGGTTGTGTTATTGTTTTGAAAATATGATTGCGGTGACGGATGGGATGGGATGGGGAGAGGAGAGGGCTTGGCAGGGGCGAGTGGCAGGGCCCCTCCATTGTGTCCGACCAGTGTGAGTCTGTGTCCATAGCTATAGAAACTGGGGCCACACTGGGAAGGCATGCTTTCATCTCCACCACAGGCTCACCGATGGCAATAAGGGGTCAAATAAATCCCCCTGGATGCAGTGTGTGTGTGTGTGTGTGTGTGTGTGTGTGTGTGTACACAGTCTTGTTTACCTGAGCTATCATGCCTTCACACTTACAGAAACCTGCTAGCTTCGTTCAGATTTTTAAAACAATTTTTTTTTATCTAAAATGTTTTCTGCTAAAGGTTTGATTGGTCAATAGTTTGATCATTTGTTTCACAAATGCCTTAATCATGGGTAACGAAGGCCACAAAAGGTAATTAGTTAATATTTAACTAATGTTTATTTAATGATTAGTTAAGCATATACTAATCACTTCCCTGATGATCATAATTCATAACCAGTTTTCATGAAATTGTCAACATAAGTTCCTGACCAGTTCACTATTAGCTGATGATCGACTAACATTAGTAAATAATTAGTTCATTACCTAGTCTGTATTAGTTCACTACTAGTCCACAATTGGTTTATTATTGGTAATTCTCCATTATTTCTTAATGGAATAACAATTAGTTTGTCATTATTTCTGCTTTAATTTGTGTTATTTTAAACCATTAGTTCACAATTCATGATCAGTTTGCCATGGGTAGTGCACCCACAGTTCATGATTCATTCACCATTAGTTGATTATTAGTGCTGTGTTTGGTCATAATTAGTTTAGGATGAGTTCACCATTGCTTCATTATTTGTTCATCAGTTTTAGTTCCATCAGGATTAGCTCATTTAATGTTTATGATAAGATAATCGTTCACAAAGCACTCTTATCTGGCCTTCATCAGGACGTCTCCCCACTTTTGGAATAATTTGTGGGTTGATGTGCCGGGAGCGTGTGGTACATCTAACACAGGATCACCATGTTGATCATTAGGATTCACAAAGTCTCGAGAAATTCCAGACTCACTCATTGTGCACACTTAAACACAGAGAGTGTACGCACAAATACCAGGAACGCTCTCTGGAATTCACACACACACACACACACACACACACACACACACACACACACACACACACACACACACACACACACACACACACACACACACACACACACACACACACACACACTTACTGGAAGTACAGGTTCAAATACAGAAACAGTGGTACTGAGCTGTGTTGTGCACATGTTGGCTTAGTCTTCATAGCCCTGCTCTGTGTGTGTGTGTGTGTGTGTGTGTGTGTGTGTGTGTGTGTGTGTGTGTGTGTGTGTGTGTGTGTGTGTGTGTGTGTGTTGAAGACTTAAATAGTTGGATCAGCACAATATCTTAACATTAGACAAACATGATGTCTTACACTAACTAATGACACACTCACTTTACGTAACAAAAGTGACCAAACTGGCTAGTTGGGTCAGAATCGGAGCGTGGACGTTGGTGCATCAGAGAATCAGCAGATCTCAGGACAGAAGAGGAGGTGAGAGAAAAGGAGAAGAGAGACTGGAGGTCAGCACCACCACATGCCACAGACAGGCTGACGATACTTCTACTGGGCTCCATGCCGGAGACCTGGCTGTAATTACACCACACACACACACACACACACACACACACACACACACACACACACACACACACACACACACTGTTAACGGGCAGTTATAAGTGCCCAACTCTCTGGATCCTACGCGCTGTGCTGTTACAGGTTTACTGATCGTAATGACAAGCCCTATCACGTAGTTAACATCGTTTTGTGTTTTAACAACACTTTATGTGCTAATAAAACTCAGGCAGACTTCAGACTCCTCAGACCGTGTTCGAACTGGCCACCACAAGTATTTAAAAAATCCACTCAGAACTCCAAATAAATTGAATTATTGAATCCTACAAACCACAGTTTGGGTATAAAAATGTGCAGAGAGTTCCTGAGTAGTCGTTACTGCTCTCAGGGTCAGCAGCAGACTCTGACGTACTGATTCGCTGATCTCATGGAGTTCCTGAAAGTCTCATAACATCAGTTAAAAGTTTCTTGAATGTGTTACAGTTGCTGTTATGAAAAACGTAGACAACCTGCTCAGAACTCGTTTATCGCTGCACAAATGGATGAAAATCTGCAACACAAGAACAGAAACGCTAAAAACTGATCCAGTTGTAACATTTTCCAAAGTAAACGTGTCAAGTAAAGCTTTGCTGCTCCGCCTCTAAAACTTTAAAGTTCAAAAAGGTCAACGAGGTGAAAAGCACAAACCAGAATTGTGATTCTGTCTTACTCCATCAGCACAGGTTTCTTGTATCAATAGCTCCTTGTTGGTCCACTTGGCCAGGCGGCTTGTCGTCACTCTCCTCCTCTGCTGCTCCTCCCCTCTACGGTCCCTTTGACTCGTGAAAGTTATTGGAGTGTAAAAGCATTTTACAGCCTCTGTCTGCTGCTCCTCATATGGGGTGTGTTATCTGTTTTCTGCTTACTGCATCATGGCTATAGTATTTGTTCTGGTAGTCAGAAGAAACTGTAAAGGTGTAAAATCAAACATCTTCATCAGACTGAGAATTTGCAAATAAACTTCATAAAGACGTTCAGCCTTTGGTTTGAAGATGTGAAGTTAAGACAGCTAGAGCAGGTCCAAGACCAAAGGCAACTTTTACCACCCTAAAACAACTTTATTCTAAAAAAATAATCATAGCAGATCATGCAAATGTCTTTTTTCTGAAAATAGCCATTGGATATTTTATAAACGTTGTAAAAATAAAATTTACAGCAGTGTAAAGGTTTATGAATGTATTGTGCACATTTTTAGATGACAGAAATCTGCTTAAAAACCCTACTAGCCATTAGCTTGTCAATCCAGTTTGAATGAATTCCTATTTCATCAAACTGAAGCTGTTCAAATGCTATTAAACAAACCTTTACTCAGCTGTAACCCTGGCATCACACAGGTATTTGCACAGAAGTCTCTGGGTGTTTGCTGAAATAATTAGTGTCAAACTTGGCTACCACCAGTTGAGAGTGTAGTCCCTTCTGTCAGAATCTCATAATGTTCCTGCAGTAATAACTGGGTAAAGAGACATTTATGGCAGTGTGAAGGTTTGTGAAATAGTTTATGCATTAGCTGCTATAAATGCTTGGAGTTGTTTAAGATGCTTGGACTAGCCCTTAGCTCTAAAACAGCGATCCACACAGGTAAGCTGAATTATCAATAGTGTTCTCACTGAAACTAACTTTAAAAGCTCCGCCCTGTCGCTTTATTGTGTTGTAAACTAAAAAGTTCTTTTCTCATTCCTCTTTTTGAATCTTCACCTGAACTGGCCCGGTGCAGCCCACCTCCATTTCTGAGGGGTTCCACTGAAAGGCAGACGTTCCTGTTTACACATGGCTCCAGGGGCTTGTGGCTCCCGATTAGCAAACCAGCGTGAGTCAACATCTGGTACAACCCTTGGACAAACTATCTCTCGGAGCCCACACTCGGGCCGTTGTCGAGCTGTGTCCCTCTCCGTCCAGTTCCCAAGCAGGCAGGCACCCCCTGGGCGGCAGTGCGCGCTCACACACCGACGAGACATTTCCCAAAGCCTTCCCAGTCCTCCTGGCATCTCGGCAGGCTGTCACCCTCTTACCCTCCTGCATGTTTCACAAACATGCCAGAGGGCCAAAGGCCACCGGGGGCTAACTCTGCCATTTGTCGACATGCTCGACTGGGGGTGCCGGGACTCGCTTGGGTCGTGACGCCGATGCAGTCCATCATGTCTTTGCAACCTGCGATGATAGCATGACTGCATTCCTTTCATGATCGCTCATTTTTGAATCCAGCTTAAGAATCTGCTGGTTTTAAACACTGAATCATGTCGCAGGAGAAAAAACACTTCACCGTAGAATTTCCCTCCCTTTGTTTTACTTTTCCCAGTGCCAGTCTGTGAAAGTATCTTGGCTATAGACTCAACAGAACACACATGCTGAGGAGAGTGTTGGGCAGAGGAACATCTGTTGTGGTCAGTGGCTGCGGGCAAACTGTTTCATTCTGACAAGATGGCCTGTGGCAACACAATGGCTTAGTGGTTGGGAGAATGCACAGAATGCCAGTTACTTGTGGTCGGGGTTTACCTAACTTGGACGAAGCTTTTGAAAGACATGTGGTCACATTTTACTTCAAATTACTCTTTAGTCACTTATTAAAACGAGACCGTTGACACTGTCTTCACGTAGTTGGTTCAAAATTGATCTTTCAAGTGGAACTGAAGAGTTTGAAGTAACCAAATCATTTTCGTCTGAAGTCTTTATTCTATTATGAACCCTTTTCCATCTCCTTCTCTGCACAGAACTGGATCACAGTAAGTTATTTAATACCAACAAGCATACAGAGAGTGAGTGATTGGGCGTGCCAACAATGATTTCACAGATTAGACTGACAGATTGAATCTTCAGGAGTTGTGAATAGTGAAAACAAATGAGCTAACTGTCCAAACAGACTGTGATATACAGCGTGTTCCACTATCACCGCTCTCAAGTCTCTGCCAGGACATCGATTCCAACTTCCAACCTGCCAAGTCTTTCCGGAGGAATGCAGAACAGTGGTCAGCAGGGCGTACCGAGGACAGTTCTTTTAGGTTTCAGTGTGCAAGTTGCAGGACTTTTGCCCTTTTATCACTTTGTTCCCTCTGTTCAGCTCTATCTTCCCCTCTGGAAGGACGGTGCCACCACAGAGAAGGCAACAGTGATCCTATTGTGAGCGCTGGGAATTGGGCCCAAAGCCAAAAATGACGCACTGCCATTGGAGAGACCACATCGGGTGTTGGGAAAGCACTTTTTTTACTGGTGTTTTCCAGAAGGTGATGATCAATTTAATTTGTATCTCATTTGGTTTGACGGGGAAGGAGGGAACATGAGAAAAAACACCAGGTTCTTTCTCATTTGGTTGTTCAGAGAATCAAGCAAACAAATAAAAAGATTTCTGTCTGATTTCTTGTCGTTGGGTTTTTATTTTCAGCTGAATTTGCAATGTGAGTCCCGGTATGACATCAGTCTGATGGTTAAACCGCTGCTTTGCTCCAGATTGAATCAGCAGCAGCTTTTGTGATATTCACAAACTTAATTTAGCTCAATTTTAAAGAAAGGTTGCCTAAACCACAATGACAATAAAAGCGTTCTACGTAGGAATGTGCTGTATAGGTTTAAACCTTTTTTATGATATCAGCCTGTTTCATATTTGGTAGCTAACAATAAAATGAATCTATCATTCCTCTCCTAATGATTCTGAATAAAAAGGCTGAATCCTGTAAAGAAAAAAGTGTTTGATATACTCGCCTCATGTCAGGCGTCATCAACGTTTCTATGGGAACTTTAGAAGTTTGAAAAAATGTTTAGCGTCATGTGTAAATCTTTTCTTTACTAACCGGAGCTTGATATCAACCCAAAACATGAACACTGGTTTTTAGAAAGAAATCCAGACAATCATGTTACCAGATTACTCAACAGGCTGAAGATATAGCTCAATGGGCTAACAGTAAACATGGCAAACCAATAACAGGCTTTTGTGACATGGTCTCTAATTTTAAACACGAGGTTTTCCTTTGTCACCGTCACCTGGGAACATCTTGGGGCAGAGGTTGCTGAGGAAAAGACAGTCTGGGCTTCCCTGTTACGCATGCTGCTCCACAACCCCAATCCAGATAAGGGGAAGATGACGAGTATGGATACAAGTTATTTTAAATGTACACTAAGTACCTTTGTCATTTTTTGAGCCAGTAGGTGCTAAAATACCCCCTTCCATGCATAAATGGTCTCTCAGCTCCCTCCGCTCCTTGTGGGCAGAATACCGCGTTTGCAACTTGAGCCTCTCTGAACCAGTGACCTGAAGTCTTGCAAAGTCACGTATCTTGCAAGAAGCAGTAACGCTTTACGGCAATCCATGTTTACACCTTAGATCAGATGAGCTAGCGATGGTTGGCATTTATCATGTTCATCACGCTGCAATCTCAGGAGAAACAAACAAAACCTTTATTTGAATAAACAAAAAAGATGAAAGGGACGTCCGACCAAAACAGGGGACAAACAAGAGTCAACATCGGGGAAGTGTTTTCTGAATCATGAGAGCTCCGAGACGAAGAAGGAATTTAATTGGATGCAGACCTTGTGATCATGCTACTGCGCTGGTAACTACAACTCCAATTGGTTAGTTGAATTGAAAACACGGGTTTAGGTTGTTATTTCTCCCACTGTGGATCTTGGTATTTTTGGTTGTCTGTTTGTACCTCCAAGGTTGTGTTAGACCTTTATGTCAGTAGTTCTGACCTTTTGGAGAGAAAACTGTTCATTTTATTTTATTTTTGTCTGGAATAAATCTGATCATTTTAACTTTTCAAAACTTGTGTTACTTTCCCTCTTTTGTGACCAGCCAAACCTCCTGGGGAGGAATGTCACATTATGGGGGCTCGTCCGGAATCTTAAAAATTATTTTGTTGCCTGGGATATTTTCTGTTCATAAACTTTTTACAGTAAGTAAAAGTAAGTAAGTCACATTTTCTGTAAAAGTTAAAGTTAAGATGAAGTCATGGGAAATGCCACAGGGGGCGCTCTTGCCAAAAGGGATTAAAAGGATGTGAAATCAATGTACAGGTGTGGTGAACACAGACAAATGCTTTTTTGATTGTACTCATATGTGCTTATGTAAATCATTTTTATTTTTATTATTTTCAACTTCCTGGACAATAAATGGATTGGCATATCCAAATGTTCTTTTATGAACTACAATACATCAAACATCATCCTGCAGCATGCGTACGCGTTCATCCAGATAGTTTGCCACAACAGGAAACAATGCCTTTTGTTAGGAAGTTACAAATATCAAATAATCAAAAATCCAACTACAAAACAACCATATCCTCAGAGTTTAAATACATTTTACCTACTAGAGGAAAATGTTTTTGAAAAGCCAGCTCAGCTTCTCAGCTGCTTCAGCAAACAGAGGCTGAACAAGTTCCAAATCTAGAGCAAAATCTTTATATTTACAGGCTGTTTGTGGAACAGTCACGCTTTTCTGCTTTGCATGAGTTCTTCACTCTCTGAGTTCAAAGGAAGCGCCGCTCTCACATTGCAAATCCAATATGCTGTCTACGATATTATCACCATTAATCACAGCTTTTGATCATGTATCACGCAGCATTTTCTCCATCACGGTTGGAATGCTGTAAAAGAAACAGAGGATGTAGGGCTCCGCTTGGATTGACATTAGATTGAACAACAGCATGGCACTGCGGTCTTCTAATAAAAAGAACAAGCTATTCACTTAGTGCCGTTTTTCTTTTTTCTATTAGAGGAAAGAAGAAAAAAATATATAACTTTGATGCTGTTTACTGGGTGTATGCAAAAATAACTTTATGATGAATTTCAGAGGAGAGGAAAAAAAATGAAGAGAGGAGGGGGCTTCAAAAGTAGTGCTAACGGGAGACAGATTTTTGACATGCTTCCCGAACCATCTGCTTTGGGTTAAGTCTCAGAGACAGAGTCGAGAATGAAGGAGAGAGAACAGAACTGGAGACAATGGCAAAGCAGCAAGGGGAAAACGTGAATGCAATATTAGTGGAAAGCTATTTATTTTAATTGTGAGAGCTTCTATTTTGAATCGTTACGGCATCTCATGCAAGGTGAGAGAGATCTCACTTGCCAATAAGTTGGTTTTATTTTTTCAGCTATTACAACAAAAACATTGAAACTGACTTTCATGTTGGAATTTACAGGACATTTACGGTGTTTATTCTCTGTGTTGTTGGAAATGTCAGTTTTTGCTGTTTTGACCGGTTCAGTAAAGGTTTTTGAGACTAGTTGATGCTTTTATTTACGACAATTCCAAACTTGTGTTTTAATGCGTCTACTGACGGAATATTCTACATACCAATAGGATTGTAAGACTTACTTTTGCATTACTCTTCGCGATGAGAAAATTACTGCATTTTGATATATTTAGAAATGTTAACGCTGCTGCCAGTGTGGTTAGGTTAAGGTCACCATAGTAACCACACACCTGTGTCTCTCCCTCCTTGACAGCAAAATGAATGAACCAGACAGGAATGCAGGTTTATTTAGAGATAATCTTATCAGACTCCCTGTGCCATTCTCCCAGTCCCCAGTGGGCACAGTCAGTCAGTCTGGCCAGGCCTGCCCCTTGCTGTGCCCCTGTGCAGGATAAGCTCCTGTCTGGACCTTGAGCAGCGGCCTTTGTATGGAGCTGTTAGTGAGCATGTGCTTGTGACTGTCCTCCGTGTGGGTGTAAATGTGTGTGTAAATGAGGAGAAGTGGGTCCAATCAGTGCCTAAGGGAAGCCCCCCTTAGCGCACCCTCACATGCGCCCTATTGAGGCCTAAGGGAGCGTGAACAATCACTGCAGAACCAAAGAGCTAAGTCCCCTTGTTATACAAGCCCAATTTTCAGCACCAGTCCCACCTCTCGCCTCCATCGTGTGGCCCACCCCCAGCCCGGCATCCCAGTCACCAGACGCTGATGAGCTTCGTTAAAACGAGCCTTTAATGTCGTTATTTAATTAGCCCTTCCTCAGAACCCCACCATCCGGCACCGCCACTGTCTTCCTCCCCACCATCCTCATCATCAACTCTTCATCTTTTCCCCTCACACCATCACCACTTGTTCCGGTCTCCTTCCTCTCCTTGTCTTTTTCTCCAGTAATTAGCCAGGGAATGGGGGTCAAAGTATTGCTGGGCTGCTTATTAGTGCTTGAGACAAGGAGGAGGGGAAGAGCTTCTCCCTGCATGGGGTTTCTTTTTCCAGCATAACACCCAAAGACCTTTGGAGGAAGACAATGGGAAGGGCCATTTCTACAGTAGGTGGTTCAGCCTTACAGTCCCCACTGCCCACTGGGTTCTGTCTACATTAGATCCCTAATTATTAACCACCTTATGACTGAGCATGTCACCAGGGTGTCTAGACAACAGAGTATCCTAATTTATACTTTAATACCAGCTCTTACTGGGATTAAATGCAGGTCATCCTTCAAAATAATTTAAATTGATTAAAGGACCTTTGTTTCATTGTCTGAATTTATATATATATATATATATATATATATATATATATATATATATATATATATATATATATATATATATATATATATATATATATATTGAGATATATATATATATATATATATATATATATATATATATATATATATATATATATATATATATATATATATATATATTGTGAGAAGTTTCATCCCAGAGTTGGTGAAGAGATTGATCTGAGCTGCACTGTAACTTGGAGTGAACATTCTTTCCCCATGCATTCAAACAAGTGACACAGAAAGGGAGAGAGAGTCCATACCATGCTGGATCAACGCCCTCTAGTGATCACCACAAAAGGAAAGCACAATGACAGCCTGCCCATAATGCAAGATTAACGCAAGAGCCAAGAAACCAGAAGGTAAACACTCCTAAATGTGGTGATTTCCCGTTTGGGATCATTTTCATTATAAAAACAGATTATTTACTCTAAAAAGTATGTTGGATCTTACAGAAACCATGTGTGGTTGCTCAAATAAGTTCATGTTTTTCCTAAATTAAAACAAAAAAAGTTTATTTAAAAATCTATTAACCAGTGCGCCGCTAAAGCTGATTCAATCGTTTGATTGCAGCAATAATAAACTGAACTGATCAGCATATTGATATTGGCTGATGGGCATTCTTGAAACAAGAGTTCAGCATGACCTGCTGCTGCTGCTGCTCAGTGTGTGAAAGGTGCCGCTCAGCTCTCCGCGGCCATTTATAGCCCTTAATTACGTGCCTGTTTTGTGACCTCTGGGTTCAACGGGCCAATTCCTGTGCGGACCCAAATCCTGATGAACAAAAGTGGAATGTGATGCCCTCTTTCCGCAAACGAGCAACTCAAACGATTCCCATCAACTTCAGGAGAAAGTTCATGCCAAGGGAACTCCACCGCGCGCGCACCCAACCTGTTGGTGCGTGCGTCACAGCCCTGATGATGAAATGAAAACAGACGTTCAGTGGTCTTTATAAGGTCATCTGATTTATTCTAATGCATGTCTTGGGATAAGCTAAACCGGTGCTTTAGGACCCAGTTGATCCGTCATTGTGGCTGATATTTTCCACGTTGTGAGGGGATGAGGAGGGGAGGGGAGGGAGGGGAGGAGAGGGGAGGGAAGGGGGGACCCCGTGGCTGTCAATCATAGTGAAAGTGGCCGGGGTGGGCAGGCCCCTCTGACACTTGGTGCAGTCGGAGGGGGGATATTTAACTTGGGACTGCGCTCCACTCGCTGCAGACACACACTCACACACAGTGTGCCTAAGCAAAGAAATGCTCCAGCGCCAAGTCTCTCTGACTCCTGCAGTGGGAGCGACTCAGTAGAAGGCAGTTATCAGAGGAGTGGGCAGGCGCCCTCAGGACCCGAAGCTCCAGCCTGTGATGGACTGTCTCATCATGCAGCGACCTCGCGATTTGAAGCGTTTCTGAGAGGAAATCTGAACGTTTTTTGTCTTTTGCAGGCTTGAAATGCACAGGAACTGCTGCATTTTCTGAAGCGTTCTCATTTCTCTCATCTGATGCTCAGCCAGGAGTTCTGTGGAACAGCCTGAGACTTTTCATTTCAAGGGAAACTGATCCGCGTTTTGGAACCTCCTCTGGAAAGATAAATGGCTCCAGTTTCATAAGCTGGTTTTGCGCATCCATGGACGTTTTCAAGCGCGCATATACGCTGCTGGGATAATACAAGAAACTAATTCTATACAGTCCCCTCTCAGTTCATGGACTGTGCGTCCTGGGACTTTGTCAAACCCGACTGGGTCCGGCGACGTGAAGAGAAAGCCGCGTGCGTAAAATAAAGTCACCGCCGGACGCGTGAAATCCAAAACTTGGTGAAGAGCTCCGGATTTGTCCTGTCTCCTCTGAAAACACTTCATTCCATGCAGCTCTCGCCTTGGCCGCTGTCATCCAGTGCAGACACTTCGAGTCTCCGAGGTAACCATGACAACCGAAAGAAACCCAAAGTGAATCCAAGGAGCGGGGTGAGGCAGCAGAGCGCCTGAATAGGCTGCAGTTTCCCCATTTTTGCGCTTTTCCGAGGGGGTTGTTTGTGCGTCTGCTCCAAAGCAGAGCTGCACAAATCAGCCCGCGCTGTCATCCAAACCCAACAGAGGTCTATTAAAAGTATCGCCTCTTTATGAAGCCTTGCCTCGCAGGCAGCGCACTAACTCTGAGAAGAACTGACTGATTTATGCTCCAGAACTGCGCACAAGCCGGAGGGATAATAATGGGCCTCTCGCAAACGCTACTCATTTACGCGCTGGTGTGCGTCCACCTCGGAGTCTCCCAGCATTTCCTGCGCCTCCGTCCGTCGCCTAGTGATCACCTCCCCGTCCCCGACCTGAAGGAGGACCCCGACCCGGAGTACGACCCTCGGGAGCAGGACTTGGCCGAGAGGACTCTAAGGAAAAAGCTCGGCAGCAACTTTGACCCCAACTTCATGTCCATCAGCTTACCAGTGGTGAACATCTCCACGCCAGAGCCCCTGGGGAAGCCGGGGCCCATGCCTAACGAGATTAAAAAACTGGACCTCACAGAGACCCCCTATGGGAAACGGGTCAAAGTGGGCAAGAAAGCCCGGAGGAAATTCCTGCAGTTGCTGTGGACCTATACGTACTGCCCAGTGGTGTACACCTGGAAGGATCTGGGCGTGAGGTTCTGGCCGCGTTACATCAAGGAGGGGAACTGTTTCTCGGAGCGCTCGTGCTCCTTCCCTGAGGGGATGTCCTGCAAGCCCGTCAAGTCAGTCACCAAGATTTTCCTGAGGTGGTATTGCCAAGGGTTTCTAAGACAGAAATACTGTACGTGGATACAGGTGCAATACCCAGTTATCTCAGAGTGCAAGTGCTCGTGCTGATTCCCCCTAAAGGAGGGAGCGGGGGTGAGGGGGTGACGAGGAGGAGGGAGAGGACTGGAAACATGGTCTCTATTGCACTGTTAACTCTCTACAGAGGTGGGCACCATAGCAAATCTATTTTTTTAAAAATAGCATTTAAAGTGAAATACCAACATTGTACATATTTAAGGAAAAATAATGCAGCTATTTTTTCTAAACGAACTCGGACCATATTTTATTCTCAGCCCTGAAACTTTGTGTGTTTTTTTTTTTTTGGGAAACCGGAGCACTTCATGAGGAAGTGCTTTTATATATAAATATATTTTTATGAGACATTAAAGATGGAATTCATAATATGCTACACTTCTCCAAGAGGTGAACTTTTTTCTTCTTTTCCATTGATGCTGTCTGTTATGTCACTGCAATGCTGCCTAGAGGTTTTGTATTATATTAATTTCAGTAATAAACTTTAAAAAAAGAAAAGTTGAGGTTTTATATATATATATATATATATATATATATATATATATATATATATATATATATATATATTAATATATATATATATATAAAGGCGTGAACTCAGCTTTTTTTCTTTTTGGAATATTATAGTATTGTAGGAATAAACAAATCTGTACGTTTTATTTATTATTTTAACGATTTGTGAGTATAGAGCATAAGAAAGGAAAATAGCAGAATATACCAGAAAATATGGAAGATGTCTACTTGAATATTTCTAAAAATGATAAAAAAAATAAAGAAATGAATTTTAAAAAGCAAGACATATCAGTGTACATGTTATACGGTCACACGTTTTAGCAATAAAGTCTGTCTTTTCAGTGTTGCTCACAAGGAGTGTCTGTATCCAAGTGAAGGGGGCGTGTGCGCTTCAAAAACTCCTCTCTAACACTCAGGTCTAGAAATTCTGCGGAACCTACTTAAAAGTTGGACGCATTTTGATGGCTCCATGACTTTTATGTAATATTTGAATGTTAGTTTATCCAGAAACAGACCTGTTTTGGATTTGCAAGATGTGGAAACGCGTAAAACTTCAGAAAGAATCAGTTTTGACTTAGCAGGCAGCGTGCAGACTGTCGGTCTCCAGCAGAAAGCGCAGCTTGCAGCTACTAACCTCACCACGTCTCTCTCTCTCTCTCTCTCTCTCTCTCTCTCTCTCTCTCTCTCTCTCTCTCTCTCTCTCACACTGTGTGTGTGTGAACCGCCTGACCGTCACAGTGATTTTGTAGAAAGAGCTGATTTACTACGCTGCTGCGTGCGCAACGCGCCACACACACACCCGCAGCGCCTCCGCTTGACGCAGTCGTCTGCACGCACATGGATCCCACACTTTACACACAAGTTCGTGGATCTGAGGTGTTGTGCGTAAAATGTGATTCAGACATTTCAAACAGCGTCAGATGATGAAATGAGAAGGGGGAGGAGGAGGGGGTAGAGAGACGTGTCTGGGGTCTGGAAGCTCCACACAAGTTCCACTCAGCTATTTGTACAGAGGTGGAATGAAGCAGACCGGCGCCTCTTCAAGTCTGACCGCCCGTGAGAAAGGGAGAAAAGAAAAAACTGAAAGAAAGAGAAAAACAAAGCCAATAAAACAATGGTCAGCTGTTTTTCGTGTTAGCGGACTATTAATTGGAGAGCTGAGCGCATATTAAACAGAAATGGCCAATTACGCGACATGCGTCCCGTGCGCAATCAAAGCCATTTTCTGTAAACAGGCCTCTTTTATGGTGTTTATCTTATTCCTTAAACGCAATCAACGACTTCAGCAGAGCTCTGACTGAATGTCTGAGAGCTGGGCTGCTGTGTGAAGTGTTTCCAGTGAGCGCATCTTCCAGTGATTTGTGTTTTTTTGCGGGCAGAGTTGGATTTGACACTTGCCGCCCGGTTATTGTGACACAAGCACTGGGAGGAGGAGGAGGGGGGTGTTGGTAAGCAGAGAAGGACGGCAGCATGCCAGCGGAGGAGGAAGAGAAGGAGCAGGAGGGAAGGAGGGGGGCTGCTGCTTTCCTTACTGTCAGCTTCTTTCTTGATGATGTCTCGGGGTTTTTAGAAACTGCGTCTCTGACTCGACGGCGCCACTCAGCCGCCCCCTCTCGACTGCGCAGAATGAGGCACTTTGGGAAACAGTAACCCTTTCAGGCTCTGCCCGGAGAGTATTTTAGAAGCGTGTGAAAGGCAATACGCCGCCCTGGCTCCAGCCAGTTGGGTGCGCACCTTTCAGAAACAGACCTTTAGCCAGCCTGTCTTCTTATGGCTGGAACCCCAGGTGGCCCAGATGATTCCAGGTAGGGTCCTTGTAAAAGTTAAGTCCCTAATTATCTGGGTATCACCAGCTTTTAGGGTATTAACTTGAATTCGGACTGATTTTCAACATAAATGATTTAAATAAAGTGTCAACTGTACAAAAATAAAATCAAAACAATGAAAAGAAATGTGAGTGTTTGCACAAAGTCAAGCAGCGATTCAAAATAACTGAATTAAGCAAACACTTGAATTAGAAAGGCATCTGATCTGGTTGTAGATGATGTGGTTTTTGTCTTACACCAGTGGAAAAATGCTTGTCTCGTGAGTAACTTCCCAGCCAAAACAAATCCACCCCTAATGTCCTCACAACCTTGATGTAAAACGTTACACAAAATGTGATGTTATGCAGGAAAAATAAAATCTAACTAGCATCAGCACCACTGTCACATAACTGCTGTAAAATACCAAGACACTGGTGGCCTTTACTCCATCAGTTGCTCCATGTTTTTAGTCTGTAACAGCCCGTCTGCTGTTTCATCAGCATGTGAATGAACCTGCAATAATAAATGCTGTTTGACTGCTTCAGGAGCATCAACACCCTCTAGTGAGAGAAAGATAAAACACATGTTTGCTTGCAGTAAGGAGGGTTAAAAAGGGAGGCCTGGAGACAATTAGCATGGGATGATGGGGGGGGGGTGCATGGGTGACAAGCTCGGTGGTGAAGATGTTGAGCCTCTGTCTCCTGATGATTGCCAATTATTATGAGGGATTGGAGTCAAACTGAGAGTGACTGGGGCGTAGCGCAATGGTGGTAAAAGGTCTGCAGAGGCTTTCACTTAAACAATAAAGACACACTTACATGGATATATCTGCTGAAGAGAGGAGTCAAGTGTACACACACGCACGCACGCACACATACACACACACACACACACACACACACACACCTCTAGATAGCTTGAGAGACAGATAGAGATGGAGACAAGGGTCTGTAGCTGTAAGTAAGGCCCAGCCCTCATGAGTGTAAAAGCCAAAGAGTCAGCACCGGTGAGGTTATTGATGATGACAGGGTATTAGATTGAGCACTGAGAGGAGGGAGGGCACACACGCACGCACGCACGCACGCACACACGCACGCACGCACACACGCACGCACACACACACACACACACACACACACACACACACACACACACACACACACACACACACACACACACACATTTCTGCAGCTGATACCCCACATCCCATCTAACTACCATCTATTGGGATAAAAAAAAATGTTGTGATATTCTATTTGATTACGTTTAAATAAAAAAGTCCTCCCTTCATTGTTAATTTACTGGTTCTGTTTTTAAAACTGGCATCAGGTTAAAGTCTTTAAACTACAGATTTTTTGCTTTTCAGTGTTTTTTGCTAATTCAGATTTATATGGAGGAATGTTATAGGGAACCTTGCCATGGTTTGGAGGTGGAGGTGAGGACCCAAACACAGGTGAGAAGATCACAGAACAGGCTGGACGGAAGGCTAGCAGATAAGCTGAACTGATTTTATTAACAGAGGCAGGCAGGAACAGGTGAGTATACATGAGGATCTGACAACTGACATACACATCCATCCATCCATCCATCCATCCATCCATCCATCCATCCATCCATCCATCCATCCATCCATCCATCCATCCATCCATCCATCCATCCATCCATCCATTTTCTTCCGCTATCTGGAGTCGGGTCGCGGGGGCAGCAGCTTAAGGAGGGAAGCCCAGACCTCCCTCTCCCCAGCCACTTGGGCTAGCTCCTCCGAGGGAATCCCAAGGCGTTCCCTGGCCAGCCGAGAGACATAATCTCTCCAGCGGGTCCTGGGTCTTCCTTTGGGTTGTACGTGTCCAGAAAATTTCACCAGGGAGGCGTCCAGGAGGCTTCCTAATCAGATGCCCGAGCCACCTCAACTGGCTCCTCTCGATGTGGAGGAGCAGCGGGTCTACTCCGAGCCCCTCCCGGATGACCGAGCTCCTCACCCTATCTCTAAGGAAGAGCCCAGCCACCCTGCGAAGAAAACTCATTTCGGCCGCTTGTATCCACGATCTCGTTCTTTCGGTCACTACCCAAAGCTCGTGACCATAGGTGAGGGTAGGAACGTAGATCGACCGGTAAATTGAGAGCTTCGCCTTTCGGCTCAGCTCTCTCTTCACCACGACAGACCGGTACAACGCCCGCATCACTGCAGATGCAGCACCAATCCGCCTGTCGATCTCACGCTCCACCCTTCCCTCACTCGTGAACAAGACCCCGAGATACTTAAAATCCTTCACTTGGGGCAGGACCTCGTTCCTGACCTGGAGAAGGCATTCTACCCTTTTCCGACTCAAGACCATGGTCTCGGATTTAGAGGAGCTGATTCTCATCCCAGCTGCTTCACACAGGGATAATCAGGAACATGCTAACAAGACACAATACCAAACAGACCAAACAAGTCCTTAAAGGCAAGGAGATCACAGAAAGTCATGAATGGCTCTCAGGGCCAACAGCATAGTGAGAGCAAGGACAGCTGGGGCCTATAGGAGTCTGGCCACAATGGTGCAAGAACCACAAAGTCCCCAGAGGTCAGTGATGTTGGTGCAGGAGCCACTGGGGCCTCGGGGGCTGGCAGTGCAGTCAAAGGCGCAGGAACCTCAGGCGTGTCAGGGGCCATCGGTGGAGGTGTGGAAACTTCAGAGTACTCGGGGGCCATCAGTGGAAGTACAGAAGAATCTGGAGCTTGCAATGGCAGGGCAGGTACAGGAACCTGAACCCAGTAGGCCATTGTCAGTTGAGGAGTCCCAGAGGCCAGATACCAGCAGATCCAAAGCCAGGAGGCAAAAGCAGGAGAATAGATGGGGATGAGGACTCGAAACCAGGAAGCAGAGACGGGAACTCAGGAGACCAGAACTCAGGTGGAGGCAGGAACATGAAAGACAGGATGTCATCAGAGGGCTGGACCACAGAAGACAGGAACTGCTCTGGAAGTGGGAACATGGAGGTCAAGAACTCAGGAAGCAGGAAACCAGGAGATGGAGGCAGGAACTCAGGAGGAGGTGGGAACACAGAGGTCAGAAACTCAGGAGGTGGGAAAACAGGAGAAAGAGACAGGAACTCATAAGGAGGTGGGGAGATGGAGGCAGGAACTCAGGACGAGGCAGGATCACAGAGTTCAGGAACTGAGGAGGCAGAAAACCAGGAAACAGGCAGGAACTCAGGAGGAGGTGTGAAGACGGAGGCAGGACCTCAGGTGGAGGCGAGAGCATAGAAGTGAGCAACTGAGGAGGCAGGAAAACAGGAGACTGAGGCAGGAACTCAGGAGGAAGCAGGAATACAGACGTCGGGAACTCAAGGGACAGGAAACAGGTGAAGAAGGCAGAAACTCAGGAGGAGGTGGGAACGTGGAGGTCAGGAACTCCTTAGGAGGCAGGAACACGAGGTGACTCGAGGTCATCTGGGGGCGAAGATGGTGCTCAGATTGAACCTCTGGGTGCTGCGGCAGGCGCTTTGCTTGGACTTCTAGACAGGACGGCTGGAGCTCGGCTGGAGCCTCAGGGCAGGACGGATGAGGTAGCCCAAGTGGTTGGGCAAAGAGAAGTCTGGGCCTCTCTGCTTGAGCTGCTGCCACTGTGACATCACCCTGAATAAGCAGAAGAAAACGGATGATAAACACTAATTAAATGATCAAAATAGTGTCCATTTGTTGAGAATGAAGAAAAATAAATATTTATTACCACAAAAAGATGAAATTTTGCCAAAATAGAGTCAATATGTTGAAAAACAGTCCACATGCTATTTTGATTAAAAGGCCGCAATATTATTTGCAGCGATGTTGTAAAATTCAAATTCAAAATAATTCAAATGTCAAAAAAGTCAATATTAAGCTATTTAAAGTGTCTCTTGAGTTAGCGAACACTTTCATGCTCCTGAATCTGAATGTATTTGTTCTGTTATTATTATTTTAACTAAATATTGTGTTTTTTACTGAGTAATTAAAAAAAACTGAGCTTTTACTTCAACACTGTTACAATTTTTTGGCAGCGGTATCCACAAGGGACTCAAAGAACTTACTTCAATCCTTCACAATAAGAGTCCCAAACTTTCTCACATATCTAAAGCTCATAAAAGTAGTTAAATCAGGTTGTGTTCTGATCCAAAATGCAAATAAACGTGTGAGTTAGAACTACGGTATTTCTATATAATTAAACTACCTTCAACCAAGGCATTTCAGGAATTGTAGGTCTTTGCTTCAGTGTTGGTTTAGTTTTGCATTTCCTTTTAATTTAGAAATAATAACTTGAATCTGCAAATACTGTTTCTTAGTATTTTCACTCTTTTTGTCAAAATTTCAACGTTACTTTGAAATTTGTGATTTTCCTTGACATTTTGATTTTAATCCTGACACTACCTCCTTAGCTTTGTTCTTGGTGGCCCTAATACATCACAGTAGCTTCAAGCTCAGATGCTGGTTTTCCATTAATTGCACATCTAGAGCTGACGACCGCCACCTAGAGCCATCAACCCCTAGAAAATAATTTACAAGGTGCCATTACATTAACATGGTGACCACTTTTGCTTACTAACAACAGGTGAGTGCAGTCTAATTATGGTGATTGTAAACCAATTCTGGTTGCTATCAGTAACATATGGCTTGTCACATGTCAGCTGCAGGACGCTGTGCCACAAGGAGACAGGGATCAGATCACAGGTGGGAAATGTACATTTAAAGTTTTGCTTTATTATAAAAATGTATTTTAATTCAGTTTCCTGTAAACTAGAGTTCAAGAGCAACTTGAACACAAAGGCAATTTCTCACTACCCAAGGATGCTAGTACGTTCTTGTGTACTTGACAAGTATGTTCTTGGCAAGTACAACAGAAAATCCATTCTACCGAGTACGGGACGAGGTGGACAACATTTGGAACAGAAGCTCTGTTGCGTCATGGCGGTTAGAAAATGACCTGACATAAAAATAAAAGTCTATTTTGTCCCTTAAATAACAAAATAACAATGAATACATATTATTTGTATAATATGTGGTCCAGTTTTGATCAAAATTGATAAAATACCAGGATTTCCTGCTGTTAAATGAAGAAAAAAGTTTGTTTTTTTATCAAAACAGAGCTATTTAAAAAACCCAAATACACACAGCAAATTGTACAGGTTACACACAATGATTTACAATAACAGTCAACTTTATATTTCTTTATTTGTATTTCTGATATAAAATACAGTTATGAGCTTTCTCCTCTGCCATTTGGAGTTTAACAGTTTGAGACTCAATGCATTATGGGATATTTTGCTGTCCCATGTTCACAGAAGGATAGATACTTGGATGTATTCTCAGTACAATGGGAGGGGCAAGAACACATCCAGGAACTTTGAGCGAACTTGCCATGATACGTACTTAGGACTGGAACAGTACTTGGACCATCGTTGGTGACGTTTCACAAGGAATACACAAGTTCAAACGAGTACACATATACATAGAAACGGCCAAACTGACTGCTTGTTGCACATTTATTCCCATATTAATCTCTCTGTATTATTGACTTGAGACGTAATAAGCAACTTAGGTCTATTCTAGAGGTTATGCACTGTCATAGCTCCCGTAAAGTTCAACAATTGAAAGCATGCTGCAAGATCCTGGTTGACTTAAATAGTTCTTGTGCTGCTACCGCTTTAATGAGAAACATAGTGTGAGAGTAACATCTCTGTAGTCATGCCTGGTGTTTATCCTATTCCGTTTAACTCTTGTTAGATGAAACAGATATCGTGTGCCCAGAGTAAAAGCTAAACATAGAACTGTGGGTGGTGTGGTGCTCTCAGGGCTGGGAACAGTGCATATTCTGAGATCTGTTTCCATGGAAACCCATACACTCTACTACTCGCAGCACGTGCTTCAGACTCAGATAAAAGTCCAGTGACAACCATGACCATGCTTATGTCTCTCTTCACAATGTCATAATTTTGCATTTTCTTTTCTTATTCCTCCTATCTTCTCTTGAATAAAAATAAAAAGTGGTTGAGATCAAAAGAAATCCCCCCCCCACACACACACATTGTCATAGATTGTGTCAAAAACTGTTCATGACATACATTTACTTGTGCTTTCTTAAAGAGCAAGTCACCCCCTACCAGAGTCTTACTCCACCCACACCACCTGTTTGAAAATGCACCAAAAGGAGGCGTCGCCTTCATGGCGGACCGAGAGAGCAGTGTTGAGGAAGTGGCTGAAAACATCCCCCACTCCCACCCCCTCACGCTCTTGTAGTTTCTTCATGGGAGAAACGAGCCGTTGACAAGCAGCAGTGAGACGGTGGTGGCAGAGGAGTTAAGTGCCCGTTTTGTAACAGGAGCGTTCAAGGGACACTTAACCCATGTTGCCTGCTGGTGGCACCTGTGTTTGGCAGCCTCGCCTCCGTCAGTGCGCCCCAGGGCGTCATCATCACCAGAGTGTAAATGTGTGTGCATGATTGAATGACTTGATGTGTTGTGAAGCGCCTTGGGGGGTTTTAGAACCCTAGAAGGTGCTATACAAATACAACCAATTTACTATAAGCCATTTACTCACACACACACACACACACACACACACACACACAAACACACACACACACACACACACACACACACACACACACACACACACACACACACACACACACACACACAGATGCGTCACTTAGTTGGAGGAGCAGACAGAGGAACTAAAGTATGCTGTATTCTTGTCCACCTCGTTCACCAGAAGAAAGGGAGGAGGACTTGTTTTGTGAACGAGGCGAGCAGCTCTGAGCCGTATCGTGTCGTATCGGCTCATGAGTGGCTGATCCAGCTGGAGGCGTGGCTGAGACTTGGCTGCAAAGCAGTCCAATTAGTGCAGCCTCCTAATATGGTACTAGCAACACCACTGAGTACTTCTTAGCCATTGGCTATCGCTGATTCAAATTCAATATAGTGCAGAGTTTGAACCTGAAGAGGGAGCAATAATGACGGTTTTAGGCTGAATATTTTAAATAAGATGCACTAAAATGCCAAAATAATTAGGACTACAGCACTATTACACACTCTACACAGTTTAGTTGGTTTGGGGGTGACTTACCCTCTCAGTTAAATGAAAGTCAGGTTTTTTTTTTTAAACTAAATTAACTTAACTTACTCCCATAAGGCTGCTGTTATAATTGGTTATTGTGATAAACAACTTATTAGTAAGTGCCCTCACATTTGCTGTTGTTCAAATATGTCCTTTAGATTATTTACCAGATGACTTAATGAAAGTATTTTTGAATGATTGAGGAAGAAGCAGGAGAGTGACAGGGGAGCTGATGTTGAGGGACCATCCATGAAGGACATGACTGGTGGAGGTTTTCAGGTAAAGAAATTATTTATTTAGCTTTTGTCATTTCCTTATCTTAGTAATAAAAAGTCTACTAAGTTTTCTGCATTTACTGACTGTTGGCAAATAAACAAACAAGATAAACCTATAAGGATGTTGCCTAAATGTGAGGATGAGTACACAGACAAAAATATATTTTAACAACAGTCATACATATTAATGCACATAAAGACCCACTAACCCATGCCCTGTAAAAGAAGAATGAATTTAATAACATGAGTTTCTCCCCAAAACACTGAAATGTTATAAAATTAACCTCAGGATCTTTAAGTAAGGGATTTTTTGCATTAAATGAATGTGAATTTTTCTCACTTTGATTATGACAGTAAGGTACAAGGATGATTAATCAATGAATAATTGGGACATTTTATAACATTTTAAAGTTATATTATGTCTATTGTCTATAAAAAAACATGTTTATGAGGTTTTATTGCACAATATCCCTCTAACATAAAGCAATTTTAGCTGTTTTAATCTCGACATTTTCAGTACTTTCCAGAATGAGCCATTTCAGGGCTCTGTCACTTTAAGTAAACAAGCTGCAGATGGCCACGCCCACCCCTCCCATGATTGGCTGCTAAGAGCTGAGAAACTCTGATATCCTGGAGGGGCTCGGAGTAGAGCTGGTGCTCCTCCAGTGTTGCTGAATGAGAGGTGGTTCGGTATTAATTTACACTTTTGTGACATCACAAATGGGGACATTTTGAAATGGCTCATTTTAGGCACATTATTCCTAAAACCAAACACTGACAGAAAATAAATAATTTTTCCCTCACATTTGGAGTGTTTATAGAGGCAGTAGAGACTCTCATGGCAACACAAAAGATTGCAAAATGTGAGGTCTGCATAATATAGTATGTACCCTTTAAAATGAGCAGTTGATATTGATCTGAAAAGGTTTATTGTTTTATTTTGTTTTAAATTATGTTTAATTGCTTGAAAGTAAACACATTTATAGATTTATAGTAAACGACAGGATATGATACAATAAAATGCAATATGATAAAAAAATGCATTAGGATATATGTTATGGGCCTATTTCATGCAGTACATTACAATACCATATAATGTATATCACTTTAAATCAGTATGTGGAAAAATTGGATACTAAATATGTAAACAAATATAATTTGGATAATGAATGGATACCTTTTATGTATGGACACATTTTAAAGTTAAGATTAAATATTGTACCTGATAGTTCTAGCTTGATTAGTGAAATAGAGATGAGACCTGAGAGGCATTTGCTTCCCCTCTTAAGAGAGAAAATGATCAATACTTTTTACGTCACATTTTCTTTGATCATTTACAATCTAGAGACACAAATTTACACAATGTGACAACACAATATAATTTAATACAGAGAAATAGGTTACATTTGTTTCTTTGGTTAAATTTGTTTTCAACTCAGTGCTGTCCAAATAGCTTCCTTCTTTAAAATAAATAAATAAACAAACTATGAATTGTCCACTGGCCATGATAGCAACACACTCACTTCTGCTATATTTAACATGCAGCTTTAACTTCTCAAGTTTATAATTGCCATGTTTTTACCTCACACAAATTTATATTTTCTATATCCATCTCAGCTCACTTCGCTGATTGCTGCGGTGCTCCTAACATCCACACATGTCTGCAATCTCACATACACACAAACAAACATACACACCTCCCCCTCACAGTCTGCCCAGTCGCTGTCTCCCAGTACCCCTCTGTGCGCCGAGATGGCATGCTGAGAATGTTTACTTTCGCCACAGTGTGTATTTACAGAGCCTAATAGTTTTTTAGGCCGCAATGGCGCCTCACTTTGCAACATGTGTACAACCCACCTACTCCTTCGAACTTCCAAACATTCACCCACACACGCAGAAAACATGCATCACCCCCCCGCCAAACAACAAATCACACTTGTGGAATTTGGGGGTTTGGCAGCGATGTGAGCGCTAATGTGGCCAGGTGACATGAGGAGGGAGCAGCATCAGAATGTGATGCTGCCTCCTGGATTGAATGGAGATGAAGCTAAGAATAAGCGAGAGTATGTTTGCTATGAGAGTGAATGAATTCATAAAGTGCTTGCAATAAATGAATGCATAATGTCTTGAATGGTTGTGTGTGTTCTGCTGTGACTAAAATATTCCTGAAAATGAATGGTTTGTGTGAAAGAAAGAGAGTGTGATGTAAAAATGTTGCACCTAAAATAAACAGATTGGGCTGATGATAGAGTCCAGACATAATGTTTTAAATTCTGCACGGTAGGTGGAGAATTTATTCAGTAATAAAAATGTTCTTTTTAAAGGCCCAGTTTGTAAAATTTGTACTTGTTTACTATCAAATTCTGTTTATCCATTCACAAACTTGTCATTTCTCATTAAAGAGCAATATTATATTATATTATTATTTTTGAAAATGATCAGTCACTCGGAGTTTAACATGCAGGCTAAACGTGAATATGGTCTACTACCCCTATTTCCGGCATTAGCTTCTGATAGAAAATAGACAGAAAAATGCTCGGGTCAGAAAAGCCTGACAACTGCTTAAAGTGCAAGTAACACCTAAATCAACGTTTTTTTGCTGATAACCTGCATAGATGAGTGTCTAATAGTGCTGTAGACATGTGTAATCATTATTTTGACAGTTTAGTGCAACTTACTTAAAATTTAATATTTCACCCCTAAACTGTAATTATATCTCCATCTTCAGGTTAAAACTCTGCTCTGCATTGATTTAGAATCAGCCACAGCTGATGGTTATAGAGCTGCAGGGTGATGTCTGTACAGTGCTGCACTGGACTCCAGCTGAGTCTCGGCTGCACCTCCACCTGGCTCGGCCACTCACCTGCTGATATTAAATGTTACGAGTCGGAGCCACTGGCTTCAAATGTCCTCCTCCCTTTCTCCTAGTGATCAAGGTGAACAGGAAATCCTCCAGCCTGCTGCAGTTTCTGTTTGCTCGTTCTCCTGAGCGATGAGTCTGCTGTGTGTGTGATTTTGTGCACAAGCGAGTGTACGCGCACTTGTTAACGACTCGTGTTTCTCACTGAGAAACTCTGAAAGCGCGAGGGGGGCTTGAAGGGGGTGCTGTCAATCACTGCCTCAGTGCTGCTCTCTCGGTCTGCCAAGCAACGCCTCCTTTAGGCACATTTTTCTAACAGGAAGTGTGGGTGAAGTAACACTCCATCCATGGTGTGACTCACCACTCAACAATCATGGACTCACCCACCTTGACTCACGTCGGGGAAGACTGTTTTTTATTTAGCGTCCAGGAAACAGCAGAGAACGTCTCAACTAGTAGAAGCTAACCGTTAGCATTATCAACTCCACCACACAGCAGAACTCCTCCAGGCTTGTGTTATTTGTGGAGATAAAACAACAACGTTGCTAATCCAACAGAGGCTGTGGTAGAATCACACTGCTGTTAGCCAATCAGAGGCAAGATGTCCAAATATCAGGAAATAAAACTCCAAATTGTGCAGTGTTCTGCTGCTTTCTCCTCTGGCTGACTTCTACCGTAGACATGAATATGTACACGCCCCATTGGGTGCTGGAGAGCGTCACAGCGTCACCACCATATTGGGTGGGTTCCTCGCTCTCCAAACCCAACTGGAGTCAACTCAGACTGAGCAACTGTGCTCGTTTTTTGTGCAGCCTACACTTGCAACAACCGACACACTATTGAAACAGATCACATGGGATTACTCTTGACTTTTCTAGCCTACCTGTTGGGATTTTATATTTTATTTCATTATATTTATATTTTAACTATCATGCCATACCATGTGTCTGATTTTGTGAAAAAGCATAATAAAATGTGTTTTTAAGTTGGGTAAACACCTTCCTCAGTAGAAATAAATGCACTGGGAGCGATTGGGAACCCATCCAAAATGGCGGCCCGTTGCTATGCCAGCTTCAATAGGCAGAGCCAGTACATGGGGTGTCTACGGTTGTGTCCAAATCCATGGGTTGCGGGCTCATGGGTTCGGATTTTAAGACCGGTGACGTCACAGCGCCGCGTCGAAGGCCGTCCAAATTCCAAGAATGCTCAGAATTCGGTCTTGAAATGCGTTCTTCTTTTCCCCGATTTTGAGAACGGGTGCGGTGTAGTCTCCGTGGTCTCCTCACCTCCATAATTCCCGTGATGCACTGCGGGATTGATTTCTGTAGAAACGGGAGACGCAGCAGGACGACTAGTTTATTCAAATCTGACTGTACAAAAAGTAAAAGCCTGAAGTGGTTGTGTTTTTAGGCGTTTCCCATTCTCATTAGGCCTGTAATGTGTTTTTGTATTCTTGTTCGTCATTACAGTTCATAAAATTGGTAAATCATAAATCATAAAATAAATTATACAATTAACCGTGAATAATCCGAGGTCCTGCCCCAAGTGGAGGAGTTTAAGTATCTCGGGGTCTTGTTCACGAGTGAGGGAAGGGTGGAGCGTGAGATCGATAGGCGGATTGGTGCTGCGTCTGCAGTGATGCGGGCGTTGTACCGGTCTGTCGTGGTGAAGAGAGAGCTGAGCCGAAAGGCGAAGCTCTCAATTTACCGGTCNAAGTGGAACAACAGTCCAACGAGACACACTTGTCCCTTCAAAGTTGGATCACAACACAGTGCTGAGCGACGGTAAACCCATGGTCCAGAGCCTCCATCCTCCTCCACATTCACGAATCCACAGCAGGGCACTTCCCCGTCCGCGACATGGTAGGAGGCGGTGTCGTCAGGGTGACGCGTCTCAGTCACAGGACACATCCTTCACGTCCCGAAGGAGGCAATAACCAGCGGGGGTCACTCACCCGCAGACGATGCACCAGGGCGAATCTTCGTCCACTCCAGCCTAGTGTCACCTCCCGTTCGCACACCCCCACAGGTACCAAACAGAACAAAAAGTGGATGGAATGGAGCAGCTGAAAAAATAAACCACAAAATTAAACAAGCACCCGAACACATGTCCAAAGTGGCTTGGGATCATAGATCCCGGACGAGCCCCCATTTGTTACGGACCAGGTCGTCCAGGTGACCTGGGTAACAAAGAAGGAC
Source organism: Aphyosemion australe (assembly GCA_006937985.1). NCBI lineage: Eukaryota > Metazoa > Chordata > Actinopteri > Cyprinodontiformes > Nothobranchiidae > Aphyosemion > Aphyosemion australe. The sequence goes on from SSNS01000137.1 coordinate 716,156, forward strand.
ACGTGCTCGGGTGCAAAAATAATTGAAACCATTTATTTACAAAGGGAACTGAACAATAAACACAAGATGACTAACTAAACCGGTGGCCAAAACGATAACAACTATACCCCGAGTCTCTGCTGACCAAAACACTTATGTAGAGACCTGAACAACTTCCCCCAAAGGTCTCTGGAAACTTAGCCTTAGCTCCAAAAGTGTATTCCCCTTAAGACCGCAGTCTTCTCCTAAAAAGGGGAATAAAAGCAGAGACATGTTGTTATTTAACAAAAACCAACTCAAACAAAGTTTAAAACCAAAAAGCCACCGGGGAGACAACAGTCCAGAGCACCTCTGTCCTGCTGCCCCCCTGAACTGAAGACAGGCTGGCTTTTTATGGCAGCAGAGCCAGCCTGATTGCAACTTGGGACAGCTGCTAAAGCCAATCAGGGGGAGAGGAACCAGGTGTGGCAGGCCTTCTCTCACACACACACACACTGGAAGGGAGGAAACCAGAGAAAATAAAAATACAAAACACAAACAGCCAAGGGCTGTAACACTTCCCCCCTTAAAAGAAATTAAAGCTAAAGGCTTTAATTTAAACAAAAAACCTCCCCACACAAACAAAACAGTCCCAAACAAACAAAACAAAAGTGCTCCTTCCAAGGACCGGGGTGGTGCGATGTGTAGCGAGGGAGGTGACCAACGGCGAAGTGGAACAACAGTCCAACGAGACACACTTGTCCCTTCAAAGTTGGATCACAACACAGTGCTGAGCGACGGTAAACCCATGGTCCAGAGCCTCCATCCTCCTCCACATTCACGAATCCACAGCAGGGCACTTCCCCGTCCGCGACATGGTAGGAGGCGGTGTCGTCAGGGTGACGCGTCTCAGTCACAGGACACATCCTTCACGTCCCGAAGGAGGCAATAACCAGCGGGGGTCACTCACCCGCAGACGATGCACCAGGGCGAATCTTCGTCCACTCCAGCCTAGTGTCACCTCCCGTTCGCACACCCCCACAGGTACCAAACAGAACAAAAAGTGGATGGAATGGAGCAGCTGAAAAAATAAACCACAAAATTAAACAAGCACCCGAACACATGTCCAAAGTGGCTTGGGATCATAGATCCCGGACGAGCCCCCATTTGTTACGGACCAGGTCGTCCAGGTGACCTGGGTAACAAAGAAGGACACGTGCTCGGGTGCAAAAATAATTGAAACCATTTATTTACAAAGGGAACTGAACAATAAACACAAGATGACTAACTAAACCGGTGGCCAAAACGATAACAACTATACCCCGAGTCTCTGCTGACCAAAACACTTATGTAGAGACCTGAACAACTTCCCCCCAAAGGTCTCTGGAAACTTAGCCTTAGCTCCAAAAGTGTATTCCCCTTAAGACCGCAGTCTTCTCCTAAAAAGGGGAATAAAAGCAGAGACATGTTGTTATTTAACAAAAACCAACTCAAACAAAGTTTAAAACCAAAAAGCCACCGGGGAGACAACAGTCCAGAGCACCTCTGTCCTGCTGCCCCCCTGAACTGAAGACAGGCTGGCTTTTTATGGCAGCAGAGCCAGCCTGATTGCAACTTGGGACAGCTGCTAAAGCCAATCAGGGGGAGAGGAACCAGGTGTGGCAGGCCTTCTCTCACACACACACACACTGGAAGGGAGGAAACCAGAGAAAATAAAAATACAAAACACAAACAGCCAAGGGCTGTAACACAAATATACGTGCTTTTCTTGATCTGCTCCACACAGTTAAAATCCGCTCATCCAACTTAAAAACTACCACCGCTTTGCTTCTTCTGTCTTTAGCTTAGCCTGTGTAGCTTTCCAGCTGTTTCACGTGGTGTCGGCCTGAAACTGGCGTCTCCGGGTCTGCAGCGTTATACTATTGACTTTACCGGCTTTGGAAAAGGGATAAAAAGTCCTCTCCAACATCCGATCTGGGCGTCTAGAGTTCGATTAGCACCTCCCCCAGCAGCAGCGTTAAGTTCCTTGCTGTTTGAAAATCTTTAGGAGATGAAAAAATAACTTTAGCTAGATAGGAGCGACTCAGACCCATAGGAACCCATACTAAAATGTAGATTGTTTGTATGACCATATTTCCCAGAGTGCTTTGCGGCAATCTATTTTTAACTACTGTAGAAAGCTCTATTGAGTGATGATAAATCGGGTTCATGCGGTTTACCGGTCGCTCCACATAAAGGGTCCCAAATCACGGCATAGCTCCAGAAGGATCTCCTTCAGGAATCAGATCAGTGCGCTCACAGAAGACGCGTTCCCTCTGAAGTCCTCTAATAACACAAGATCAGCCGCGATAAAATGTCAGATTCCCATCAATCACAAGTGTCTTTTAAAGGTTCTAACACCAGTAATGTGATAAAGCTGTTTCTCCAGACATAATTACTGATTGGGTAAAAATATTTTCTGGATGAGGAACCCGTGTGGATGATTGAAGACCTTCAGTGTTGCGGTTCCTCCGTTCTACCACTAGACGCTGTTCGTCAGAGTTGTTCTTATATTTAGGAACATTTCTACGCACACATACAAATTGGTAAATACCACACAATGCGTAAAATTGTTCCAACATCGTAAATACACACAGATCTTGTGTAAGTACGGTTGATAAATAAGGGCCCAGGGATGGACAACCAGATCAGAATCTAAGCAAATCATTCAGAATGCAGCATTTACTTAAGCTGGAAGGCTGAGGCTTCCGACAATCTGGCAGGATGCAGCGTAGACAGGTAAATAGTTCTCATCAGCCTAAGAAGCACTCTCAGGCACACAGAGAGAGATGCATTCAAGGGGAGTTGGGAACAAACTGTGACATTTTCAGTTTTCTATCAAATCATCCAAGAGTGCAGAATGCACATAGATAAATATTCCAAACTGTGGACCCTTTATATGTTTCATGTACCCCACACTCTAACAAATCAAATGACATAACCAAGTTATCCAATTGACCTTTTGCTGAGCCCCGCCCCCCTTAGTTATTGTTACCAAGTCCGACAATAAGTGGATCAAATACTGCAGCTCCGCAGATTTCCGTGATGGAAAGAAGTAGACAGNAGAGACAGGTGTTTCTCACTGAGAAACTCTGAAAGCGCGAGGGGGGCTTGAAGGGGGTGCTGTCAATCACTGCCTCAGTGCTGCTCTCTCGGTCTGCCAAGCAACGCCTCCTTTAGGCACATTTTTCTAACAGGAAGTGTGGGTGAAGTAACACTCCATCCATGGTGTGACTCACCACTCAACAATCATGGACTCACCCACCTTGACTCACGTCGGGGAAGACTGTTTTTTATTTAGCGTCCAGGAAACAGCAGAGAACGTCTCAACTAGTAGAAGCTAACCGTTAGCATTATCAACTCCACCACACAGCAGAACTCCTCCAGGCTTGTGTTATTTGTGGAGATAAAACAACAACGTTGCTAATCCAACAGAGGCTGTGGTAGAATCACACTGCTGTTAGCCAATCAGAGGCAAGATGTCCAAATATCAGGAAATAAAACTCCAAATTGTGCAGTGTTCTGCTGCTTTCTCCTCTGGCTGACTTCTACCGTAGACATGAATATGTACACGCCCCATTGGGTGCTGGAGAGCGTCACAGCGTCACCACCATATTGGGTGGGTTCCTCGCTCTCCAAACCCAACTGGAGTCAACTCAGACTGAGCAACTGTGCTCGTTTTTTGTGCAGCCTACACTTGCAACAACCGACACACTATTGAAACAGATCACATGGGATTACTCTTGACTTTTCTAGCCTACCTGTTGGGATTTTATATTTTATTTCATTATATTTATATTTTAACTATCATGCCATACCATGTGTCTGATTTTGTGAAAAAGCATAATAAAATGTGTTTTTAAGTTGGGTAAACACCTTCCTCAGTAGAAATAAATGCACTGGGAGCGATTGGGAACCCATCCAAAATGGCGGCCCGTTGCTATGCCAGCTTCAATAGGCAGAGCCAGTACATGGGGTGTCTACGGTTGTGTCCAAATCCATGGGTTGCGGGCTCATGGGTTCGGATTTTAAGACCGGTGACGTCACAGCGCCGCGTCGAAGGCCGTCCAAATTCCAAGAATGCTCAGAATTCGGTCTTGAAATGCGTTCTTCTTTTCCCCGATTTTGAGAACGGGTGCGGTGTAGTCTCCGTGGTCTCCTCACCTCCATAATTCCCGTGATGCACTGCGGGATTGATTTCTGTAGAAACGGGAGACGCAGCAGGACGACTAGTTTATTCAAATCTGACTGTACAAAAAGTAAAAGCCTGAAGTGGTTGTGTTTTTAGGCGTTTCCCATTCTCATTAGGCCTGTAATGTGTTTTTGTATTCTTGTTCGTCATTACAGTTCATAAAATTGGTAAATCATAAATCATAAAATAAATTATACAATTAACCGTGAATAATCCGAGGTCCTGCCCCAAGTGGAGGAGTTTAAGTATCTCGGGGTCTTGTTCACGAGTGAGGGAAGGGTGGAGCGTGAGATCGATAGGCGGATTGGTGCTGCGTCTGCAGTGATGCGGGCGTTGTACCGGTCTGTCGTGGTGAAGAGAGAGCTGAGCCGAAAGGCGAAGCTCTCAATTTACCGGTCAATCTACGTTCCTACCCTCACCTATGGTCACGAGCTTTGGGTAGTGACTGAAAGAACGAGATCGCGGATACAAGCGGCCGAAATGAGTTTTCTTCGCAGGGTGGCTGGACTCTCCCTTAGAGATAGGGTGAGACGCTCGGCCATCCGGGAGGGGCTCGGAGTAGACCTGCTGCTCCTCCACATCGAGAGGAGCCAGTTGAGGTGGCTCGGGCATCTGATTAGGATGCCTCCTGGACACCTCCCTGGTGAGGTTTTCCGGGCACGTCCAACCGGGAGGAGACCCAAAGGAAGACCCAGGACACGCTGGAGAGATTATGTCTCTCGGCTGGCCAGGGAACGCTTTGGGATTCCCCCGGAGGAGCTGGCCCAAGTGGCTGGGGAGAGGGAGGTCTGGGCTTCCCTCCTTAGGCTGCTGCCCCCGCGACCCGACTCCGGATAAGCGGCAGAAAATGGATGGATGGATGGATGGATGGAATAATCCAGCATTGTGGATCCATATTTTATAGATTTTCTTTAAGCAGTTGCTAGGTGACAGGAGTAGGGGCGGGACTTTTATTTAAGGCTAGAATGTCCACATTCACAGCTGTTAACATCCGGTCTAACGGAAGAACAGGTTCTCCTGAGACCAATGAGGACGGGTACTCATGAGCATGCAATCCCTGGATTTGGACACAGCCTACGATGTCTGTGGCTTCTACCTCCTCAAACAGGTGCACTGGAGCTTTTTTCCCCAGAATACGACTTATAAGGCATTCATTCCAACTCCAGGAATGTTCATTTTGACAAGACATTTTAATTTAGTTTTAGTCTTTGTCTTTAGACTAAAATTCTTATTAATTTTAGTCACAATTTAGTCATCAAATTTGTTTAAATTTTTTTTCTAGTCGACTAAAATAGAAAGCTTTTTAAGTCGACTAATAAAATGTTTCTTCTTCTGATGCAATAATTTTCAGTTTCTGTAAAGGAAATGTTAACTACACCTACTTGAAATTGTAAAGAAATATGAAAAATTAACATTTCACACTTTGGCTCAATAAAACTCTAATTATAATTGTTTAAATAACAACAAATTTTGGAAAATACTAAAATGCACGTTGACAGTTTGAAATTGTGCCTCTCAATATTAATAAAGTAAGCAAATCTCTATAATGTGCAGTAATACTTGTAAACATGACAGGAAATGACATCATACCATCAAAACACTAAAAGGTGTTACTCTTATGTCACCAGGAGGTAAACTAAAGGTAAGAATTGTTTTCAGGTGTATTTATTAGTTTTCCCAAGGTCGGCTGCCTGATTCGTTTTTCTCACAAAAATACAGCTAGAACACAAAAGTTTGAGTAACAAACAATAGAGGATCACACATATTCTACATCCAACGTTGAGGAACAAGAAAGACCGGCACAATCTGAAAACCAGAATTAACATTGGCGTTGCCCTCCAAAGCAAGAGGACCTCATGGAAGAGAAGGGAATTGACACGACAAACTTGTTTGCTTCCTCCTAAACGGATAAGTTAACACAGTCTGAATCAAAAATGCATATTTAATTGCTCGATTGTAACAGTTATATGCTTTGTGTTTTTATTACTCAGCACATTTTTAGATACAATTTAGAAAAGCACAAATGAAAAGAACAGACCTAATTGCTGGATTGAAAGCTGGAAGTCAGTGATGACATGTTGCCTTTTTGATGAGTGTGGGCTACCACAGCTCTCAATACCTACTCTGAACTGTGTGGCGCTAAAGAGTCTATTTTTTTCACACACTGGGGCTTAAAATGGGTAGAATGGTACATGGTAACTGACCTGTATTTGATGGAGTTAGGGTTAGCTAACCAGTCAAGCACTGGTGCCACTGGTCCCTCTGACTACCTCCAGCAGGCATTTAAGTTAATTTCTGTCAAATTTTCAAAATAAATTAGTCAATGACAAAATTAGCCTTATTTTATCTCAAATAAACATAATGCTGCTCATCTTTAATTTTGGTACACTTAATTTCTTAAACTTAACATTTACACCTGAACACCTTTTATTTTTTTTTTACCCCTAACCATCCCTTACAATTATAGTCTTTAATTATTAACCAGTTCTAATCCTTTGACCCTAAAGTCAAATCTAAACCACCAAAAATGACTTAATACTCACCAAAATGGGACCCCAACGTTACAGAAAGTCCTCGAATGATGGTGTGTTGTCAAGTTTTGGACTCAGCAATTACACAAAAACACACACGAACGCACGCACGCACACACGCACACACGTTTGTATTGTAATACTTCTAATTCTAATTAACTTCTATTCATACCATATGCTAACATTAGCACCAAGTCATCAGAGGGTGGACGCAGTTCAATAATCATGTGGATCTAACTCTTATTTTGTTGTCTTTCTTGAACCTCATCAGGTGAACTGAGCACAATTCCATGAGGCAGCAAATGTGTGGAGGTTGGTGTGCCTTAGGTGGCTCTTCTGCAGCTCAGCCAGATTCAATTTCAACATCAATTTAATTCCATTGAAAAATCGTTCTTGAATGGTTTCACTTCAGCTTAAACGTTTCTTTCATAAATAATAACTGATTTTATTCTTAATTTATGTTTGACTGGCTTTGGCCAAACAAAGTATTTTGCTAATAGTAGTAAAATATCATGGTCTGCTGTGGTCTGTTTCTATGCATGTTGGGCCGGATGTCACTTTGAGCTCTATGCTTTGCTTCTGTCTTGGACCCATTCTTTTGATATTCGGACCGGCTCTTTCACATCACTCTTCTTTTATTGTTATTTTTGAAATATTCTACTCAAAACACACTTGCTTTGATTGAAATAGTGTAAATGAGACATGTCTGAATGCAAGATGGTATAGAAATACAGCATCAATTTTAAATCTGCTTTCCTCATAGTCAGTTAAGTCTATTCAGAATTCAATTTAGATCTACTTGGTGACAAGACTCAATGTGTTAAATAATGACCTTGAGCTATGGGTGGGTCCTACTGAGGTGACAGAAAAACCATCAAAAACACTTGTTGTTTTATTTCATTTCTCCTATCAGACAAAGACTGGAGGCAAACAGGTGAAAATAATTGGCTGGATCCACCACCCCCTCCACCCCCTGGGCTGTGATGTGCCACTTGGGCTGTTGAACCTGACATCCTGACGCCTGCTTGTCTGATGTATTGTGCCAAGGTGGTCTATTCAGAGTGAGGGGACCAAGGGACACTCAGCCCATAGGGACTGGATAACATGCATGTGTGTGTGATCATGTGTGTGTGTAAGAGGTACAGAGGAGGCAGTGGAGAATGCCTGGTGATGGGTTACCAAAAACAGAGCACCAAGGGACAATAGGACCCAGGACATTCCTGACATAACCCCAACACACCGGGGAGGAAGTGAAAGAGAGGGGGATTTATTGGTGTCAACGGCCTCTTGCCCCTAGAGGAGGAACGGGTGCCTCTTTTGTCCCCTCTGGCATTGGAGGTGGACTGAACTGAGGCGCCTTGCACACAGATGATGTCTCTAAACAGACTTTTAACCAATCCTTTTAAAAAAGAGCCACCAATTAGGGAAACGATACACCTGCCATGGTTTGAACCCAAGAGTGGCAGGTTTGTGAGTTTGTGACTCAGAGGTTCTGATTGCAAAAAGAGAAACGTGTAGGATGCTCTTCAAGGAGTTGAGCCCACAAAAAAACTGTGAAGTTGTTAGAATTAGAGAGCATTTAGTTTCTTTTACAATCTGATAATAAAGATGTTGGATAACTGCCAAGTTACATTCTCATGGTGTGCCTCTGTCATACAACACTTAAAAAACGTATGCTTCATGCTTGTGTATTGGGAAAAATCTAATCCATTGTGTAGAAAATTCCAAACTTATTGCTATTTGAATTCAATCTTTCTATTTCAAAGCTTTTTGTAAATCTTTAGTTCATAAATACTATCCAAGTGGTGAGAAGAAACAATGTTCTAGCAGTTAAAGGGCTGGTTTTGAATTGCTTTGTAATTACTGACCTGCACTCTCAGAGCAGCTTGTACAAACCATACTAAGAGTAAATACCTTTATGTGAAAGGAAATGACTGGTAAGCTGACCACTGAGCCAGACAAAGAATCCTGTTCTCTAAAGACACCTGAGACCTGAACCATACAGAAAACATCAACGCCATGCTGACCAGAGGCCACATTCAAGCTTGAGAAGTAGCCCCCACCCCAAAAAATAAAATAAATAAATAAATAAAACAACAACAATAAAAAGAAGCTTAAAACAGCTGTTTAACTGGTATTCAGCTAAATTTTAGTTTTAATGGTTAAATTTGAACCTGATAATTGCATATGCATATACTCTGAATGAAGCTGAGGGGCCAGTTTGCACCATTTAGCCTTTAGTTCTAACATCGAACTGGTAGCAGGTGGAGAAAAATATCAAATTAGACTAACACTGTCATCTAGTGGTCACATTATTGTGTTATCTACACCAGATCACACACAGAGCAGGGGCAGACAACTTCCTTTCCCAAGAGCTAGTATCCAGTATGTTTTAGTTGTTTTCCTTCTCTGACACACTTGATTCACTTGTTCAGCAGAAGCCTGTCAATCACCTGCTGAAATCAGGTCAAATCAGGTGTGTTCAAGCAGGGAAACAACTAAAGCATCCTGTTACGGCCAGTGCTAATTTTGTTTTTGTGTTTTTACTTCTCCTCCTTGTGTTTGCACTCTCATGGCTGAGAGGAGCTGATTTGCAGCACCTGACTCCTCTAACCCTGCCCGGCTCCACACTGAAGCCCCCAGCTGGTGGCAGCGACAATCAACAGCTGAATGAGGACTCACTGCATAAAAGCCACCCAGCCCTCATCAACAGGGAGCAACAGGCTGGAGATGAAGTCTCTATCCTGTTGTCTCCTCAGCGTGCTTTGTTTCAATCTCTTTTTAGCCAATTTGTGTTCTGTGTGTTCAGGGGATTCCCTCATTTGTTTAATTCGGTGTGACATTGGTTAATTAGAGGTTTACTGTTTGTTTTGCTGCCGATTAGTCCATTTGTGTTTAAGTAGTTTCTGTTTATTTTACGTTGTGTAAATAAAATTGTTTAAGTTAACCTTTTAACACATGAGAACGCGTCCTCCTTGTTACCCCAGGCCCCCTACACAGCCTGGTACGTAACAAATGGGGGCTTGTCCGGGATCTGAACCCAGGAAATTTACTAAAATAAAAACAAAACATCTGTGAAAGCTCTATAATTTATATCAATCAGTAATTAAATTAACTACAGATTTCAGAAGCTCAAAGCTCTGTTAACATTGTTCTACAATGTTCTTTAATGTGGTCATTCCATACAAGGATTCACATAAATTGCATATCAACTGTTTTAAGAGTAAGAGTAATAATTCTTTATTGTCATCATGCATATGCATGACAAAATTTTGTGGGCAGCTCTCAACTTACAGGCACAAATTTCTCCAGAAGGAAATAAAACAATAGTAAAAATGATTAAATATATAAAAACATACCTTGACTTGAAACAAATCCTTTATGAAAACATATTTCTTCACAGAAATGATTAATCAACAACAAACTTTATTTATAAAGCGCTTTCACATGGCTGACGGTAGAACAAAGTGCTGAACAATCCAGAAAATAGAAAAACAGACCGTATCAATATATATATAAAAAGACTAAATACAAAACAGCCGAGTGGATAAAACAGATGCCTTAAATATAAACAAACTAGTAGTCAGCTGGTATGAATGAAAGCAAGGGCGTACAAGTGAGTCTTCAATTTAGACTTAAAAGCATGCAGCGATAGTGCTTTTGTGACATTTAATGGCAGCTCAATCCAAAGTCTCTGTGCTAAGATAGAGAAGGCACGACCCCCCTCGCAGTCTGTCTATCTATCTATCTATCTATCTATCTATCTATCTATCTATCTATCTATCTATCTATCTATCTATCTATCTATCTATCTATCTATCTATCTATCTATCTATCTATCTATCTATCTATCTATCTATCTATCTATCTCCATAAGGCAGGTCGCCAACTCCTCAACCGTCTAGGTACGCCCTCAAATGATTACAGTCGCTCTGTAATTGACATCTGTATGTAAGCGGATGTCTAATGCTATTGGTTAATGCTGAGCGGGGCTCAGTTCAAATTGCATGAGGCTCTAGGTGATGGGGGACCAGCTTAGCAAAAAAACAAACCTGATGTATTGCCTACATTCTATCCCAGTACAGGGCTAGACTATCACTGTTGCGAATTTCTAAAAAAAATCCTACATAACCACTAAAAATGGGAAAACGAACCCTTGTTACCTTGTTCTCATCACAAGATTCACAATAATTGTTAACTGTCTTTGTTTTATATCAGCAAAAATAAATTCCATTACATTTGCAGACATTGACATTCTTGTGTTTCCCTCCAACATTCCAGTTAAAGTATGACACCAGGGAATGTTTATCTGTGTTCTCCAAGTGTTATCATTTTAAAATCATATATAAGGCGCAACCTAATTAAAGTTGCCACCCAAAGCTAACCAGCTTGAAAATGCCAAACACAACTGGTGGAGGAATGACAAGAGCCTATTGGTCCAGGAAGGAGACTGGAACCAATTAATAGATCAGTACTAGTTGAGGACAGGTTTAAACTCACGGATACACGACTGACAAACCTGAGGAAGAGTTCAGTAGGTTCTACTGCCACTATAGAAAATATAATACATCTCAAGTATTACCAATGCTGATAGAGGTTAACAGTAAAAGAGGATCACTTTCATTCAAATCAGCGTTCAAGGAACCCTAATGCAAACTGATTGCCCACTGATCAAATCTAGCTGTGGTTTGATGCTGATTAGCACAGACAGACCTGAAGGAAACACTAATATTTAAAGGTTTCCTTCAGTTGAAAAAAGAAATCATGATTTGATGTCAGGATTTTGATTCAGACTCTTCGAGGGTGGTGGATTAGAACTGATTCAAAACGCGGCTCCGCATGGCCTTGGGTGGCATTGTTGTGGTTGTGTAATTTATTAGCTAATCAGCAAGACAGTGCCAGATTCTGCTGCTCATGAATATCGGGGGGTATTAGAACCAGAATGTGAGCTTTCATTAGAGAGTTTTGACTCTTTCAGTTTCTCTGCATCTTCAGAACACACATCGAGTTCAAATGGGAACTCCCAAGCGCTTCCAGCTGGCAACACTTTGCGATAATGACGCTGGATTCCACACAAATGAAGGGTCTAAATACCACCAGAGAGGCACCTGAAGCCCCTTCTTAATGCACAGACATGCGTATACGTATGTAAAAGCATGCACGCTTACTTTCAGGCGGTTACTTTACCCTCAGTGGGGTAATCACACATGCACTGTACACACACGGGGTGGGAAAGCACATTTCCCACCATTGTACTGGATAGTGCTTTCAGCTAACCCAAATACAATCCCACATCAAATAAACTCACACTCACTCACACACACACACACACACACACACACACACACACACACACACACACACACACACACACACACACACACACACACACACACACGCACACATTGAGCTAGCTCACATCCTCTGAGTCTTCAGGACAGCAGCTTGGGTTACTGCTGATTCCTTGCTTCAGCCTTGAGGTATCCTCATTTACAAACTCTGTGTGTTTGAGTCATAGCTGAGAGCTGGGAGGAGACCACCTCCAGTGGTCTGCTGTCACGATGATGGATGGGTCAATAACACTGGAAGAAGAGCTACTGATAGCTCTTTTTGCTCAGAGTGCAGCACACAGATATGTAGTGCACAAAGCTAGTATAATCAGATGTTCTCTCAGGGGATTTGGGTCTGAACACAAGGAGGAGCTGAGCTGTGAGCAAGACGATGAATAAAAAATGTCAAGATGTCTTCTTTACAACAAGCTCAATTTGTTTATTTTACTTAAAGGAGTAATATGTAAGAATTTTATAGAGAAATATTCCCAAAACAGTCTAATAGCTCAATCATGTTAGAAGGAAGGTTATTGAAACAGATTTCTTTCTCAGCCGGCTGGAGGGTTGTCAGTTTTTCTTTCAAAAAAACTAAAGAGGGACGTAGTTACTGTTTACAATCAGTGAGTCCACAAGGTTACTGAGTCTGCTCCGAGCTAATGCTGCAGCGCTGGCATTTGTAATTGAACACTGGAAGGCAAAAAGCTCCAGAGTTAGAACCAAAGCCATAGGAGCGACTCAGAAGTCATTCCCTTGTAACCCTAAAAAGCCATCTTTTTATTTTACTCTAATATCAGGTGAAGCAGGATACAGGCTAACGATGAGCAAACAATGCTAACAGTGAATTAGAAGTAAATAGTCGGCTCTAAAAGTATTTCAAGCTACTTTTTCAATTACCAACAGCTGGATATTCCAGTAAAATGTATGTGTAAAGTGAATAATGAGTCAACTGTGGTGTTTTACTTCCTATATTAAGTCATTCAGAACTATAACAGCAAGTTAACCACAGACATCATGCCCCATGGACTGTCACTGCCTATTGGAGCTGCCGTAGTGGCTGGTCGCCATCTTGGATGGGTCTCCATTCAACCCTAGTGCATTTATTTCTACTGAGGAAGGTGTTTACTCAACTAAAAACACATTTTCTGATGCTTTTTTCACAAAATCAGACATAGGGTATGGCATGATAGTTACAATATAAAGATAATAAATTAAAATAAATAAATAAAAATTTAAACATAAAATCCTAACACGTAGGCTAGAAAAGCCAATAGTAATCCCACGGCATCTGTTTTCAATAGTACCCTGGTTGTTGCAACCGTAGGGTGCACAAAAAAACGGGCATAGTTGCTCATACGTTGACTCCAGTTGGGTTTAGAGAGTGGAAACCCATCCAATATGGTGCTGATGCTGTTATGCTCTCCAGAGCCGAATGGGGCGTCTACGTATTCATGTCTATGAAGCTAACAGCAAACTCCTCTAATGCCGGAGGCATACTACCATAATAAATGAAGTAAGTGCACCCTACTGTGAAACACCCAAGAGTGTCAACACCAGATATGAACAGGTATTTATCTGCTTATCAACTTACTGTTAATAGTTTGTCTTTGCTTGTCATTCTGGCGCTGATCTGTAACTGGAAACAGCCATGAAAGTCAGGGAACAGCAGTGAAAAGTCACCTTTTGTTTAGAAAAATGAACTGCAGTAACTGCATTTGACCACAGGATGTCATTCTTACTTCATTCTTACGTATTGCACCTTTAAGATCGCTTGTGCCCTTTGTTTCTCCAAACCCCATTCATTTTCTGTGTGAGCGTTTTTAGTGGTCAACTCAGATGGACTAAAGTGTTTTGTTATTCCTATCCTTTCCTGCTTTGACCTGCTTCTTACTTGTCCATATTATATTTTTTAATGCTCCGTAAATCTCTTTTGAAGTAGTTAACTTTGAAAATTGATTGCTTTTCCATACATTTTCCATTTGGTCCTCGTACCTGACCTTGTTTAATGTGAAAATGCGTTTATTAGGCCACTTAAAACTTAAAAAGAGGTGAACAAGTGTTGTATGTGCAAAAAGAAAGATAGGGATCCAGTTTGAAATTATATCTTTTATTTGCAGAACAATTTAATTTGCTCAAATTTCTTTGACTGAATCTACAAAATGGCTAAAAAAACTAGTTTTTTTTTAAAAAAAAAGTAGCTTTGCTCCAACAAGAGGATCATCAAAGTAGCATTAACCAAAATCTTGACGTGTCAGAATGATGTGTAGTTGGTCTATTAATAAAACCTGAGGGAAATGAAAGATGTCATAAAGTGTCTGTAAAGTCACGTCTGTGAGAAACGGGACCTGTAAGACATGATGATTGCATCCTTGCTGAGCTGGTCCATTAACTACACACAAAAAACAGAGCGGCCCTATTGATTTTGGCTTTCTGTCAACAGCTACTGTGTGACTTACAGCTTCATTTGTTCTTGAGGTCCGTCTGTTCATCCAAGCATCCATCCATCCATCCATCCATCCATGCATCCATCCATCCATCCATCCATCCATCCATCCATCCATCCTTCCATCCATCCATCCATCCATCCATCCATCCATCCATCCATCCATCCATCCATCCATCCATCCATCCATCCATCCATCCATCCATCCATCCATCCCTGTATCTATCCATTCATGCATCCATGCATTCCTCCATCCATCCATCCATCCATCCATCCATCCACCCATCCATCCACCCACCCATCATCCATCCATCCATCCATCCAACCATCCATCCATCCATCATCCATCATCCATCCATCCATCCATCCATCCATCCATCCATCCATCCATCCATCCATCCATCCATCCATCCATCCATCCATCCATGAATCTATCCATTCATCCATCCATGCATTCATCCATCCATCCATCCATCCATCCATCCATCATCCATCCATCCATCCATCCATCCATCCATCCATCCATCCATCCATCCATCCATCCATCCATCCATCCATCCATCCATCCATCCATCCCTGCTTATCCAAGGTCAGGTTGCAGGGGTACCAGGTCCAGGAGGGAAGCCCAGACTGCCTCTCTTCCCATGTCTCCCCTGGAGGATCTGGAGTTCCCTGGCCAGAGAGGATGCATGATTCCTCCAGTAAATTCTGAGTCTCCTCCCAGTGGGACGTATCCAGAAAACCTCAAGAGGAAGGCAACCGTGAGGTATCTTGGTCAGATACATGAACCATCTCAGTTGATCACTTTTAGTGAGGAGGATTATGGGTTCTGCTTTGAGCTCATCACTTTGTCTCTAAGGCTGAGTTGGGCCACCTTGTGGACAAAGCTTTCATCAGGTGTTTGCAGGTTCTTATTTGTTTGGTCATGATCCACAGATGGACAGAAATTAAGACTGTTCTTTAAGAAATCCCAATAAAGTTCACACAATGTTCATTTTATTTAATCAAGACATAAATATAAAACCTAACAAAAACATACAATTAATTAGTAAATAATTAATCAGAAAATCTGAATTGGGGTTATTTTTCATGAGGCAATAACAATATCACATGGTTAAAAGCTCCAAAAAGTGGATTTTGCCAGATATAGCCCCTTTAAAAAAATGTAAATGTCTTTAGATTTTGTAAATGTTTTTGTGAAGACAGTAGGTATTTTGAATGCATGTAGTTTTTTTAATGATAAAGAATAAAGGAGTATGCAAAGCATTGCCACAGGCAAAACTCTCCCAAAGATAAAACAAGCACCAATTTGGTGTGCCACCCCAGAATGTTCTTTGCCCCCCCAATAAAATTAGCTTGGGGCACCACTGTTAATCTTGTTTCTTGCCACAAACATTTACCTGCAGTTATTTTATGTGACTATATGATAAACTGTATTTTATTTAACGTGAAGTTGATGATGATAAAAGCCTTTTGGATGAACACCACATTTTCTCAAAGGATTGAATGGAAGCTAGAAGCGTCACATACATTTAGCCACAAGAGGGCGCCACACAACCACTGGCAATTACTTAGGGACTTCCCTTCTCCAGCATCTCTCTAGTCCTTGCGTCCAATCACAGAGGTGCCAAAATCAAGTGAGAATAAAGCTGGAGGCTGACATTTTCTCCGGGTGAGCGCCGCAGGGATCCCTACGTGGAGAGCCCCGGGCTTTGACCGGATCACAGCCAAAGACCGAGGAGAGCTCCTCGTTTGGACCTCATCTGATACAAAGTAAGTGTGTTCTCTCTGGTTTCTTTTCCCACTCGTGTCTGAGAATATCCACGGATTATAGAAGAGTTTTTGAAATGAATTACACCTTTTATCTAATTTGCTCGTTTAATATTACAGTTGGATGCCTTTTCATTCATTAAAAACGAGTTTTATGGCTGTTTGCTTTTTCAGTATTTTTAATTCCGTTTTTGTCCCTTTGATGTTAAAACAGTAAATAAAACACAGGACTATAATTATAATGTTATTTATCCGTGAGCTATTTTCGATATTTAATAGGAACAGAGGTAGAAAAGATTTATTTCTCTGTAAAACAACTTTATTAGTTTATAAAAATCGTTTAAAGAAAGCAGCTTGATATAAAATATTACAATAAGCATTTCAAAAGTTATCAAAATTAGTTGGATAAACATTATTTGACATTTTAATTTTATTTTCACATTTTTACATCAAATCCATCATTTTCTGTTGGTTCGTTGTCATATTTGGCCGCAGGTGAGCTCTAAAGTGTCACGCGCCCGCTCGTATGGCTGCCTACAAATTCAACTAAAATCAGGTGTTTAAACGGACTTTGCGGTCAGTTTGTGCAATACATTCATCAAATAGTTGGGTTCCGTCCCAGTGTCGTGCTGAGTCGGACCCAGCCGGGTTCTCCCTCCCCTCAGAGAAAAGCTCCGGTCTGGTCTGGCAGGAGGAATGTGGATCAGCAAAGAGGTGTTCTGGTCCTGATGGAGTCGAGACTGGTACGCAGGACGCACCTGTAATAACAGCAGAGTGAGCTGTCAGCTGGTTCAAACGTGTGTTACGGACCGATTAATCGACTGAAACTATTCCAGAGACTATATTTATCACTTTAACCCACAATCAAACGATTGATGCAAACACTATTTAAAGCAACCCGTCTATCCAGAGAGCGTCATTGGTGCGCATTTACGCACCGCTCCTTTGATGAGAGCGCATTAACGCATCACGCGCTTTGGATGTGGCTCCATTTGAGTTCAGGTGAAGCCGTCGCAGGTCCAAAACGAGCCTCTCATACACAAACACAACAAACCTGCAGCACCTCCAACATAAAACTAGTTATTTTTATTTCTATTGAAGCGTCATCACCTAAATGTCACCATTGTTCGCTAATAATTCCAACCTGACAGGATAAAAAACTTCTAACACGCGGCATCTGCATCTTGTTTCTCTGGGCCCCGGGGCCCCGCTAAGACCTCGGTGCTTCAACAGGTTCAGCTTTGTGCGCTCATTACGACCTCCATATGGCTGCCTGTGAATGCAGCTATGCGCAATATAAGTGCGTAAATACGCGACGGAGGGCTTTTTTGTTGCGAACGTTAGCCATTGTGTTAAGAGAGTCTCTTATTTTATATTCAGGTAGGATGTTTGCTTCACAGTCCACCAAAACACAGGTGAGATGAAACTCAAGCAAACATCCTGAGCTTTAGAAATAGCGATCCATCCCCTCCCTCTCTTTCTCCTCCTCCCCGGCGCGCGCTCTCACCCCCTTTGCGCACTTGGTTTGGGAAAATCTGGGATTGATTTTAATGGGGAGTCGCCAGCTCGTAGCTCGTTTTACTCATGGATGTGCTGGACAGCCTTCATTTGGTTTGAGCGTCCGGCGCGGACGGATCCAACTCTCCTGTGTCCTCTCATCTGCGTCATGCTATTGTGATTCTTCAACATCTTCAAAGGCACATGAGAGAGAAAATGCTGTTTTGCGCTTGGAGAGGGTAGCATCTGACGGAAGAGACTAAATTGTTTAGTTTGGATCTCCGTGAAGATTTTTTTCCCTTTTCAATTCAGCAACACAACAGACCTGTGGTGAGTTCCAACTCGATGTGTCTGTAAAATGCCTTTCCTTTGTGTTTATTTGTGCAGAAACTTTTCCGTTTTACGCACTGCTTTAAAGTAAAGTGACTGTGCACGTGTGGCTGGCTCAGCTGTGCTTTTAAATTTAATAGAAAAAACGATATAATATTATCTCATGAGAGTTTGATGCTGCAGGTTTATCATCAGGACAACTGGATTTGAGACAGGTGTCTCTTGGTTTTAGAGTGGAGTCAGGGAGCTTTAACCTGACCACCTTTATTTAATTCCTGAGTGAGCCGCACATATTCATACTAAAGCAAAATATAAGAAAAATTCAAATTCCAATGTTCATTTCTGTGTCCAACGAAACCAGGACTTAAAATATTTTCAGGCAGGATTTGATTTGGCCCCAGATTTACCAGGAAGGTGTTACAGGAAACAAATGCTGCTTAAATCCATCCAGACGGTCTCAAAGTGAGAGCAGGATTCCCCCTTTGAGTGCTTAAGTGCTTTAAAGTGTGCCTCCTCTGAATAAGTGTCCATCATGTGACCTACTTCTCACTCTCACCCCAAATGAACAGAAAGTGTGCATGAGGAAAAAGGTGCTTTCTTTCTCTTTTCTCTGAAAGCTGGAGATGGGAAGTTTAAATCAACCAGAGGAAATAAATCTATTCATGGGTGCAGCTTTGTTTTTACAAATTAATCTATTTATTTATTGCATCACCTGCTTCCACCAGGAACAGCACCTGGGAGCAGCATGATGTGGCAGCTATTTTATTATTCACTCCTGCAAGTGTGTGTGTGCGCGTGCATGTGTGTGTGCATGTGTGTGTTTAGGCTTCCTAGAGAAAGAGCCGTTTTGAAGATGGAGAAAGCTCCAGTAACACAAGAAAAGTGTTTTTTCCTTCTGCCGCAGAAACATGATTTTTCAGGGTTTTGGCTCAAAGTCAGCACTTACATGTTTTAAATTCTGTTGCTTCAGCAGTTCAAGAGAGAGAAGTAATGCTATATCTATTTTTTTTCTTAATGTAACATCATCCAGGCCTGGACTTCAGGTATTTTTTAATAAATATAAAGAAAAAGTTGTCTGCTGAGAGTGAATTCTCAGATTCGTTCACTTTTCACCCTCCAGCTGTCAGGACTACCATCAGACTCTAATTATAGAGCAAATAGTCTGGGTTTACTAGAATGACAGAAAACATTTTTCTAGCTGGGATCACTTCCAGTCCTAACCTAGCATTAGCATTTCAGCTGAAAGTGAGACGTGAAAGACACACTCACATGTTTGCCTCCACTTTAAAAGTTAGAAATTGCTGTCATTCTCCAGAGTTAAGTAGCCATGTGTTTTCTCTTCAAGTGACAAACGGAGTGTTTGTGCTCACCCTTTTGGTTAAAGTACCCATCATTCATCAGCGTGGCCACCGAAGATGCCTCTTGGTGTGGGGAGAGAACCCGGGACCAGAAATTCACATGCTCCATGCAGCCGTTTCCTGCACCCTGCCAGGCCTGGGTTTGCCGGCCACACATTTTATCCAGATGCAGCTTGATCTCTTGCTCTGTGTGTGTGTGTGAGTAGGTGTGTGTGTGCGTGTGTGTGTGTGTGCCCACTTACATCCATGCACTTACAGAATCAGTTTGATGTGACTCATCTTCTCTGAAGCTCTACTGACCTCCTTCATGACCACATTAGCTTCTCCCATGAAGTCTGCAGGAATGGCTCTTTGCTAGCACATGAAAGCAGGGTGTTGCCAGAAAATTGTCAAAGGGGTGGCAAAATGGGGGCCACTGGTAATTTTGGGATGGCACCAAACCAAAGATCCAACAGAGTTTCATGATTTTTTTTATCGTACCGGTGTTGTTTATTGCATCGCTGTCCATTGGAAATCTTGTGTCTGCAACAACAGGAAATAAAAAATAAAATAATTTATTTTATAATAAATGAACTTTGCGTGGTCACAAGTCACATGGTTATCCATAAAATCACAGATAGATGTGAAGGGCGGCCCGTTACTTTAGAAAAGGTTTATGTCCGACAGCCACGATAGGGGATTTGAATATCTCTTCTGCATGAGAGTTTGGGAATTGGAGTCTTTTGAATGAATACAAAAGAAAGTTATAAACACAAATGAACAAATGTTCCAACAAATTGTAAAATTTCCTCTCAGGTTTATGTTTACAACATTAATCCTGCATATGGGACCGTCTTTTCTGGGGGTGAGGCCGTTGCCCTCTTGTTTGAGGCTCTGCTGCATTTTATGTTTGGGGTGTTTTAGGCTCATTTGCTTTTCTGTGACACTGACTCTCTGTGATGAGGTGAGAGGAAGCTCATAGCTCCCGCTCTGTGTCCTTCCTGCGTTTTTAAAGAAACCTTCAGTTTGTTCATCAGCAGCATGTGTGTGTTCATGTTTAATGTACAGAACTTTGCAAGCACTTAATAAAATGATTGGTGGTTTCCCCCCCTGTGAGTTCAAAGTCGGCCGTTGCTTTTGGCCGTGGGGTAGAGGTTGCTCTTGAGCAATGGAAAAGAAAAAGTCTCTTTTCCTGTCTTTGTCTTTGGGAGAACAGTTACTCTGTCTACTGCAGCCAGCCTTCATAAAGATGCAAGAGAGCGTTCGTCTCTTTTTCTTGAATCTCTCCATCTCTTTGAACGGTTTGCATTTTGACTCAGGAACACCTCACCTGCCTGTCAAACCCTCACATCCTGAAGACGGGTCGACTGGAGGAGTTTATCTTCTCAGAAGATCCTGTCATGGTTTTTTTGGTCATGACTGCGAGTCATCGTCTGCCTCCGACCATCATCTCTTTCTCACGTGCATCTTGACAGCACATGGAGGGGAAATAGTTATTGTATTTGAAAACAGATCACAGCTCGACATGGGCAGCCATAAATCTCCAGACTCTTCGCTCCCAAATCCATCTTCCTGTCAGTTAAATATCTGAGACAAAGTACGACTTTAGCCTCCTTGTCACGAAGGTCTTGAGCTGAAATTTTTCATCCTAGAAGTTATTCTGAAGAGGAGCTTTGTGGGAACTTCATGGTTGTCGAGCAAATGTGCTGCTGCAGCACAACATTTATTTTGTGACACTTTGACTCCTTAAAGCTGTGTTTTACATCAAGAGGATTACTCATTTCACCCCTAAAATGGTTTCAACAAAAAAGCCTCGGTTTTGTATTTTATGATAATCATCATAGAGGTGGTTTTAAAGTTTCATTTGATTCTTTTGCTCGTGGTTTTTGTGTAAAATGGGTAAAAACGTGACAAAGGTTCAATTTCAGGATACTTCTTTAAAGTAAATCCAGAAACAACCCTGGGATCCTATTCATGTTAACGTTTGAAGGGTTTTGGCTCAGGGAGCAATACTTACAGCAGATCGTTGGTCAGATGGTTGTGAAAAGGCATATTTATGAGAAAATATCTGAGTATTTTAATACTTTTGGACAAGTTCAGTTCTGAAGCTGGTGAGTCAGCCGGGTCACGTCTTTCTCACCATCAGCACAAGTTTCACTAAATCCTCCTTTAACAGAAAACGTCTCCTTTCAGCACGTTCTTTCACCGTTCTACCAAAAATAAATAAACCTTACTACTTTTGTAGTAAAGTCCAAATGGGCATAAAATGTGATAATGGAGTCAGTTTAACGCGACTTCCTTTCACCCTCTTGGGAACCTCTCACCCTCCTGTTCCACTTTCCTCCGTCTGCATGAGTTGTTCGGTTCTGGATCGGGTTCTGCTGATTCAAAGAAGTGTTTTAAAACTCAGGGTCAGCCATGCGGGCTTGGCCGCTGAAGCTCCTGCATTCCTCTGCTGGGCGTTCAGCCTTTCTTCTTGTTTCTGTTCGATGGAAATATAAAAAATATTTATCTACTCCTGATGCGTTTTGGATCACTTTGTCTTTAGTCTTTAAATCTGAGCCGGTTTTGTGGCTCAGAACTGTTTTGACTTGGAGGTTGTAATTAGATTAAGTCAAATAATAACTGTGTTTACACACACACACACACACACACACACACACACACACACACGCACACACACACACACACACACACACAGAACCTCTAAGGAGGCTTTAAAATTTGTCAGTGATCCCCCTGCTAATGATGCCCTCAGCTGTGAGAGTTGACCCCCTCCTGCCCTCAAGCCTCCCTGCTCCAGCACAACCCCCCCTCCATCCTTAATGAATGCCAGCGAGGAGCTCAGAGTATTCTTCACCTCTAAATCCTCTACACACACACACACACACACACACACACTAGGATCCTCGTCACCCTGGCAGAAACGGAGCTGTGACCCCCGTTACCTGACTCCTGTCAGTCATGGTAATTCCTGTGGCCAGGACCGTTTTCCCATCGAAAACAGAACAAGACTCATGCTGGTGGTTCGGTCATCAACAGAAGGATCATTGTTTTTAAAATGACTTTCCTGTGAATGAGCCTTTAAGGTTAGGGTTTGAGACTTCAGGTTAGTAAAACAGAACTTGGGTTCTATTAACAAATATTTAAAAAACACTACAGCTGATAAACTTAGCAAACATAAAGGTGACTAAAACTAATCGGTTTTACAGGCACTGATGTGATATGTAGGTAGCTGGGAGTTATCCGTAACACATACTCTTAGGCCTGTTTCACACAGAATGTGATATGGAGGCAGACCATCTTGTAAAGTTAAGGTAAACTATCATGCACTGTGAACTGATATCCCCGTCATTATGAATAAAACCAAACCCAGCAAAAAATGTGATACCGGTTTTGTTTTGAAATATACCGGATCCACCTTGCTGAGACACGTCTCACTTCCTCTCTGGTTCATGTCGTTTCTTTAATAATGGCAGTCTGCATGCAGAGTCCAGAAAAAATAGACTCCATGCAGAAACGCTCTGGAGCTCCGGATCCACGCTGCACCACAGTCAATGACTTTTGGTCTATGTGGAAGCGTACGGAAACCGGACCAAATTCGTTCTGCATTCAGTATGAAACAGGCTTAAGAACTCTGCTAGACGTTGGCATTGACTGATTGATGTATTTTTTACTTTATAGCTAAATGTATCAACCATTAGACAGATTTTAATAACAGCACAAAGTAACTGCTGGATGTACGTCTGCCACTGATTCACTTTGGGCTCAATCTCATTCAAGATGGCTACAACCAACCTTTGGCTTGGCTACAACTAGGCCAGCTGCTTTTATACTATATATATTATAAATAATAGCCGAGCATCATTCTGAATGAGTGAGTGAGACATTGTTTGTTTCCAATATTTGATGAAAACAGCTCTAACTCCCATTGTCTGATGTGAAAGGCAGCAGATAAAATGGGAATTCCTTTTTGTTGCATCTCTATAAAGATGATAAAAGGGAGATGGTTGTGCAGTCAGCCCAATAAATCTTAGTTCTGTCAGCATATCAGGGGATTTTATGCAGACGTCTGGGCAGGTAGTTGGGATTCCCTGTTCTGGTATCATCCAGCCCGAGGGATGCCGTTCAACCCCAATCCCAGAACTGTGTCCACTTCACCAACTCCCTAAAGGAGTGCAAAAGGTTCCCAGTATGGATCCAAAGTGGCTCAGCTGTTTCTGTCCCATCCTCACCTCCCCTGGCGTCCTCCTCTACACCCAAGCCAAATAAAGCCTCTCAGCAACTCCTGTTTTCCTAATCTGTGAACTCTGACAGAGGCGCCCACGCTTGAAAGAGAGACATCTCAACATGGGATGATCTCCCAGTGACAGGGAGAAGCTGAAATAACGTTCCCTGGAATGTCTCCGCTGAAACCAGCAGACCACCCTGTCCTCCCTCTCTCTCTCTCTCTCTCTCTCTCTCTCTCTCTCTCTCTCTCTCTCTCTCTCTCTCTCTCTCTCTCTCGCACACACACACACACATCATCTTTCTGTTGTTCGGTGTTGTCCCTATCTGAATGAACAGGTGGTTTCTGTGGTAGCTTAGTAGCCACTGGGGATTTTAGCACATTACCATTGTCCCATAAGGTTATAGTTTGTCACTCAGACCTGCTACACATATAGAAATGCTTCAGCTGCTATAAAAGCCTTTTGCTCTGTAACTTTACAGTTGGTGTAGGTTTGTGAGCTGGGTCATATCTGTAACTTTTGTGGTGCAAAGCCTACAATGGTTTATAACAGATCTAAAGCAACATTCTCCAAAACAAGGCTTTTATGTGATTTTTACCCCGCTGAGGTTTTCTTGTTGTTGATCTTTTTAATATTGGTGTTGAAACAACGTGCGTGCTGCACCGGTGGTCCCTAACTTATTTTGCATCATTAAGCTTTTTTGCTCAAAATGACTTCCCCACAGGCCAGTGGAGAGTAGATGTAATCACATGCATGGCATAAAATTCAAAAATTACACATAGATTACAAATGCAATTTTAATTTTTTAATGTAACATTGAAATGTTGTAACTGTGTAATTATGATATAAAACATTACTTTTCACCTTATAGACACATAATTGGACCAGACTTGTGTAACCATTGCTAATAATAAATCCTGTGGAATATCCAGATTATCAGCCCCCAGAATCTAAATCTTTTGTTTACATCAAATGTAAAAAAAAATATCTTCCTGTAGTTTAATGAACTAGCTTGTTAAATGCAGAACCATAAAATGTATTTCTTAAATGCATTGTTGTTATTTCAGGGATCAGCTGGTTGCATTTCTCTGCTGAC
Source organism: Aphyosemion australe (assembly GCA_006937985.1). Lineage (NCBI taxonomy): Eukaryota > Metazoa > Chordata > Actinopteri > Cyprinodontiformes > Nothobranchiidae > Aphyosemion > Aphyosemion australe. The sequence goes on from SSNS01000137.1 coordinate 740,905, forward strand.
AGCTTGGCAGAGCTTACAGATTCATAAAGATTTTGTGGAGCTGGCACACGTTTAACAGATTTTACAGCCTTGTGGAGAAAGCCTTCAGCCAAACCAGACTTTTTTGGTGTGTTTTTGGATCATCTCAGAAAACCTGTTAACACTTGCTGCAAGGCTTGCATGGACTTCAGAGGTCAGACTGTGTGAATTAAACAGTCACTGTTCTCGCTCTGTTTAGCCTAAATGCTCGGCTGCCAGATACGCCTGGAAGAGTCCCCCGTTAGGCCAAGTGGCTCATGAACTGGACCATATTTAGTCATTTGAAGTTCCAACACAGACCCATGCACTCCTCCATCTTAATCTCCCCTCCTCGTTTTCCCCCTCTTTCTTTTTTATGTCCCTTTCTGTCACTCTCCTTCACACTGTCCCAGATTTCCCATTATCATGTACTTTTCTCTCATCCAGATATGAGTTCTGCGGGTTTGCTTTCTCATAATGTCACTATTAACACCACAAAAACATTCCCTTTTCCTCACGTTCTCTTCTCTAATGTCAGCTTCTTCATAATCATTTTAAAATCAACAACATGTCCATCATAAGTTTGAATAATCATTTTATTTTCTTTCTTCACTTCTTCTGTTTTATTCTAGTTCTACTAGAACAACAGAGTGAGATTTCTTAGATAAATGGGTCTCTGCTGGTCTTTAGATATTGTGATTTTGCTGATAAACTCTTGTCTTTGTGTCTATATTTAATCTTCTTTCTAACAGATAATTATTCAAACACTTTTTACAGCAGTTTTAATTATTTACAATCGAGCTCCAGGTTCATGCGAAATAGTGGGACAAAAAAAACAAGAATACATCTTATTTTTTCAGAAGAAATGATCCAACCTCAGTGAAGTAAATAGCTATAGACCTTTAATTTATTTCACAATACCACTCAAACTCTTCATCATGCAAAGTTGACCCAACGTTTAGACAAACATGTAAAAGTTTCATTCCCAGGAAGGTCTGGATGTTGGCTGTATTAAAGTTTAGCTGAATAAAAAAAACATATTTCTCTGTTTGTTGTAATATTGTTTTAAATACTCTGCTAGCCTAGAAATCTAGACAAACCGTAGCAAAAGATTTTGCTCTGCAGGTTGGTCTAGTCACGCTCCACTGTAGCCTCAGCAGGTCTACCATTGGACCGAACTATTTTAGATTGAGCCAATCACAGTGGAGAGCTGCAAACGGAGAAAAACTACAAAGATGGCGTCAGTTCATGAACACCGCTTGTTTGAAAAGGCTTTGGCATCAACTTAGGACGATTTAGACATGGAGCTTTCTTTGAGTCATGAGCAGATAGAGGTACTTAAGTCATTTGTTTAGAAAAATAATGTATTTGCTTCTTGTTCAACAGTGTGTGGTGGACTGCCCCGTTGACTGATTTCCATAGCGACGAATATATCACATTGTTTGTTGCTTTGATTGGTCCTAGCGCTGTCCAGTTGGATGCAGAGACAGTCTGAAAGACATCCATGGACAGGGCTAGTGCTTAAAAGATGTGCTAAGAAGGACTCCTCGCTGGACTCGCGAGATCCCAAAATCCCTCGAGACTTCAAAGGTCACGGTTTGTTTATGCCATCCACCATTAGACCAAAAAGAAGGAATTCACGTTTGACATCGCTGTTTGATGTCATATATAATGTTGTTCCTCACCACTGCTAGGATTAAAGCCATGAAAAACACACCACTGCACTTCTCGAACGATGCACATAAGCCGTGAGGTCACACGTATAGACATTATCTACATAGATATGAAATTGCATTGCTGCAATAGACTTTTATTTTGAAAATTACTGGGCATTTTACACTGAAACCGAGTGTAATTTCCTGTCTAGCCCTATGTTAACTGCAGAAATTGACACATCCCAGAAGTGGCATGTGGCAAAAATAGAAATTGAACCTATATTTAGCGGCGCGGTGCGCTGCTTCTGGAACGCGTTTGGAAATTGCCGCGTTGCGGCTGGTTTGTGTCACCCCCATCGACTATAATGGATTCTATTTGAAGCAGCGACGTTCCACTGCCGTTCCGCGCCACTGATGCTTCCAGTGTGCAGTCGGCTTAACACTCTATCTGGACACATTAAAGCTATAATGGCAAATCTGCAAAACAAACTAGCTGAAAACATTTTTTTCATGCCTCTTAACAACGTTCTAACATAGTGTAGATATAAAAGTTTTGTGGAGATAAAACAAAATTAAATGGTTCTCTTGCATTTGTCTAAAAACCTCCGCCAATAACATGGCTTGGTCCAAAACCAACGATTGGACGATCCGGTTGTCTGTCTCACTGAACCACTGCACTTCCACACTCCCCTGGCTCCTCCACTAATTCCACACTCACGCATTTATCAACAGAACACCACTGGTGTGAGAGGTTCTCTGCTCAATAATATCAGAGCAGGAGAAACAGCCGGCTGCTACCACTTCAACTTTAGGACCAGAGTCCCAAAAAGAAAAACAGCATTTGAAGTCACGGACAACAAAAGACGTTTGAACCTAGAAAACGGTGACTCTTGCTTACTCTGTCTATGCAGGTTCTGGTATCAGGGCGACATGGTTCTGTGACTGTAGCTCTTTTTGCAGATTTGCTTTTGCAACTTTAAGGCCAGAACTGGTTTGATAAGAATGTGCAAAAATAGTTTACAAGGGGTAAAATAAATGAAGTACCTTTAGAAGCTATCAGGTTTATCTCAGCTCAGAAAGGATGAATACATCATTACCTCAGCCAATCAGAGTGCTCGTTCACATGATGCAACCAGGCCCCAATCAGATGACACAATGGTATTTAAAGTAACTCTTGTGGAGCACTTTAACTATTCTGCATTCTGTACACAAATAGACTACTACAATCTTTTATCATTGCATTTTTTGTTCATTAGAGCAAATACAAGTTGTCATTTATGTCATTTACTTGAGATGATTTCCAGAAATAAAAACAAAACTGAAAAACAATTGCTGAAGCTATATTTCTCACCTGACGGATATAAGTAATTGTGAGCTGAAGTAGTTTTCTTTATGTCCTGTTTAATTTTGCTTTAAAGGCATTTTTGTATTGTTAAATCAGTAAAATCTGTGGTTTTTAAGTGTTGATTAATCCTGTTTTGAGGGTCTGAAGCTAAAAAATTTGGCAACCAATGTTCTAGAGTACCAGAACCCCCAAAGGTGCTTTACAACACCAATGCACACATTCACACACTAGCAGTGATGAGCTACATTATAGCCACAGCTGTCCTGGGGGGCACTGATAGAAGCGAGGCTACCACACAATCAGCTCCACTGGTCCCTCCGACCTCCACCAGCAGGCAAAGATGGTGAAGTATCTAAAGACACAATGACTGAGACAGACTGAGCAGGGTCAAACCTGCAACCTTCTGTTTAAGGCATGGACACTGTCACTCCATTAGATATTTTTATTTTTTAGTTTTGCTACGGCGGTGCTTTAATATGATATACAGACAATAATTAGCTTGACCATGAAGAAGACCTGCAGAGTAAATGGTCTGTTTAGTGAGAGGAGAGCAATGTTGAACAGCTGCAGCCACATAAATGTGTTTTCCTGTCAGACTTTTTACTTTTACATTAACTTCTGTCAGATTTTAGATTAGATGTCTTTTAACAGTTTAGGTTCCGTCTGGAAACAAAAATTGCTTGACATGCAAATGAATAAGTTTTCTTTATATATCAAGGATGCTAGTATATTTATAAGATTAGTGTAACTAAGCTGAAAAACACTCACCTACTTCCCTCATGTTTACTAATGTTAAACCAAATGAATTCAGCATTTTTAGGGATACCCCCTCTCTCACTGTATTTAAGGTACTTGTACAATAACTCAGGTAGTCATAACAAAAAACTTCTGATTACAAAACTAAAAAGTTGTTAAACTATCAAGAATAAGAACATTAAAAGCACATCATTATTTATTATAAAATGACAGGAAATGATTAGAGAACCATCATTACTAATGGAGACAACAGAAAGAGGAGTCCCCATTATGACCTGAGGGTTGCTGCTAGGAGGTCACACACACAGTGATTCTGCAGCACTTTTACATCTAGCTAGTTACTCCTGACACCTTAACATGTGACTGTTTACATTTATCTTATGTTTACTTAATATTTCACTTTATAATTAGTTTGAATGCTTGGAAAGCATTCAAAGTATTGAGTTTCTCCTCCTCCATTTTTCAGATTCCGTACGTTTTTTTGGACCGCTTCTTCTTCAACAATTTTTCAGCTATTTTAACAAGTTTGGTATCAAACCGTTCAGCTCGTTCAGGTCATTCCGGGAATGACTTTTGGTATTGATATCTTCAACCGTTTCTGAGATATTCAGCTTTTTCTGCGATTTTTCAGCCCATTGAAATGAATGGGAAATGCTTCATTTTTTTCACAAAATCCTTCATGTTTTTAACCTCTTACTTGGAAGGGTTTGGGCGCTACGAGCCTCAGAAAGAGGAGTGAGCCAGATTTTCTCCCACTGATCAGCTGCCGTCTCCGATGCCTTTCTCTAAAGAAAAATCTGCTACAACCACATCTTTTAGAGTTCATGCGTGATTGTTTTTATAAACAGAAGGTTTTTTTGTCAGCTTCGATAGGATGTCTTTGTTTTAGCTGTAGCTGTCACGGTTCTTGAGTTACAAGCATCTGAAAGAGGATTCAGCCACATTTTCCTCCCATAAAAAACAGGCATTTTGTGCTCCAGACAGTATAAATGATCTAATAATTTCTCCTACAAATATTCTAGGTAGGCACACAAAAAATTCAATATAGCACCACCAAAGCCTTCTGATGCTGACGCTTTTGGAATTTTTCAAATCGGTGCTATACTTTTCGAATGGTGATGAGACGTTGGAGGCCTCAGATCGGACATCTGAAGCACAGATCCAAAGCCTTCCTCATTAAGGGGCCTGCCTGCTGC
>SSNS01000137.1:746186-825114 GCA_006937985.1 Aphyosemion australe
AGAGACAGCCTTAAAGTTCAATTTCTGCTCTTTCTAACAGTTTTTTTTATCTCATTCTGCTAACTTTGACAATTGAACTCATTTTCAACTTCACTTCAGTTCTAATGCATGTTCATCATTTTCAGCTGCTAAGTTCACAGTTCAGCTAATTGTGAAAATTTAACTATTAAACTATTCCTACTCAAATACCAGCTGTTTAAACATTTCAGCTGTCCAGTTTTTTAAACTGTGTACTGAGATTTCAGTTTTCTGCTGTTTAGATTTATTTTCTCTTTTCTCCACTTACTTATTTGGCTTTAATACCGTAAATCCTCTAATACAGGCCCGGGCCTTTATTTACTCAAGCGCATCCTGGTTCAGGCCTTTATTGGAAGGAGGCCAGAATTAGAGGCAGGCCTATATTTCAATTTGAGCAAAATAAACTACCAGTAGAATGAATAAAAACAAGATTTTGTGTCTATTTGAGCGGTGACTGAAGTCTCACATGCAAATCAAAAGTGATGATTGCTGAGTTTCACTCAGGTGACCCTGCCGCCGCGCTGAACTCAAATAGTGGACAGGAAGTGTTTTGCTCTACTATAAAACACAGCGTGACGGATGAAAGTGAGTGTTCTAAATGTGCTGGCACAGACGTGATATCTTCCTTTAGGTTAACTCATTTCATTTTAAAAGTCGGACTTATAACTAACGTTTTATGCCTTTTTAAATCCACATTTCTGGTACATTTGTTTGATTTTATATTTTTATTAAGGTACCGGTATTAATGCCACGTTACAACACTGAGCTAACTGCTAAAAACATTAGCACTCTGAAAGCTATTTGCGGTGAGGACACGTGAAAACAGTATCAAACTGTTTACCTGCTGTTTTTGTAGCTGCGTTTCTAAATTACTGTGAGGTTATGGGGCCTGTGTTCATAAATCCTGCCAGTAGGTGGCAGTGTGACTCTTTGGAATATGTGTTGCTTGGATGTGCCTGATCTCCGCCTGAGTAAAAACGAAAGTAAAAAACTGTTCCCTGAAGTAGTTGCCTGCTAGTCTGTTTTTGCTCACCTTCGATACAACAAACAATAAAACGCCATAAAAACCTTTAGTAAGCCCTTACCTTTGATGAAGTGATCACTGCAAACTAGCATTATCCGTTCTGTTTCTGCTCATCTTGCAGCCGGAGATTATGATCCACTAGTCCGCCGTTACCGTAAAACGTGGAATGCGTGCGCCTCAAAAAATCGAGTGAGGGCTCACTTTACCGTCGAACTCCGGACAAAAACCACACGTTTCTAATAGTAGCCCCGGCCACTATTAGAGACCGGCCTTTATTTACCCCCGCTGACAGCGAGACCGGCTAATATAGGAGACCCGGCCGGTAATGGAGTACAGGCCAATATTAGAGGATTTACGGTACACTTGTTAGTGATTTTTTGCTCCTAAATCTTTCAATCTTTTCAGCTCATTTTTACAATTACGTTAAATTTTCGCAGCAAAAAACTGCTTATTTCAGTTCAGCTACTCAGCTATCAGTTTCAAAATTCAGCATATCCTGCTAACTTCACAATTCAACTAATTGTGAAAATGTAACTACTTATACTCAAATATGAGCTGTTTAAACATTTTAGCTACTCAGTCTTTTAAACTATGTTAAGAGATTTCAGTTTTCTGCTGTTTAGGATTTTTTTCTCTATTCTCTACTTACTTTTCGGGCTTTTTAAAACTTTTTAGCAATTTTTGCTCCTAAAACTTCAAATACATTCAGCACATTTTGACTATTAAGCTTAGTTTTAGCTTCAATTCAGCAGTTTCAGCTATCATATTCAGCAATAAAGCATTCAAACGCATTTCTGCAAGAAATGCAATTGATCTAGTTTAGATTTGTTTTATTACCATGTTTACTTTTTTACATTTGTGCACCTTAAACTGACTGTGTGTGTGTGTGTGTGTGTGTGTGTGTGTGTGTGTGTGTGTGTGTGTGTGTGTGTGTGTGTGTGTGTGTGTGTGTGTGTGTGTGTGTGTGTGTGTGTGTGTGTGTGAAAGAAGCGTGTGACATCAATTTTAGTTGTATTATTTATTTATATCTTACTACCTCTTTATGAGAACTGTCTTTGAGTGCAAAGACAATTTCGTTGCACACCTGTACAATTACAATACAACAGTCTTGATTCTTGATTCATTAGCTTTAGAAAAGCTTTAGCAAAGTTTCTTTTAACCACGTCTCAAAATGAAGCTCATAGCAAACAAACAAACAAACAAAATAAATAATGAGACATTTAAAGTCATTTTAAAGTTTCTGACTCGTTTCCCACACAGGCAGCAGCTTGGTCCCTTTCTGCTCCCACACCATTTTCCTTCAACACTCAGCCGGTGCTTTGAGAATGGGCCAAATGGTCGGGCTTAGGTACTTGAGCACAGAAGAGTAGTCCTATTTACCAGGCCACTTGCTTCTTCTTTGAGGGTTGCTGGCTTTGGACCTCTCGCACGAGAAAAGAACAAAACTTCAGTGTTTTTTATGCCTGCTTTAAAGCTGTCTAGAGCTTGACTGAAGTGGATACAGACGCAGCTTTTTGTTCTAAGATGAAGAGGGATGCTGTCTTTTAAGATGAAGAGGGATGCTATCGTTTAAGATGACGAGGGGTGCTGTCGTTTAAGATGAAATGTACCAGTAAAGGAGAAGGTGGGTGTGATTTTTTTAGAAATGACCTTACAGAAAGGGTCCTGATGCCTTCTCAACTCCAGGGCGAGTCAGACAAGGGTCTTGACTCCCATTGGCCAAAAAAGTGGATTAAGAAAAGAAAATCTTTAAGCGTTATGCATCTCTTTATTCTTTTTAATCCCTTCACCCTTCAGTCTGTTTGTTCCTATGGCTGAATGGCCTCTCATCCAGCTGTGAGCATATAAATAACGGTCCAGGTACCTATCTGGACCCAAAGAAAGGCTTGAATGAGGAGCCTTGGCTCTAAACCCTCTAATGCTGAGAATAACCCACAATAGCTATCACTTTTGGTGAATTTCCTGGTTCAGTGAGTGAACATCATGCTGCTTGCTTTAGGGTCACTGCTGCTCAACAACAAACTGTTGATTCTGTAAATTGTATATATATATATATATATATATATATATATATATATATATATATATATATATAAACATATATATTAAAATCTCAACTGTAGAAGACAGCCTCCTTTTTCCAGCTCTTTTAAGGGAGATTTGACACGAGTCCCACGCGGTTCACAGCTTTGAAGCATCACCAGGGATTATGGGGTGACTTCTGCTATGCTTTTCAAGCATGACCAGAAGGTGCAGGCGGTTTTGACCTGAATACGAGCTCTAAATAGGGGATGGCATTAAAATTCAAGATGCAGTCAGTTGCAGCCACTAATGTCTCTCTTTAAGTGGTCACTTCCTCTCAGGCGGGCCTCTCATCTAACCATCTTATCCTGTGACAGGCTTTTAATCGATGAAAACATTGACTTGGAACAGATTCTGTTTAATTTTCTTTATAAGGCAAACATTATTTGGTTGTCCCTGTTTCTTGTGGAACTGTACTTCCTTATATGGCAAATTAAAACATGTTTGTGACGATGATCTTTCTGCTTATTTCTCTGTGTTACAGGAAAGACTGGAGTCGAGGGTCACTGAGCTCAGACACTTTCTCTCCACGGACTCACAATACAAAAAGAACTTGGACACATCCCTCCAGAGAGACCCAGCTCTTGCACAAAGTCTCATCTCACCCAAAGCACAGACTCATTTTAGAGCAAAGACCCACAGAAGCAGAATGAGGGAAACTTGGTGGTGCCCGCTGGGCCTGTTCCTCTTGATAAGTTCGGCCTCCACCCATAGCTCCACCAATCCTTTTGCAGGACAGCAAACCCCTCTAGACCCTTGTTATGACGACACAGGAGCAGCTCGCCGCTGCATCCCTGAGTTTATCAATGCTGCTTTTGGTAAGGACGTGACTGTGTCGAGCGTCTGCGGCCGGCCTCCATCCCGCTCTTGTAGTGTTGTTGAGCGAAGTGATGAGCGGCCCTCTGTACGCACATGCCAAATCTGTGATGCAGCTGACCCCCGCCGTTCTCACCCTGCTTCCTACCTCACCGACCTCAACTCGGCCCACAACCTCACCTGCTGGCAGTCGGAGAATCTGAACACCTCTCCACATAATGTAACTCTTACCCTGTCGTTGGACAAAAAGTTTGAGATCACCTACGTTAGCCTGCAGTTCTGCTCACCACGCCCAGAGTCCCTGGCCATATACAAGAGCATGGACTATGGCAAAACGTGGATGCCCTACCAGTTTTACTCGTCACAGTGCAGACGTATGTACAACAGGCCGAACAAAGCGACCATTACCAAACAGAATGAGCAGGAGGCCCTTTGCAGCGACGGACACACTGACCTGTACCCACTTTCTGGAGGACTCATTGCTTTCAGCACTCTGGATGGAAGACCCTCTGGAAAAGACTTTGACAACAGCCCTGTCCTTCAGGACTGGGTCACTGTCACCGATATACGAGTGGTCTTTAGTCGGCCACAGCTACCCCGGGAGCTTCCGCTGGGGTCCGGAGGCAACAATGGGGGGAGGGACGATGACCCAATGGCAGTGACATCAACACTGCCAACATATTTCTATGCAGTTGGAGACTTCCAGGTGGGCGGGAGGTGCAAATGCAACGGCCACGCTTCCCGCTGTCTGAAAGACAAGGATGGCAAACTGGTGTGTGACTGCAAACACAACACAGAAGGGCCTGAATGTGACCGCTGCAAGCCCTTTCACTATGACCGGCCGTGGCAGAGGGCCAATGCTCGAGAGGCCAACGAGTGTCTGCGTAAGTGTTTGCCTCTCTCTGCCATTCTTTCATTATAAACATGTAGATACATCTGTTTTCAGTGCTGCAGCCAGAAAATGAAGAGGGAAAGGTTCTGAGAACATTTATTCAAACACTGATTAACAAGTAAGACAGTGGCATTATGGTTGCAACTTATCAAATGATGGCACGTTCAAAGATTATTGAACAAAGAAAAATATCCTCAGACAGTTTGAGATTATGCAAATCCCATTTTGGTTCAAAATCTTGTCGTTTGAATTCTGATTTAACCACAATCACTGACAAAAAAAGCTGAAAAAAATAATTTAGTTGTTTTAAAATCATCTCAGTGCAGGTGGAAACGTCATGATACGTTAACCAATGAATGGTTATTAGAATGAAAATTATATTCAGGATGGGAGTCCAACCACTTCTGATTAAACAATAATACAAATTTAAAAGATGGGAGATGAGGAAACAAATGAAACTAAACTAGAAATTGAATGTATTAGAGCAGTGGTTCTCTACCTATTTTCAGTGATGTACCCCTGTGAAATATTTTTTCAGCCAAGTACCCCCTAACCAGCGCAAAGCATTTTTGGTTGTAGAAAAAATAAAAGACCTAAAACAGAGCACTGTGCCATCAGTGACTGATTTATTAAACACTGGAGCTGATAAACATGTACAAAATTCAAACATTTTAAAAAAAAATTAGTATTTCGAACATTTTAAATGTTAATAATCCATAACTAAATGTATTGGAAATATTTATCATCACTAAAATGTAGTGATTCAAGTGTTCATTTTTGCATGGATGCTATTTTTTAAATATATGTATATTTTCTCACGTACCCCTAAGGATACACGTACCCCATAACAATGTACTAAAGGAAATCCTGATTCGTAACCTTTTCCTCTTGACTCATTCCTCCTTGTTTTATTTACATCTGTTTACACCTTTTTACTCCTGATACATAGTTTTAACTCCTGTTTTACACCTTTTGCTTCTATAGTGGTGGCATACTATGGATTTTTCCACTATGGGACAAATAAACGTTATTTTGTTTTAGTAATAACTTTTGTCAGGAGAGAACAATGTTGGTGCTACAGATGACGTTTGTTATAAATCTTGCTAAAATCTCTGAAACTTGAAATCAAACATAACCTTAGCTGGAAATTAGCCTTCACCTTTCACCATCCAAGAACCAGAGATCCATGACTCTGCTCATACCAAAACATTGTTTCTGGACAATAAAGTCTCCTTTGCACAAACCAGTCCAAACAGTGGATGACAACATCTTGACTCACTGGCACAAAGCTTTGGCTAAGTCATCCAAGAATGCTATTTAGCAGTGTTTGCCTTTACTTCAAGATGTGCTTTTTTAAAGTCAGGCTTTCTTTAAATTTTTGCCTAAAAACACCTTAGCAGTTTCTGTCGTCATTCTTTTTAACCTGATTATCTTTCTGTTAGCTTGAACTCTTTTATGATAACAGGATTTTGTGTCATGTTTAGTTTTAAATGTAATGAAGGGCTGAGCAAAGGGTTGGGTTTTATTTCAGTGCTACGTATTTCCCCTCAAATATGTTGATGTATTTTTGGTCATTTTACAGCATTTCTCTGCTTGTATAAATAAACACAAGTTGAACTTAATTTAGGTCAATTTTGCGCGCCATTAGAACTTGTTAGTGTAGGAGAATAAAATCATATTAGTTACCACTGTCCTCGTTTTAACCTCTCCTCAGTGAAATAAAATTACAGCCAGAGAGAGAAAAAACAGAAGTCAAACCCTGAAAAAACACTGTGTATTTTCCTAACATGTTGTAATTGCCCAGCAAGCTGGCCCGAGAGCATATTTAGCACTGAACAGAGCCAGATTTGTATGAAGGGGACTGAGAGTGACAGAGCCAACACATCCCTCCTCACTTTGGTTTTTCATGTCCTTGAAACCCTCGTTTACTCAGTTCACAGATACATGCAAACACACACACACACACATCCGCATGCTCACACCCCAACTTCTTCCATAACAATATCCTGTCAATCCCTCAGTGTTTTCTCCCTCGTACTGTTGCACACGCCCTTTTTTAAATCTCCCATAGCTGTTTCTGAAGTGTTATACCTGCTTTCCATAAATCTCTCCTCTGTGGGATTTACATGTCACTTCTATCCAGAAGTTCTGGACTAAACTCCCAGATTGTTCTGGCCAATGTCAATGACCTGCTCCCTGAGCTGATGCAGTATGGTTATTACTCTTTACTGGTTGCACGCTATACCTGCTCATTCATCCAGACACGCCAGAGTCAGTCCTATTTGTCCCCAGTGTTGTGTTCCAGGTGTCTTTTAACGCTGAACCACATCCAAAATATCTCAAGTAGAAGGAGAGTCTTTAATAAAAAACACTTTATTGTAATTTGAAGTGAATTTGTTTTGCCTCTCTTTTGCCTTTCTTTAACAGGTGATAGACTCGTGTGTGTGTGTGCACGCGCTTGCGTCCATGCATGTGTGTGTGTGTGTGTGTGTGTGTGTGTGCACGCGCTTGCGTCCATGCATTTGTGTGTGTGTTAGCTAAATATTCATGAATCACTCATTTTTGAATGGAAATCTCCTTAAATAACCACTGAATGTACATCTAGAAATTATTTACTTTTGGATTTAGTCTAATTAAAGATGGCCGTCACAGCTATTCTACACTAACCAACACAACAATTGTTACAGCTCAGTCAGTTTTACAGATGAGCTCAAATTTGCTCTGGTAGTAGCCGTGAGTAACACAACACATATAATAAAAACTAACAGATCTGACAATATTGCATGAGATCATGTGTTTTTATATATTTGACCAAAATCTCTATCTCTACTTCTCAATAGAAGATGATATTAGTTTAAAACTCAAAAACAAAAGGGTGATATGTATGTATGTGTGCCTTTAAGGAATTTTAGGGTTTTATTTGGCGTAACTTGGTGCAAAAGAAAGATGAAATTTGCGTTAGGTTAATGAATTATCTATGGTAACAATGTTTCTTGGCGAGAGATCTTATGGAAATCTTGATTTCCACACTTTACACTGAGGTAAGATATTACCTGTAGGGATTATGAATCTGTAGACTGAACAAAACGGTTAAATGTTTTGGTAGTGCCTCCCACACAAATGCAGCAAAATGCCCTGAAATATTTTCCTATTAGTATTCACTCTTCTATTCAGCTTCAACTGCTGCCAGTCATAGATGAAGGACAGATGGACAGCTCTTAGACATCTTCTGTATTTGCTAAAGTTGCCAACCCAACACCACCATACTTTTAAAGGTCCTGCCCCATCACCACCACAAAGGAGCCAAAAGTGCCAAGGGACCCGGTAGCTTTCAGAAGATGGATTGCAACCAGTAGTCCCCAGAGAAGGCCGCAAGCCACTAAAGGGACACTAGCTCCCAGCCAAAAGAAAACCCTCAGAGTGAGGCAAAGACTCAAAGCCCAGTGCACCATCACCATCATTAATGGAGGGCTAGCTATGGGCAATGCAACCCTGGCACCCAAGGTCCTCCTTATAGTCAAGGGCTCAGGAAGTCAAGTCAGATCCAGCAGCCCTGATTCTCCAATCCCAGCAGGAGTAACGAGTCGACAACCCCACCCAGGAAACCACTCAAATTTTGAGGACTGAAGGAGAAACAAAGCAAGGCAGCCCGTCTAGAGTTCAACCCAAGGAGGGACCGAGTGATGGAGATCCTCATGCACCACAAGACCAAAGTATGGAATTTCCATACATCACTGAAGCCCTGACAGTGTGAAATGGATGGACATTCATTTTTGTCCCATTGTACTGTGACAGAAACAGCTCGAAACAAGAGTCAACAAGAGAATATGCAGGGTGGTGGTGTGTGTGTGTGTGTGTGTGTGTGTGGGGGGGGGGGGGGGGTGCACTTTTCTGGTCATTCCACAAATGCCCAATCCTACTAGTTACACCTGATTGTGAATGTGACCAATCAGACTTATATAGACACGATCAAGCAAACAAACTTTCTTCTTCCTTTATTATTTTTGCACCTATGATAAGAATACCATTTCCTAAGTCATTCTTGGGCTTTCCTAAATGTTTGACATCACCAAGATGACGGTCTGCTCTCTTGGCAAGCTCATGTGCTGCCTCCAGACACCAGCCATGCACGCACACGCCCATCTGCCGCCTCCCTTTCTATGAATCCTGCCCCGAGACGTTGGTTTACAAATCCCTGCTGAAGCAGTGGAAGACGACAGCCTTGTAAGAAGGAGCGTGTATGTTTGTATTGAGGGAGACATTATGGAAAAAGCTGTGATTTATCTGCGCAGGGTCTGAGCCACAGGACAGAATGAGGAAACAGATGGATAAGAGCTATTTGGGTCCTGGCTGTGATGGAGTATTGGCTTTTCCGTTGGCATGGCTGAAGCTGTAATGTAAATACTTTATGTTGATTTTAAAATGTGAGACACTATATCACGCCATAATAGAGTCTGCCAAAGTCACTGCATAAGATGAAGAGACCTCTTGTGGAGTCAACGACAGTGTGACATCCTGAGTAGATGAAAATTTATGGAGCTGTAGAAGCGTTCTGCTATTGGCTGTGTCTGCAGATATCTTGGCCCTACTTGGCTGCGGCACCAAGCTGTTCTATTCTGCAGCCCTTCCTCTCTCTCATTTGTACTCAAACCACAGGAAGTCCAGAAAACTGCACTGGGACTCCATAAGCTTGAGGCCAGACACCATCCATCGCTAATGGACCAGCGAAGCCAGGCCTGCTTCCAGTGTTGCATCAGACACACTGGTATGCATTCATAACTTTAAATTAGAACGGTCATGTGACAACTGTTTGAATTTTGACCGATGTGTTTGAAATGCAGGCGAGTTGGTGGTAGAGGTGGATTGTACGCTGCAGTGTTTGGGTGTGGTGACGAGCATATGGAATAGGAAGTTTGTCATCTTGAGTCCACAAGGCAGTGAGCAATGTGGTGTTCTGGTTTTGCATGAGACGTTTCCTCAGAAATTAAATCAGTCAACCACATTCAGTGATTTGAAATCACATTGTGTGACCTGTAAGGAATGCATGCAAATGTAGAATATCCCTACAGGACTTTTGCCTGTTACATAATAGATGCTATTAGATCATGTCTGCCTTACTAATGAAACAGCAGCTGTAGTAAAATGAGTCTTTTATGACTGAAGTATGACCATCAACACATATTTTTACATTGCTATAATGCTCAAGTATTTGAAAGGGTTTTTATGGCTTTGGTGGGCACAGTCTTAGCTATTGGATGGAAATGAGGGGACACTGACAGATGGGTTTCTAAGGGAGAGCATTGTGAGCCAGCAGAAGAAAAGGCCGGCCAGGAACACTTGCTCAGGACCGGTGAAGCTCTCGGATCTGCATGACACAGCTGGTAACTCTGAAGACCACAGACGTTCAAAACTCTCCCCTCCTTCCTTATATATCTCTCTCTTTATTTTCTTCAATGACAAGGCACAGATGGTTATTCGATGCTGATTAGAATTTCAAAATAGTCCTCCCCCCAAGGTATCTCAAGGTCAAGCAGAGGTCAGGCCCATGTTGCAGCCACATAGCAGATTTGCCTAAGCAGGTATGTTGTAGACCTGTCAGTTTTAGAAAATGACCTAATTTGTCGATACACCACACTAACCATGGTACCATGAACATGGTTTGATGGTTTGGGTAACCAGAACATGACTTTAGTTTTCAGTTTCTCAGTTTTAGCATGCAGAAAAAATAAATCTGTGTTTTCATTCTCTTTTGAATCAGAGGTGTCTGGTCTTCAATTAAAGAGCAAGTTCACTGAGAAAACATTCTTTACTTGTAATTTTGAAACTACGATCAGTCACTCTGAGTTCAACATGCAGGCTGAACGTGAAAATAGTCATCTGTGACTCTCAGGTCAGAAAAAGCCACTAAGGTCTACGTCACACTGAAAATTAACATTCATGGACTCAATCATCTTGGCTCACTGGATTTAGCATCCAGCAGAGAGCATCTCGGCTAGCAGAAGCTAACTGTTAGCATTAGCAACTCCACAACATGGCAGAACTCCTTCAGGTTTGTGCTATTTGTGGAGAAAAAAAATAAACGTTGCTGCGTGAACAGAGGCAGTGGAAGAGTCATGTTGCTATTAGCCAATCAGAGACGAGATGGATGAATATCGGGAAATAAAGACTCCAAATCCTGCTGGATGGTGAAAGCTTTTTTTTCCACAGAGGTCAAGGCATTCATTTATACTAGAGATCACTACAAATGTGTTAAAAAAAATGCGTGAACCTGGTCTTTAAGGAAAGTTACCCAGCAATAACCTGGATGTTTCAGATATGCATCACACTAAGACCAGATACTCCAATTAGAAAAAATCTGTTCTGGAATGACAAAATGTTAGAGGCTATCTGGCATTAGATTTATACAGACCGCAGGAATGTGCCTTGTTCTCTCATTCACGTGGAGTAAATCCTATTTTGTGCATCAACATCCTAGACCGGTGCTTCCAGAAGTTAATCAGGACCCCAGTTTGGGTCATAGAACATTTGGTTTGGAGGTCTTGAGATGATCTCCTGAAAACTAATAACACTGGACATAATAGCATATTTTCCACTACATTTAATGTAAATACATTTTAAAAATGTCATGAATGGATGTAATCACTATTTGATGCTGTGTTTTCATTCTGCCCTTATTTACATAGGCCTACTTAGCATTATAAAGCAATGGCAAATATTAAAGACCAACTTAATCCAAATGTGACATTAGAAAAGAACCTGAAAGCTGAAGCAAGAACTAACAATAGGAAATTGGATTCAGCCCATGAGGCTTAAACTTTCCTCCAACATCTCAGATGCCATCATTGTAGTTCAACTTGTAGTAAATATTTATGCGTGCATCATCTTCACATGCTGTGCAAAGAAAAGTGAATATTAAAAAGAGATTCCTCTTCTGCTTTCACATAAATACACATCCACAGAGCTGGTTCAGAGTTGCTCCTCAGGGGGGATCGGAACAAAGCGCTACACCGAGCCAGCAAACAAAAGGTGAACGAGGTTTGTGTGTTTTAGTGTTTTTTTCTTTAGAGGATTTAAGACAGGAGTAGCCAAACATCAGGGTTTGTTCAGCGTGATTGGTTTGTACTGCAGCTTTGCTTTTTGTCTTTATTCCTTCTGTCAGTGTTTCAGTTTTGGTTCTTGGCCAAACCCACAAGGGACCGATGCTTCTCTGATTCAGAGAAGCCACCCATAAAGGCTTTCAGACAGGAATGGAACGCCGTGAAACAAAATGTTAGGGACAGAAAAGTGTCATATAACAACAATAACATCAGGGAGGTGTGTGCGTGCGTGCGTCGGTGAGAGAGGGAGAAAGAGCCACATATAATCTGGTAGAGAAATGTCGTCTCATGGCTGTGCCAAAGCAAACTGGTGGAGCTGCAGCGTGTGCCCACCCTGCTCTCTCAGGCCCACACTGACTCTCCCCCACAGATGGTATCAATCACCTCCCGAGGTGCCTGTCACCTCCGGCGCTCTCGTCCTTGCTGTCCACGCTCAGCTGACTTATGTCAAAGAATAACTTTCTGTATCTCATGTGTCGTACACTCGTTTACTTTATTTGTTATTCTTGCACAAATCTGTTATTTCTTCTATTGTTGATTCCTTTGTTTTGGTAACAGATTGTTTTGGTTTTTTATGCTGCTGCAGAGCCCCTGTGCTTTATTATTGCATGAGAGAATATGTGGTTCTTGGCTGCCTGCCGGTATTACTGGTGGCAGCTAGATTCAAAGGCTATTAGGCTATGTCTCTTACTTTCCTCACTGTGCTGGAAACGACGTTTTCTCCATCAATTGAACAAACTGTCAAATAATTAATATAAAAGTAAAACAAAACGTCAAGATCAGAAAGAGCTTCAAATGTTTTTAAAGGTGGAAGATTCCACATGTATTCTGTTTGTAAGGATTTAAAATCCATACTGTTTCTATTTTGTCCCGTCCAGCGATTTTTGTGAACCTAATCAAGAAACTTTAGTAAAACTTTGCTCTTTGAGATGTGAAGCTTTGAGACGATGATCAGTTACGATGCACAGGCTGCTGGAGACTGAAAACTCAAGCAGGATAACAAATGAATGTCAAAATAAAATGTGGATGAGGGCAAAAATGGGAATTTTGGACTGCAGTTGCTTTTAAAGACACACATGGTGCTTGTGTATTTGTTTGAATATTATTTAATGTAGTCTAATTTATCTGTAAGTTCGATAATTCACTTTATCTGTAAAACTGCTTTTTTGGAGAAGGGAAATAAATTGTTGTTTGGGAAATATAGTTGTTTTCTAACTGTGCGTTTTATTAGTTATAAAGCCAGCTGCCACTGGCTGTGCTTCTCCATCACAGTGCAGCGGTGCACAAAGACAGCAGAAAGATTCATAGATGCCCCCTGCCCCCCCCCCCCAGGTCCTATACATGTCAAGAACTAGAAATCAAGCAGGAGAGGCTGCAGCTGATCCCTCAAACCCTGAAAAGAGTATTTTTGAGCTTCTCCCATCTGGAACAATATTCAGAAGTCTGCAGACCAGAACCAACCACCACAAAATCAGCTTCTTCTCCTAAGCCACCATTCTGAACCGCTGACCTATGACACGTTGGTGCTCCTTGCTTTGCCTTCATATTTTTTGTGTCTGCAACATTTATCTGCATTGTTTACATGTCTGCCATGTTTGTTTATAATGTGTAATATCAGTACACGATTGTTCTCGAGAGCTACCAACAGCCACGACCAAATTCCTTTTGTGTGTCACACATTTGGCAAATAAACCTGATTCTGATGTAGGTGTCTAAGGCAGAGAGAGTCTATTATGTTGACCAAAGCGATATTTTGGCATGTAGAAAATTAATTTGGAATATATTATGTTGTGATTTCTTGAAGTCCTGGGAGCCGTTTGAAATAAGCAGTATTTATTCTGTTGGTAAAAATCAGATACTTGACTAAAATATATATTTTTCTAGCTTGTCCTCATGACCTCTAAAAGCCAACACATCAAACATAAGCTTCATTACTTTTTACAAAATGTTATTTAGTGTATTTCAATGCTGTCATCTGTGGCTAAATTAGTAAATCTGCACATGTTCTATCCGTCACTTTCTATTTCCAAACCAGCCGATGCTCCTCGTGCGTGGACCTCGTGCAAAGTCAAAAGTAGAACTATTTAACCTCAGTTTATGCTGAGTCTCTGATTATTTGATAGCATGAGATCCTCCGCTTTTATGTCTGACTGCAAGATTTTGTCTGTAGAAATAAAGGAAACAGGAGCCAGTGAGACAGACAGAAAGTGAACGTAATGGCAAGACAGAAATAACAATGTTTAGACGTGAGGAAGTGAAGTGGACCAGTGAGAGAGACTCGATTCTCCGATGACATCAGGCCTCTCAACCTGGCATCCCTCCAGCGTAATCTTGTTAAAATCTTTGCCGTGCAAAAAGAAAAGAGGGGAAATGGAGAAAGGTATGGATGAGAGAAAGGATGGAGTATCGACAAAAGCAAAAGGAGAGGTGTTGTATTTGAGATTGGCAGTGGGGGTTATGAACGCAAGAGGAGGAAGCTTATGGGAGGGCTGGGAGAGGAATTACGGGTCCCTTTAGTTCAAAAGAACTCCCAAGAGCCTGCTTTAAGCCCACTGTGTGAGGCTAACCACAAGAACCAGCAGAGGGGGTGGTGGCTAAGACGTGGTGTCAAAGCTGGAAGATGAGGGACTTTAAGAGGAATCATTTTTGTGTACAGCAGTCCATACACACTCAACAGGGTTACAGAATAGTAGTTTCCTGTTTTTACTCCCAGAGTTCTGGTCTAAGGCTCATTAGCGCTAACAGAACCAGCATCTGTGTGAGTTTCCAGTGAGCCTTTTTGAGCCTTCAGTCACTTGTCATTGTTGCTCTTGATAAAATCCCCATTGGTGTGTGTGTGTGTGTGTGTGTGTGTGTGCGTGTGTGTGTGTGCGTGCGTGCGTGTGTGTGTGTGTGTGTGTGTGTGTGTTTGCCAACACTCTACTGCCTTGGCTATAATGAGGAGCTAATTAACCGGGTGTTCCCCTTGGTGCCCTGAGCAGGTGGCTAGAGCAGCCAGGTGGAACCCAGCCCAAACACACACACACACACACACACACACACACACACACACACACACACACACACACACACACACACACACACACACACACACACACACACACACACACACACACACACACACACACACACACACACACACACATACACACACACACGCACACACCATGGCAGGGGCCCACATACTGTAGCGGAGGCTGTTTGGCCAGGCACAGAGCGAGCCCAAAGGGGGGCAGCAGCATGTCTGGACCACAGCCGGAGCCATGAGGGGAAAGGTGGTGGTATGAGCCCCTCCAATTTTCAAGGACCAATTTAAGACACGGGATCTGGGTTTCTGCGCAGGCATCCAAAATCAATTGGCTGTGCTCACCGGTTTGACTTTGCTTGAGCTGGATGAAACCCGAGGTCAGACTTATTCCTGACATATGGAGGGGGCAGAGAGAGGCATTCAACTCCACAAACACACTTGGGTTTTATTTGTTGAGAACAGTTTTTAAGGGCCAATTTGTCATACCACACTTGACAGAGCAGCCATTTACATGCCAGAACACCTGTTCTGAAATAGAAAAATGTGTTCTATCTTCTCTGTGCCGTTCTAGAAACACTTCCTATACATCATCATAGATAATAAACGGAAAATGGTTTTCAACAAAAATTCACATTTGGCAACGTTGATTTGATGACAAGGGTGTGAAACAATTTTCCTAGCAGTTCCTGTCTTTTCATTTGCTCCTTTACTTTTGTCTCAGCATCCCTCTGTTTGCCAAGACTGTAGCTTGTGTTTGTTGTCAGATTTCCACGACAACGTGAGAAAGCAGCTCCGTGCATCTCTGAGTTGGACCATGACGCAACAGCACTTCCTTATGGATCAGAGAATTCCTTCTGAGTCTAACAACAGAATTTCTTCCAAAAAGGAAGTAAGAGATAACAATGTTTTGTTGTTGTTTAGCAAAGGGGGGTCTTTATTGTGTTAAATGATAGAAAGATGGTTTTAATCTAATGTGCGTGCATGTGTGTGTGTGTGTGTGTGTGTGTGTGTGTGTGTGTGTGTGTGTGTCGCGCGCGTGTGTGTGTGTGTGTGTGTGTGTGTGTGTGTGTGTGTGTGTGTGTGTGTGTGTGTGTGCACAAACACTTCAAAACAAACCCATAAACATTCCAGGATCTTTGGGGACCTGGAGCTCTTAGCTGGAGCTAATCAGCCAGACACCTTTTTCAAAACAGTCTTTAATAAAATGTCTCTACATTTTTTCTTCTACGTTTTCCCGCGATGTTAGTTTGCTTTTCTTGCAAGACTCTCATTCCTGATCTGTCATTAGGAATGTGAATGGTGTTAAAGCCATCACAGTGACATGTGTTAAACCCTTTAAAGGATCCCTTACATTCTAAACACTTGTACATTTCCGTTCTTAGTTCGGACTTTGGTGGATTTTGTTGCGGAGCGGTAAACCCAGAAAATACCATGAAAAGGCGGCTAGTTCTTCAGCTGGGGAGAAAATGTGATCTGCTGCTTTCATGTTGCCCCTACAAGGTGTTAATGGACACAACTGCTCACAGCTGTGTGTGTGTTTTTTGATGCTTGATCGTAACCACGGTCCCCTGACCTGACTTTGGAAATTCATAAAAGCCGGTGTGTGTGTTTTTTTTTTTGTCAAATTGCTTTCAGAGAACATCAGGCTAGTCTAGTTGAAGTAGATCGCTCTGGATATGAACACGTCGAAGATCCAAGGCTTTGAACTTGAATTTTAGGCTTCATTTGGTTTCCAACAAGGCGATACTGTCCTCAATGCGCCCACACATCCACCTTGTGCTATTCTCTTGGTTCAAAGGTCATTTTTGATCTTCGGAGCAAAGGAATCCAGCCGTGTCTCCACACAAACAGGCCTTCCTTAATATGAATTTATACATAAAACAGCGCTTCATTAATAGCAAATTCCATACAAATTGGACGTGTAATAACCAGACGGAATAGGCGAAACAGTCTGGGAATGTGCCCCTTACCCCCAACTACTGCTTTTTTCTTTCCAGAGTCTACAATAGGGTAAAGTGGGCCTCTTTTCCGACCAGGTGCCAGGCCTTTTTTTAAGTGTGAATGGTGGTGTATATTGTTCACTGCTTGGATTATAATATAAAGGGGGACTTTGTCACTTTTTTCTTGTTGCTCTTTGTAAATTCAGCCATTCAGTGTTGGTCCCACCACCTGACTCCTGCAGGGCGAGGCTGCATTTGAACATGAAAACAATCCAAGGAAAGTTGATTTATACACTACGTCGGTTACACATCTGCAATTCAGAGTGGACGTTTAAGAAGATGATTATATGAATAAGAACAGAAGGAAAAATATGGGATTTTTTGTGAATTATTTCATCGTACACTTATTAAAAAGCAGTTCTTGACTGATTTCTCTATGAATGATGGTCATTAGTACCGTTTATTTCCATTTGTATGACGTACAGGAGACAAACTACACCGATCAGCCACAACAAATGTTGACCACTGACATAAAGACATCCTTTTAGTCTAAAATGGTTTTCTGAGAAAAACCTGCATGCTACCATTCACATGCACGATACTTTCACACCTTTATGCTACTATTCTGACAGAATCTTGTGGGAAAGAACCTCAAACCACAAGAACTTCACAATTCACATCCACCAAAAGATTTAAGAGTGGACATCTGGGTTCAAACCACACCAGCATACTGGTGGTGGGTTCGTCAGTGAATGGTCAGAGCTGTTTTCATCATGGTTAATCGATGGGTAGTCTAATGTTTGCACTTTATCAAAGAGTTCAGTTATGTTGATATAAAATTTAAAAGCAGCATATTTGTCATTTCTGGGTTTTTACAAAGAAAATAATACTGTAACACCTGTGGTAATGCTGGTTGCAGAAACAGTAGATGGTAATATGGCAATGGTGGACAAACGAGGGCCCAGGCAGGACTTGAACCTCAGACCCCTGGGTGAGAGTCAAGCGCGCTAACCAGTCAGCCAAAGGAATATCCCCATGGCCAAGCAGCTAGGGCGCATGATCAATTGGGATACAGTGACAGGACACTCACACTGTCACAGTAAGATTTTACTTTGGCATGGAAACTTTTTTTCTCACACTGTTTTAGAAATTAAAAATTCTAGATTTATCTGACCAGCTTTTACCTTAGAATTAATGTAGCCAAGTTATCAATGCTGCACAAACTCGCTTTACAGCAGAAAGGAAGGAATGAATGCTGCTCAATTCATTTAGTCCAACTGTTCGTTAAATTACATCAAATTACTAATCAGCCAACCACATGGTGGCAACTCAGTGCATTTAGGCATGTTGACTGGTCAAGCTGCAGTTCAAACCGAGCTTCAGAACGGGGAAGAAAGGTGATTTAAGTGACTTTGAATGTAGCATTGTTGTTGGTGCCAGACGGGCTGGTCTGAGTATTTCAGAAACTTCTGATCTTCTGGGATTGTCACGCACAACCATCTCTAGGGTTTACAGAGAATGGTCTGAAAAAGGGAAAACATCCAGTGAGCGGCAGTTCTGTGGGTGAAAATGCCTTGTTGGTGCCAGAGGTCAGAGGAGAATGGCCAGACTGGTTGAAGCTGATAGAAAAGCAACAGTAACCCAAATAACCACTCGTTACAACCAAGGTCTGCAGAAGAGCATCTCTGAACGCACAACACGTGGAGCCTTGAGGCAGATGGGCTACAGCAGCAGAAGACCACACCGGGTGCCGCTCCTGTCAGCTAAGAACAGGAAACTGTGGCTACAATTCACACAGGCTCACCAACACTGGACAATAGAAGACTGGAAAAATGTTGCCTGGTCTGATGAGTCTCGATTTCTGCTGCGACATTCAGATGGTAGGGTCAGAATTTGGCGTCAACAACATGAAAGCATGGATCCATCCTGCCTTGAATCAACGGTTCAGGCTGGTGGTGGTGGTGTACTGGTGTGGGGGACATTTTCTTGGCACACTTTGGGCCCCTTAGTACTAATTGATCATGGTTGCAACGCCACAGCCTACCTGAGTATTGTTGCTGACCATGTCCATCCCTTTATGACCACAGTGGACCCATCTTCTGATGCTACTTCCAGCAGGATAATGCTCCATGTCATAAAGCTGGAATCATCTCAAACTGGTTTCTAGAACATGACAATGAGTTCACTGGACTCAAATGGCCTCCACAGTCACCAGATCTCAATCCAATAGAGCACCTTTGGGATATGGTGGAACGGGAGATTCCCATCATGGATGTGCAGCTGACAAATCTGCAGCAACTGTGTGATGCTATCATGTCAATATGGACCAAAACCTCTGAGGAATGTTTCCAGTACCTTGTTGAATCTATGCCACGAAGGATTAAGGCGGTTCTGAAGGCAAAAGGGGGTCCAACCCGGTATTAGCAAGGTGTACCCAATAAAGTGGCCGGTGAGTGTAGTTACTAGACATAGGAAATGTTCCTCATGCTACCTAAATACGGTAGGTAATGCTCAGTATGTTGCCTGGAGATAGGGTGCATTACGAAGGGGTTTGATTCTCATCAAAGCATTCATGAATAAATAAAATTAAATTAAATAATTTAATTAATTAATAAAAGAACGAGACAAAACAAATTTCCCCACAAATTACATCAAGACTATGTGACCGTGATGTAAAATGTGTCAGATCTTGTTGCCTATTTCAGCTTTTCTGCAGCTGAATTCTCACCGGTCACTGTTCTGAACAAGAAGCCACACAAAGAGATCTTTAAAATAAAGCCTCCAGGTTCTTCGAGGGTCTGTCTTTACTTAGCGCTCTTTGTTGTGTCTCATTCAATTTTGAACATTCGGTTACTGAAACCTACTTCCTCCAACACCCTCTGACTAACAGCAGCTTTGGACACCAGGTGATCCTGCTCAGTTGTAGACCTGGCTATTGTTTGTAATTTCTCTGTGGATAACTCATCGTCTTTGAAGCTGATGCCAAACGGGCCCAGTTTGGTCTCTGACTTAACCTTCAGAGAATCAAACCCTTTCACACGAATACGAAAGGTCTGGTGTTACAATCCAAACAGTAATATCAGAGCTGTTGAACTCAGAGGAATTGACTTTCAAGCCAAAGGTGACATCAAGAAAGCGTTTGGGTTCTTGGTGGAACTGTGGGGGAGAACATGAAGCGCCATAAGTCACGTCTTAAATATTCAGCTCACCTCATTTAGTTTAGCTGGAGCCCACTCCTTTATCTAAATCTGTCTCGCTTTTAATAGATCTTAGAAGTCTTCTCATCAGTGATTCGTGAAATGAATGTCTCTCTTACTGGAGATTAATATCTAATGGGATGAGAGAAGCTGAATTCATTAATAATGAAATGGAGAAAATGAGTTCTGCAAATAGAAGTTTTGATTGATGATGTGTGGAACGGCAGCCAACCACACAGCCGCGGTGTCGATTATAAACCGCTCACCGTTATACGGCTTTACTGGAAAATTCTCCCCCTGCTCTCTTGTGATATACGTCGCAGGAAACATGTGCTTTACTGCAGTGGAAGAAATATTTCACATGAAACAAAAATTCAACAATAACATAAACTTCTTTATTTTGTCTGCAGCATGCAACTGCAACCTGCACGCCCGCCGATGTCGATTCAACATGGAGCTGTACAAGCTCTCAGGAAGGAAGAGCGGAGGGGTCTGCATGAACTGTCGTCACAATACGGCCGGACGCCACTGTCATTACTGCAAGGAGGGCTTTTACAGAGACATGGCCAGACCCATCTCTCACAGACGAGCCTGCAAAGGTAACAACAAATCATGTGTTGGTATCAGATTTCCCCCAAAATGCTACAAATACAAATTCTTTCAGTTTTTATTTTGTGTGCCGTCCTGGAAAACAAAAGCCAAATGAGATGTTTAATCCTGCTGTAATCATGTCAGTTCTGAAAAAGTGTTAAAAGAACAAGACGCTCAAGTATAACAGAAAACATGTGCAGTCATGGCAACTTTCAATAAAAAAAACTAACAGCATGTCTGATTTGGCTTTCTGTAGCAGGGAGTTAAATTGATACTATGCCTGAAGCTTTTCTGGCCATCCCATCAAATGTTTTCCCCCCACACACCACATAATAGTATCTTTTCACCAAGGCATCTCTCATGGAAAAAAATGCATTTTATTATTTCACATTTGCAGTGAATGTTTTTTCAGTCAGATATTATACTGGAGGCTTTGCAAAAACAACACCGCTTTCCTGAATTTGTTGCTGAGAGAAATATTTAAGTAAGTAGCAGCAATAAGGGTGTTTTTCACCCTGATCAATTCAATAAAGGTTAAGAAACACACACACACACACACACGCACACACACACACACACAATGAGAGCTGCCAACTCTCTGAGCCGTTAAGATGTTTTAGTCATATTTTACTGTGAGAATCTGTTCCTGGCTTCTTTGACCCAGACAAGCTGAACACCTGCAGGTTCGATGTGGCACATCACACCACACTAACAACACTGAGTAATCATAGATCTAGCTGCGACACTTAGCAGCAAATCAGTCAGCAACAGGTTTACTAAGCGTTAAGTAGAGTGAGTTGTACAGTAAAAAGTATTTGCTCCAGTGGAGGATCTAGGATATTCTGAGAACGGGGCCACCAAAGGGCCATAACATTTATAGAAGGGCCAAGTATCAGTCCAACAGCTTTACTCAGGATTTCACGCCGGAAATTCCTATTTGGCACATTAGCGCCACTAGTGTTTCAACAAGGAATTGCACCCACCTAATCTGAGCGGAGTGAAAGGAGAGAGGCACTTCAGGGGGCCAATCAGATTTCAGCAGGGGCCAATGCCGCGTTGACCCTGCTTCTAGAACAATTCATTTGTTCTCATATATATGCCTTCTGTTTTTGCTTTAATTGTTACACTTACAATTTTCAGATCAGAAAGCAAATTTAATGTCAAACAAAATAGCACGAGTAGAGAAAAAGTACAGTTTGTGAAAGGACAAAATACAAATGAAAATGTCCTTTATTAAAGTAGCTCTCCGGAGTATTTCTTTTATCTGATGGCACCATCTAGTGGCTGATAAGCATATCACACCAATAGTCGGGTCGACTCAGTAAATTAAGATGGCGACTGCACGTTTCTTGTTTATGAATGTGCTTCTGTAGCTGACAAACAGAGCTAGAACACGTTGTTTTACAAGTATTATTCTCATGTCATGTTGTGTTTTCATATATTTATATTATAAAGACTTACTTGTTCGTGAAAAGTTCATCAACGCTGCATCAGCCGAGGTACTTCCTTAACTCTGAAGCACGTAAGCGGTAGTCCAACGCTATTGGTTAGTTCTCGTTGCTCTCAGTTTCCTATTGCACGGATTTTACGGGGCAGGGGGCGGGCTTAGCAAAAAAAAAAGACGTATCGCTTACATTATATCACACTACATGATAAAACAATCACATTTACAGATTTCTGAAAAATCATACATGATTCCTGAAAGGGGAAAACTCCGGATTGCTGCTTTAAATCAACAACTGGGTTTAACCACATTATTTATAAAGCTGAGTTCAGTTTCAATACAGACCAACTCAGACCTGATTACTACCAGATCTGTAGAATAAAAATAACTTCCAAAGAACCTGTTTGAAAAAATGAGGTAGGCTGAAAGATCTCAAAAAGTTACACATTATGCCCCACCCTGAAGAAAATCTAGAGCCAAAGAAGCCAGAATATCTAAAACTCTACAGGTCTTATTCAGATGAGGTTAAGATCAGAGGTCACGATTTATTAACAAGAAACAAACGAGGCTAAAATGGCATCATGGGAGAGTTCAAAGGCCAGTAACCTCTGCTGACCAAGACTAACATTCAGGTTAGTTCACTTCAACTGAGTTTATTTATATAGCGCCAAATCACAAGAGTCGTCTCAAAGCACCCCACAAAGTAAACATTCCAATGTAACCTACTTATCAGTCCACTTAATTCAGTTCGTTATGCCAATTAAAAGTTTCCTATATAAGAAAACCCAGCAGATTGCATCGAGTCACTGACTTGTGTCAGTGACTTTACAGCAATTCCCATTCATAGAAAGCATGTAGCAACAGTGGAGAGGAAAACTCTCCTTTAACAGGAAGAAACCTCTAATAGAACCTGGCTCAGTATCAGCAGCCATCTGTTGCAGGTCTCTCGGGGTTTGAGAAGAGGTCTGTCTGTCTCGGATTTACCAAATAACATTTTGACAATCTTCAATATTGTTGAAAATATGTCCTGTGGACTGGACAAGACAAATGTGTAATGTTCTAGGAAAAGGAATCGCACCAACAGCCAAACATGGTGGTGGTAGAGTGATGGTCTGGGGCTTCAGGACCAGGATGACTTTCTGTAACTGATGGAACCAGGAATGCCAAAAGATCCTCTAGGACAGGGGTGCCAAATCCTGGTCCTGGAGGGCCGTTATCCAGCATGTTTTAGTTTTAACTCTGCTTCAACACACCTGATTTCAATCAGCAGGTGATTAACAGGCTTCTGCAGCGCCTGATGAGCTGCTGCACAGGTGAATCAACTACTGAATCAAGTGTGTTGGAGCAGAGAAATCACTAAAACGTGCTGGATACCGGCCCTCCAGGACCAGGATTGGGCACCCCTGCTCTAGGAAAATGTCTGACCATCAGCTCCTCACCCTAACATAAACTGGTATAGGTCTGAAAAATGTATGTGGGACCAAAAAGCAAAAACAAAGGAAACCTATAAGGGGAACAATACTTTTTCATAGCCCTGTATGCACGAATAAGATGAGATTCATGTCCTCATCTTTTATTACAGTAATGTCTGGAAAATTAACACTGACATATTAGCTTGATGCTATAATATGTTCAGAGATGGTGCAATGAACAGTTTAACACTCTCGCTTCGTTAATGTTCCATCCCTGTCAAAATGAAAGTGAACATCCCAAACGTTTCTGCTGTTCAGACTGGGCTCTGTGATTGATCAGAGAAATTCCACAACCTTCAAGGCCCTCTCATGCGTGTGTGTGTGTGTGTGTGTGTGTGTGTGTGTGTGTGTGTGTGTGTGTGTGTGTGTGTGTGTGTGTGTGTGTGTGTGTGTGTGTGTGTGTGTGTGTCAGCTCTTTAGGTTTTTATTCCATCGTTATCTTCACAGATGTTTCATAACCCAACTACCCCCTGGACTTCAGTTTTTCCGCATGACTCACCCGTGAACGTTTAGCACCTTCCATTGTTTTTCTTTCATTTTCATTTAATTTTTTCCTAATCTTCAAACTCTTCTAGTTTTTATTAAGTCATGTTTCCAGATAGTGATTGAAGTCAGAGGTAGGGCCAGAGAGGGCGAGCGTCATGCTGGAAGCGAACAATAAAACACAGGTGTTTTCTATGGGTGAGGAAGGAGGTGTGTGTGTGTGTGTGTGTGTGTGTGTGTGTGTGTGTGTGTGTGTGTGTGTGTGTGTGTGTGTGTGTGTGTGTGTGTCTGTCTCTGAGAGGATGAATGGTCTGTGCCTGTTCCTAATAAATCTCGGAGTAGAAACGTGTCTAAAAACACTCTGAGGAGCGTGTCAGAAATAGAGGCACACACCTTGTCTACATTGTGGAAGACAGATGAATCAGGTAGCGATAAATCTGAGAATGTCCTGTTCTAGTGTTAAATTATCCAGGCAGCATCATGTCCACAAGACCTTCTCAGTGTCAAAAACAGAAAGTTGAACTGATGATGAATTTATAACAGGTATCAAAGGTGGACGATCTTAGAAAATTCATTCAAGCATTTAGAATAAAAACAATCTAAGGTCCAACCCCCTCGGGGGGTTGGGGGGGGGGGGGGTTGCAGTCAGAGGGCAGTTTGATGGATGGTTTTGATCAAATTATTACTATATGAACAAGACATTCATCATGATTGGATGAGGTTTTTCTAGGATTGTACATTTCAGGGACAATTAAAACATTTTATTTCATTGACAAAAAATAATAATAATTCCTTGGTTATATGTGAAGAGTATTTCAAGCAATGTGGCAAAAAATGCTCCTGAAAAATGTCTCCTACCCCACTGTTCAGACAGACAGACAGACAGACAGACAGACAGACAGACAGACAGACAGACAGACAGACAGATAGATAGATAGATAGATAGATAGATAGATAGATAGATAGATAGATAGACAGACAGACAGACAGACAGACAGACAGACAGACAGACAGACAGACAGACAGATGATAGATAGATAGATAGATAGATAGATAGATAGATAGATAGATAGATAGATAGATAGATAGATAGATAGATAGATAGATAGATAGATAGATAGATAGATAGATAGATAGATAGATAGATAGATAGATAGATAGATATTGTATCTGTATTTGTATTTGTAGTAGAGTAAAACTGTGCTGTATGTGTGTGTGTGTGGGGGCGGGGGGGTGTCACAGATCGTTAAGCATCACTCATCCGCTGCGTTCTCATGAGGAAATGCAGCTTTTTGATATAACATTTCTCTTGTTCCTGAATACAAGTATTTTTTAAGTACTTGTTAGAAATAAGTATTCGTAAAAAACATGTTATTTGTGCCTTTCCGAATATACCGTATTTGGGTTTAGCTCCACCCATAATAGATAAACAGACAGACAGGCAGGCAGACAGGCAGGTAGGTAGGTAGATAAACCCCAACCCTATTCAAGATGGCTGCCCCAAACTAACCAACATAAGCAAACATTAAATACCTCAGTCACGTTTACAGATACTTGGTGTGCTAATAGCTTAGATTCATCTATGACATATTTTTCTCTAACGAATGGCAGCAGAAGAGTTTGCAGATTGAACAAAGCTAAAAAAGTTAATTCTTATGTCACAGGATTTAAATTCTCAGCAGGCTTTAAGATTGCATTACATGCAACTTTGTCCCCATTTCTGGATACCCTGATCTACTACTGCCCAACCCAAGCAGTATTGTTTGTGATTGCTTGTGTTGTTATTTTCAAGATTTGACCCAAAAAGCTTGTTTATTCTCAGCCTGGGAACATATGCTGTTTCTTCACCTTCTCTTTTAAACAATCTCCTCAAAAACTATAAAATATAAACTTAAGACCTTTTGACAATTTGAATAATTACTGTTTTTTTGTTTGTTTTTTTCTCCAAAATTGATGACTTACAATAATAGCAACCCAAAGTCATCATCACAGGTACCACAAACCAATAGTTCCCAGGTAATTCCCAAAAGGTCCAGTCGAAAGGCTTCAGAGCCTGTGCCTGTAGCATTTGCAGTCACACAGGCTTGGAAAGTCATCAACATCTGAGGACGTTTTTACAGCCTCTTAACTGGCCTGAGCCTCCACACATAAAACAGTTGGAGGACTAGAGCTGGGGCTGGAGTGTGACACCAACGACATCCCCTCCCCCACCCTGCCCCTCACAACAACCCAGGCATATCTGGCTCTCGGGTGTTTACTGAACAGTGTGGACATTGACCGTAAACTCTGGTGCCTTCAGCAGCCAGAGTCTATTTAGAATGGAAGTGAGAATGTCTAACATAACTCAGATCTTGTTTACGCTGACCTGGTTGATACCCCCATGCTGTTCAGTGATCGGTGTGGAAACAATGGCCCACATGCCTCGGCAGGCACAATAGACCGACAGCATCAGGGTATCCAGCAGATCAAATGACATGGGTTTATCCCACATGTGCTATGGACTCATACTCTAGAGGCAAAGTAATTAGAAAGTCAAACGTTTTTCCTAATCATTTTAATCCAACGTTCGTAATTTACTTTTTAAATTACTCCACAACAATCTTGAAGTCTTTCATGGTTGAAAGGCTTGTTTCTATGGATTGGTGTGTTAGCAGGCTTTTATTATGAAAAACAAAGTGAAGGAATGTCAGAAATTCCCTAATGCTTCATGGGCATTGTGGCTTGTTGAATCATTTGCAGCAGCTTGATATCTGCCTGATGGATGAGGGTGGATGTGTGGTTGGTACCTACCAAGAAACAAGGCCTCCACATGCTGATGCTGTCTTTACGACTTACATGTGTGCAATACCTTTAGGTGAGGAACACATTTTTATTGTCATCAGAGCTCAGGTTTTCCGTCTGGGCCTGCATGAGTCAGAAGATGGGGATTTTGCACACATGCTGAAGCGTCAGATTTATGTCTACCTTCAAACAGAACACAGCCACCTTGACACTCGTGAACTGATTAGCGTCTCCGGAAAAGGCAAAAGTGTTTCTGGAGATCTGAGCTGCAGATAATCTCTCCGTGCCTCGCCGCCAGACACACATGATTACCCTTAAGGTCAACCGTTTCCACCCTCCCTTTGCCAACAGGTGGTATGGTCTTCTGTTGTGTCGTTGGAGCTAAAAAACGTTCAGTTTTGTCAGGTGGTGGGAGGAAAATGTGGCATGTTTGCAGCTGCCTTTCCCTGGCAAGTCGTATCTGTGACTGTCGGGTTACAGGGTTTTTCCCAAAAAATGTAGCTTTGGCTGTTCGTGTCTTTTCTTGATAAACTTGAACAATGACAGTTTACATTGGTATTTTTGTTGTGAGTGTAGTTTGAGAGGAAAGGCAGAATGTGCACAGTTTCTTGGATTTTATTTACCGCTGTATCTTGAGCTGTGTATTAGTTAAAACAGGCTTCTTCCATCTGTGCAGATATCTTCAAAGTGAGTCATGCTCCATAGCAACAATCAAGAGGATGTAAAAATGCTAAATTTGGTTTTATTTGACACTGTGTCTGCTTGAGTTGCTGTGAAACAGTAAGTCTGTTTATTGCCTAAAGAGCACATTTATGTTTTTTTGGCAAAGACATTGACTACAGTTTTGTTGTATTCACTGTTGTTTATGAGCACGAGTCTGTGTTTGGGCCTGCTTCTCCTTCGTCTCTCACTTTTCCTCTCCCCCTCTTCCTGTCTTCCTCTTTACTTTCTTGTAAATATCTGTCAAAGGGCATCAGCCCAGCACTCCAGATCTTCTTTGTAACAGCTTTTTGATGCCAAAAAAGACCCATTTTGGTTAAAGTGGGCTTAAATAAATCATCTAGAACCAGCAGAAGTCATAAATGTCTTGCCAAAGTGAGGTGACCGATGGATTGCTTGTTGCTTTTGGCATGTGCAGGGCATTGACTAAACTTTCGGGAAGTGTTGAAATAGTGTGTGTCACCAGATAGGCATATGGTGTTTAGGGGGAAAGGAAATAGGCAGAAAAAGGAGATGAGGGCACATAATTAGGTTTGGGTTCCCCATCACTCCCTAGCTATCTTAGTGTTGTTTTACCTATTACCCCCAGTTTCATTCATAAATAATCTCAGCCTTCACTGAGTTAGTCTTTTTCATAAAAACAAACCAAACATACAGTTTCAATGTTTTGATGAGGTTCTGACCCAATGATGCTGTTCTTATGCATACCTGCTCTAGAGGAAATGAAGGACAGATACAAGATGCAAGACAAGTCAGCATCCGTCCAACCTTTTTGTTTTTGTCTCTAGCAGCAAGCTCTAACAATTGGTCTAACTTTTTTCTGTCACCTCTCTGTCTTATATTAACACTCCCCTTCGCCCTTCACACCTGTCTCCTTCACCTACCCCAGCCTGTGACTGCCATCCTGTGGGCGCAGCAGGCAAGACGTGCAACCAGACCACAGGCCAATGTCCCTGCAAGGACGGCGTCACCGGCATTACCTGCAACCGCTGTGCCAAGGGCTACCAGCAGAGCCGCTCACCTGTGGCCCCCTGCATCAGTGAGTGATTACCATGTATTAACACAAAAACGGCTTTTACATTGTGAAACCAAAATAAAGGATATAAGAAATAAAAAGTGTCAAACCCTTAAACATATTTGAAAGCATGCACCTCTGCAGACTAATTCATTCAGTTAGAAGAAAAACTCCTGCCCAATCTTGGCACAAGATGCAATTTTGTCTCTGGGTTTCATGAAGACTGAAAATGAAAAAAGGAAAAAATAATTTACATGTTAAGTCAACCAAAATTCAAACATTGTAGCGTGTGGAGGAGCAGAAGTGTTGACTCTCAACTTGGCTATGATTTTTGCTAATGGCACATCAAATGGTGGCATTATGGGTAAGTCTCCACCATAACGTTTGTCACAGTCCACACACAAGATAACCTCTACAAAACCAAATGATGCCATGCAGCGCAGTACCATAGATAGCATGGCCTCACTGTGCCACATGGTGCCATGTTGGTTTTCTCACATATAACACTAGAGCAGATGGCAGATGGGTAAGAAGGAGAGGACAACTGTGGTCACGGATGGCCAATCACACACATCTGAGAGGCACTGATCTATCTGAGAAGAATAGCTGGTATGCACCTTTTAGTCGACCCACGCTTCGGAATTAAATGCTAGTGCTGTGAATGACAAGTATATGACATCATGATGGTTTTCCAATGGCCTCCAGAGGCTTTTCTTTCCCAAGACAGAAGACAAGCCCATTAAGCAGCCAATTAGTATGATAGCCCAGATCCAAATAAGCCTTCTATCATCTGTCTGCTTCTCAAAATGTGATTATGAGGGCACATGGACTCAGCTGCGCCTGCCTTTGCAAAGACTCTCTGCCCTTATTTGTTTTTGTTGGCAGGGTGTCCAAATTTTAGGGAAAGAGAGAACAACTGTGTTTGCCTTAAAACAGCTTTCCAAGAAAGCCCCCAACCCTCTGAACAACACACTCCTGCTCAGTTGGTTGTTACCTCCAAATCCAATCAAAAGCAGCTCCTTTGGGTGGGTGCTAAGCTGGGGTTCCAGAGATTCTGTTTATGGTGAAAGCTGATGGCCCTTTGTTAGCATTAGCATTTGTATTGGGAAAGTTGCATACAATTAAAGCAGAGCTCCTGGAGGAATTCCACAAGGCACTTTTTAGTGCAGCCAGCGGGCACGGCATGGGAAATCTGCATCTGTCTCAGAATGACCCAAACAAAACTGCCTTCCTGCCATCTGTCCATCTGTCTATACGTGCTTGCATGAAGGCTACAAAGCAGTGTTAACCCAGCATCTGTTAGGGAACCACAGAACTAATCTTGCACAGCTACTTTTCAGTTGAAAGTGTGCCAAAAAGAATCTCGCTTATTGTCTGTTTTTGAATGGATTTACTTCTACGAACCTGGATTGCAGCTCAATGCATTCAACCAATTTGAATTTAAAACCTGAGACACACTTTATATTTTCCATACTTAGGATCTTTCACTGTTATCCTTGAGTCAGAGAAACCACACCCTGTTAGCCTTTGGCATGAATAGTCTTCCCTTTCTCCACTAATACGTGTTCCTGTCAGTCTGTCAGATTATCTGAGAAAGCCTCATGTGCTTCCATTTACATAGTTGACAGATTTATATCACAATCCAAAGCTACAACACTTTCCGATGATCTTTACCATTTCAACTTTTTTAAATACAAATTTATACTTTTAGGGCTCTATAGATTTAGTCTAAAACAAAAAAAAAAATCCCTTCTCATTTCCACATTTGGACGCTCTTTTGATGACTTTGGACGTATAATGTTTCTGTAACCACAAATGCTCTCTCAGGCACACAGCCAAATCACTTCAGGCTCATTTAAAATGTATGGACTCTCATTTAACCAGTGAATTAAATTTGTATAACTTGCGTGTGTTTCAGAAATCCCTGTGGTCAACCCCACAGCTGTGGTGAGCAGCACAGAGGAGCCAGCAGGTTGGTACAGTCCCTTTCTGCACCTCACACATAAGCACTGCCACTTCACAAGAAGAGCAAAAACACATTTCTCAACATTTTTACACGCAGATTTTAAGGTGTGGAATAAATATTAATGCAGGGCGGGTCTGCTTGTGTGAAGCTATGCGCAGAGAACGAGTCCTCTGGGGACGGTAGAATTTTTTTTCCCATTGTCTTAAAAATCTGTGTCTTTGGGAAAGTTTCACCAACATCTACCCTTTCGTCCTTGCTCTGCGGCCAGGGAATAGGCTGCTGAGGCCATTAGTTCCATTATAGACAGGCGATATGTTGGAAGTTGGAGTTCTAGGGTGTGAAAAGACTGTTGGCAAGTTACTTGGGGGAAATATGTTTTGTCACTCCCCGTAACACTCCAAATTTAAGCTTCGGTCAATTACCCCGTCCTTATTTTTCATTCAGCAACTGTTTCGTTTGAATGGGGGTGGTGATTTGGAAATGTTGATTCATTATTGGTTTATAGCATATAT
This sequence comes from Aphyosemion australe, assembly GCA_006937985.1. Lineage (NCBI taxonomy): Eukaryota > Metazoa > Chordata > Actinopteri > Cyprinodontiformes > Nothobranchiidae > Aphyosemion > Aphyosemion australe. Next base: position 777,265 of record SSNS01000137.1, read on the forward strand.
CATCACTCACACTGCTGACTGTACCCCCTCATACACTTTGTCACCAATACTTGACACCAATTTGTTTTAAAGACATAGTAGTTACTGGATTTTATATCCCTTTGCTTCTAAAAATTAAACATATTTTCATAAAACCACACTATAAATTCTCCTTTTTACTTTGTTTCAACTTTTGACTTGTGACTTCTTGAATTTCAGACGTTGCATACTGTGCAGTTTTGAGGGTTTGTCTTGCAGAGTTCAAGGCATTTTTAATGACTGTGTTCTTTGGCTCAAATAGAAGGTCAACCTTGGATACATGATCACAGCATTTTACCCTATTCAGTTTTTACTTTCCCAGTTAAACAGTCTAGCGTTAAACGGTGGTTAACTAGCTACTTTCCTAATTAATGAGTTCAGCTAGCGGCACCAGCGAATTAAAGTACAGTAATATAATTATACTTAATAAAAAAAATGAAGCAAAGACTTCTTGGATGGGCTGTTAGTGCAATCAATACCACAGGTAGCTACGTTTGCCCGATAAATTCACAATCAACTTCCAAACACAAATAAATGGTAAATGGCCTGCACTTTGTATAGCGCCATCTTAGGGTTCTACAACCCCCCAAGGCGCTTCACAACACAATCAGTCATTCATCCATTCACACGCTGATGATGATGAGCCACATTGTAGCCACAGCTGCTCTGGGGCACACTGACGGAAACGAGACTGCCGAACACTTGCTCCACTGGTCCCTCAGACCACCACCAGCAGTTTTGCCCAAGGACACAACACCAGCATTCTCTGTCAGGAGCCGGGATCAAACCTACAACCAACTTTTCGTCTTCCTCAACAGTGTACGGTGGACCGCCCTGTTGACTAAAGTCTGTAGCGGAGAGTATGTCATGTTGTTTGTTATCCAACAGCATGCAGAGACAGTTTGAAAAACAAGCATAGATCCCGCTCCACAAGAGCCGTCATTGGGTCGTGGCCAGACTATTCACATGCTGTATATAGGATGGCTTGCCAGACTACAGGATGCAACTGCTGGTCATGTTCAGAGAATTGAAATGGCCAAACACTTAACGTGAGGCTGAGGCTGAAGTCTTCCCTGGAAAGCAGGGGGTTAGCTAGCGCTAGCACTGACAGCTCATCTGACATCTGTCAATCAAAAGGGCAAGCCCCTAATTATTCATAATATAAAAGCATTAATTACATCTAAAAAGATGAGTAGCAAAAATGCACCCCCCTCAGAGTTAGCATGATGGTAAATTTGACATATTAAACCTAAAATGGTTTATTGAACCAGGCTGTAAACATGTTTATTTCTGCTGTCAAGTTGGCATTTTTAACATGGGAGTCAATGAGGATTTCCTCCTTTCTAGAGACAGCCTCTAGTGGATGAGGGGGGAACTGCAATTTTTGTCACTTCCACATTGGCTTCACTTTTGGTAGGCGGAGGTTCCCCCTTGGTCTGGACCTATCACACCAGTGGTGGCCACTGGTGTACAAGATGCATGTCTTAGTAGTTTTCCTGCTCCAGTACACAACTCAGTGGTTAAAGTGCCAATCCTCAAATATCCTCAAGTTAAAAAGAAGTCTTTTCTTTGGCTTTGAAGATTTTAAAATATTTTTCTTTTAAAAAAACTTGGAAACATCTAAAACATGGAGGATAGTGATCCTCGAGGATCAGGATTGGACACAGAGAAGATGATGACAATGTTCTCACAAAAAATACTATTTATAGTCTGATCTCATGTTCTAATTTTTCTTCCAAATATATCGGCCTTTCATTCAACAAAAAGTCAAGTCCTAAACTGTTCTCGTCTCCCTTGAGAAAATGTTCAAGGGTTCAAAAACACAAGTTCAACTTGCTGATTGTCGATTCATCTCAGCTCCTACCAAACACACCAGAACATTTCCTCCCATCCTTTACGTTCCTTATTCTACCAAACAAGAAGCTTCAACATCAGGAACCTAAGGCCCCCAAAGTCTTTTTGTGGAAGGGGCGGTAGATGCTATTTGTCCTTGTCACTGCTCAGTGAAAGGGTGGGGGGGGGGGTCCTTGGAGCCAATAGTGGATGCTGCTAATAGGGTGAGTTTCTGGGTCATTGGGTGATTCACCATAAGCTTAAAAACCATCAGTAAACTACTATTCATTGGAATAATAACACATATCTTCAATACAGCCATCCATTCACCAATAAAAACCCTATCAAATCATTTAGATAACTGAACCAATCAACAACTTAGAGGTAGTGTAAGGTTCTGTGTTGCCACCCCAACACGTGAGTCTGCGATCAAATCGACAACCTTTTCCATAGCAAATGACTGATCTGCCCTCTAGGCCACAGCTTCCCCTACAGGTGCAGTATAATAAAACACACGTCTACAGTGTGTTTTAGCTCTGAGTTCATGCATGTTTATGTCTGCACTTTCACTTTCTGTAACTCTACAGTCAGCTCTTTCCTTTTTTGTCCTCTCTCTGGCTCATAAAACTTCCTGCATTCTGATACATAGCCAAGTCTCCATGACAATTTTACAGGCTTCTTGGTCCTCGGTTTCTTCCTCCTACTCAGCCATTCCCTCAAAGGTACTCAGTGCAACACCCTTAAAACTATACATCCCCAAAAGCGTGGTTTCTCTCACTTTAAACACATGTGTCTGAGCATTTTGTAAGCAAGCCAGTTACATGCAATTTGCTTGTTAGTTTTTTTTTAAATCTGTTTATTTAAAAGGGGACATGATTAAACATGGTTAAAAAGCCAGAATTAGCCATTCTTGGCATAATAATAACAATAATAATAATAATAATACATTTCATTAAAAAGCACCTTTCAAGACACCCAAGAACACTACAAGGCAGATAAAATAGAGCATAAACAACATAAACATAAGAAACAAATATAAAAACTGATACTTGGGTTGTGCAAATGGTAACTGAAAAGAACAAATTAAATTTCTTCACAGAACCTATAAATGGTTAGGACTGCTGTAGGTATGAGGACCATTTTAAATGCAGAAAAATGTCAGAACACAGATACTAGTTCTTGTTGGCAGCATGTGGTTTTTCATTTTCATGCTTTGACATTCTATGGTAAGTTTTTCTTGTCTCGTCTCTAAAGTGGACGAAAGCATTTTGGAAATAACCCCTGTGATCCAGTTTTGAACACCTTTATAATGACTTTGAGTCTTTCTCACAGTTTTACCTTTTTTACCTTTGAATCGTCGGTTAGATCGTATTAATTGAATGCAAGCTTTTTAGTTTTTCAGTTAAATTTGGAAGCCTTCGGTTCAATTTTTATGACTTTCTAATGGGTTGACAGTTTTGTAAAAGATCATTTTGGTCCCGATTGTTTGCTTCATCATCAGGTGGTTCCTTGGTTGTTTTTGTTCTGCTGTGCTTCACACCTGGCTTGGTTTACAAATGTTCACACCTGCACCCCTTTAGTCATTTTTTCCATTTGTATACCAGGTGTGCCATTCTTTATTTTTAGAACCTTGTTATTTTTTTCCTTTGGGTCTTTTACTTCCCTTGATAAGACTGTGCTCACTTTAATTTGAGAAAAAAAGTCTGCAAAACCTTGACTTTTTACATATGTTTTAGTCCACCTTTTACTTTACTCCATGAAACTTTATGGTAGTGAAGTTACCAGCAGTAGATTTTTGTTACACAGAATTTAGACTTTTTTTTTTTATTATCTTTGCCTTTAACTTCTCTTTCCACATTTAAATAGTTTTTCATTTTTCTCATCTCCCATATTTTCCATGGCTTCAGTTGTCAGTTGAGGACAAAATATTTTCGACAATCACACGACAATGTTGAGTTGAGAAAATAAACAGTTTAGGATTTCAAGGAAACAAACAGAAATAATCACATGCATGTCCTCTTTGGCCTTTGAAGTGATTTCTGTCTGAAGGAACTCATCCACTAACATCTAGGTTAATGGAAAATGGCGTCATTACAGTCAGTTTGCATGTCTTCCTATAGATATTCAAAAGCTCGAACTATCAAAACAGTAAGGTGGAGTTGAAAAGTTAATGAAATATACAGAAAATGGTTTTGGTGTGGTGAGATGCTTGTGAATACACACCAAATCATGGCTCACCAACATCAGAGTCAATCAAGTGACTTGAGATCAGACATAAACTCAGTCTTAACTCCAGTGGTCATGAACACCAAACCTTGTCTCTGGTGAACCAACAAAGAATGGTCAGAAGAGGTCAGCACACCTGATGTGTGGTCTCAGTCATCATGTTGGCAGCCAAGGCCTAGTCACATTCATCCAACCATGACCTGCTTCCACCAAGCTCTGTCTTTCCTCAAAACCACAGAAAACATGTCAAACTGAACACTTTTACACCTCTGGTCTGTCTCAGTTATTTGTCAGAAGCTGTATTTTAGCACACACGAAGCAACATTACCCAACCAGTTTTCCTTGAAGTCATCAACTCTGTCAGGGACTTCATTCTCACTCACCTTACAATATTTACATGTATATAAAAGAAGTACTAAAGCATTAAATTAATCTATAATCATGTTCTCATGTATAAAAATCTTGGCTCACCTGCATCTGCAGAAACCAGACCCTGGTGCTTTACGCTGGCTCTGTTGAGTTTGTTTATTGGTGGTTTCACAGATCATAACAGTTTACTGTATTTTGTCACACCAACTTTGCATTATAGCTAAATCTTGCTTGAACACGTCTCAAAATCTTTAAAGGAACTGTATTATGCTATTTTAAACCTTTCAGAGCAATGTTAGGCCCACATATAATTAATGTGTGTACAGGACCAGATACATATCACTGTTGGCACTATGGAGACGTCATTTGTTCTGAAATACAAGTTATTTTCTTTAGACATTTCATCAACCTGGAAATAAGACGCTTGGATTCCATGAAATCCTGCTTCCACCCGTGTGAATTCCACCCATCTCACAACGTAATCCAGCAAAGCACCATGAGCCACGAACAAAAACAAAACAGCTCTTGCAGCACCCTCCCATTAAGAGATCCGTAAACAACCCCCACCACACACACACACACACACACATACCGCTTGGACGGATTGATTGATTGATTGATTGATTGATTGATTGATTGATTGATTGATTGGTTGGTTGGTTGGTTGGTTGGTTGGTTGATTGATTGATTGATTGATTGATTGATTGATTGTATTGGCATATTATTTACTTGACCATAAGATAACACATTTTAAAAACAATAAATTAATTATTGCCCCAGTCTGCTCACCCACCAAACTTTATAACTACTCAAAAAGCAGAAATTAAGGTCACAGACACATTCTCGCTCTGTTTTTCAAAGCTCCCGAAGATAAAATCCAACAATTTCTGGCAATAAAATTATTCTTTGGGATGACGGAACAGATTCCTGTATCTCTCGCTGACAAAAACATTTTTTCGGGTTCTAGGCATTATAAAACGTGCAGACTAGATAAGAAAAAAATCACTTCCTCACAACTGTGGAGATTAAACTCCCCGCTAGCTACTCGGAGAGACTGGGTGTTAGTGTTTACAGTCCAGTGGAGGAAGGATCTGGATTCAACACTACCTGGATAGGGAGGAGCGGTGCATGGCGACGCAAAACTGTTCCTTTCAGCTGTCTGCAATAGCTTAAGAGAAGCTGCAGTTTACAGGACAATGCATGTGTGAAGCCAAAAACCGCTTGGTAATACTTTACAATAATGGACCCAAAATTGTGCTTGTAACTAGGGAACGACTTAGGAGGTAATGAGTAATGAACCAGGGACTAATGGGTAATTAACCAGTACTTACTAGTAAAAACACCCACCAGTCTTATTTAGGGACTAATGGGTAGTTATCTAAGGAAAGAGGAGGAACGAATCATTGCTCAGTACTGAGTAACATTACTGTAGTGTTAGCAACCGCTTTGAGGTGTTTTTATGTGAAAATAACAATACAACATGGTCTAAAGCTCAAAAAAGTGGATTTTACATGACATATTGCCTTTAACGTATTAAGATGTTTGCAGTCCCAGTGTGTCTATTATAACAGTAAATGATCCTTGTTTTTGCAGACTGTGAGTCCTATTGTAAACCAGTGAAGGGCAACTTGAAGATCAATATGAAGAGGTTTTGCAAAAAGGATTATGGTAAGAAAGAACTATAATATCATAGTTGATGCATGTGTTTTATTGGAGGGTTTGGGTTGAATTCATTTCTTTTTATTGTGTTCTCAGCGGTCCAAGTGAACGTGCTGGACATGGAGACAGTTGGGGACTGGGCCAAGTTCTCAGTTAGTGTGGTGTCAGTGTACAAAAGCCGAGGGGAACCCCTGAAGCGAGGTGACAACATCCTGTGGGTGCACATGAAAGACCTGGCCTGCAAATGCCCCAAAATCCAGATGAGCAAAAGATTCTTGGTAATGGGTGGCATTGAAGGAGGAACAGGGTCAGTGGGGGGAGCAGGAGTGGGGCCTGGAGGCGGGGCTTCCAATTCTGGGACAGAGCGCATTGGCTTGGTGGCTGATAAGAACAGCCTGGTGATCCAATGGAGGGACCCTTGGAAGTTACGTCTGAGGAGGTTCCAACGCAAAGAGAAGAACGGGAAATGTGGCAAAGCGTGATTGGAAAGCAGTGCTCGTCCCTACCTCCCCCTTCACCGCACACTTCCATAAACTCTGACTGCTTTCCTTCCCTGAGTCGTTTCTCCACCTCTAATGTGGGAACACTGCACAGTATAAAAAACTGCATGTACCCTACCTGTTTTAAGGACCACATTTTGTCTATATTGTATAATAATTTTCCTTTTGACTGTTCAAGGTTCATCATTGTTATGCCACTTGTTTTGTCCAATTGGTTTGCCTTAAAAAGGGACCATAAAAAAGGGTTTGAATTTTAGACAAAAGCAGGCTCCATTCCCTGAATTCATCACAACAACGCAAATATTCACTTGTCCACCTTCGACCTCTTCGACCTCCAACTGCTAAGACTTTCAGTTTTAAAGTACTATAAGACTGACCATCAGAGCTCAAACTCAACAGGATTTTATTTCACCTTGATTGCCACCTCTGAATTGATTTCAACAAGACAAGCTGATGTTTAATGACTGAGATCTACTCAGCTTTGATCAGGTGAAGCTGGACCACCAGGCATCCAGCTGACACATGAGATGGGCCTACTTGCTCCAAATCTTTCTAGTGACGTCTTCAACTCATCCCAAGAGGAATCAAGGGCTTCCTTTGCATGGACAAACCTCTTCACCCCATCACTGCTGCTGCCACAAGACAGTCCTCATGTGGGGTCTTTTTTCCATAAATATGTGATCCCACTGCTCATGATAGTTTTTATGTTTCATATGGCTACTTGTGATCATGTGCATTCCTTTCCCAGCCAAATCTGTATTTAGGATCTGTATAATTTAAAGCATAATATACCCTTTTTGTGTATGTGAGTCACATTGTAGACATGTGGGGCTGTGCCTCTTCACCACCGCTTCCTCTAATGAAGTCATGACTCACTGGACTTTCTGGACAAAAGATTAAGTGGCATGGACAAATGGCTGGAGTTTAAAAACAATACAACATTCCCAGAGACCTTTTTGCCTAATGGATAATGTCTTCCGCTGGTTACCGTCTTCCAGATGTTGCTGCGTGACCAACATCATTCTTTGTCTTTAACATGTATCTGTGGACTGACAGGAGTTTTCTTGCCAAAATAAGAAATGAGAGTTCCATTTCATGCAGTAAATAGAGAGGAGGGGAGGGGTAAAACTCACGGCTGTGTTGCTCTCCAGAATATTTTGACAAAATGAATGAGACTGGAAACGTTTTGGTCCTCGCTGATTGTATTATGACATGAGGGGATCGTGTTCCACCTCTCATGCGCTTTGTTTTGTTTGCATGTTTGTGGTTTTTTGCTGGTCCATCAAAACCTTTCAGTTAGCAGAGAGGGGACTAAACCAATATGAAGCTTCGAGGTCCCAAGGAAAGCTTCCCAAATCATCCACCACTTTTTCACCCTCAAGCATAAACCTGTCATTGTTTTTGCCAAGTAAGTATAATCAGTTTTTATTCAATTAGGAGACTATGAAAGAAATTAAACCCACGGGGAGACTCGCCTGGCTGTTCTCCAGTCTGTTACTAAAATTGTTAAAGGACATTAAATGTGTGTACAGGAATAGATAAAGATATCCCATTTTTACTTTGTCAATTTGTTTGGCTCGCCAGTTTTCTGAAAGGGTCTTTGCTTTGCTTTCATCTGTGTGTCAGCCACCAGACTCCTCAAATGATCTGTTTAACTTGTGCTGCATGTTGTGGATTTCATGTTTGAGTTAAGTGACAGCATGAGAGGGCCTCTGCCAGGCCCCTCTGTCCTGCTTTAGTGATGCGCTGTAGCTCTTCTGAGAATAAAGACAACAAATACCGCCCTCGTGCTCTGATTAAATAGTTGCCTTGGAAATAAGAACATGGATCATGATGCTATATTGGTGAGTTTTTTTATAACAGTGTACATTTTTATGATTGAACAAATCACAATCAAAAATGGTGAATTTGGATGTTTCCATAAAAATACTTAAATCTTGACAGAATCTTTCCAAGGGAATTGAAATTGGGCAAAAATGTTGAATTAAAGTTAATGATGTCACAGTAGCAGGTACAGTAACAGTCTTCTCACCCTGGCATCTGACTCTTCATGATGGAACATTGAACAACGCGAGGCTCCGCCGGTTCAACACACTACAGTCTTCTTAAACAATTTACTTTGAGTTTCAAATCGGCTCCAAGGTCTCCCTCATCTGAAGTGCCCACCCTGACTGTTGGAACGCTAGAATTCAGTTTGCTCTCACTGAAGCTTTTTAGTGAGCCTCACAGGGAGAGCTGTCCTGTTGTTTTACATTAACATGCCTGGGAGCTTGGCAGCGGAACTGAGGCTTTACTTCAGTTTTACTCCCCCCCGCAGCATTTATAGCATTCACAGGTGCACGTATCTGTGTGTTTAATTAACCTCCTTGAGCAAACAAGTGATGTGCACATAAACTGAACTTTCAGAGGTGTGAGAACTCTTGTTTGAAAGGTTTGACTTATGGTTTGTGTAGTGGAGTCACGTGTGTTTTTTGTTTTTTATCACCACATTCTGCTTGTGTATTAAGTCATGATGAACTGTCTTGTAAATATGTACTGAACTGCCTCTGGCATGTATGTTGTCTTTTGTAAAGCGTCGCCTTGGATGACTCACATGTATGGATGTACAAACCAGATTATATATGGATGTAGAAACCAGGAACATATGCTTTTGTGATTATGACCAGAAGACGTGGTTCGAATATTGCACAGAATGTACCCCACGCCCCTTTTTTTTTCGTGTCGTTTCCAGACAACAAACTGTATATTACTTTCAGTTGAGCTGAATGTGACTGATTGGACCCTTCCCATAGAGGTTCAGATGGAAATTGACCATATTCTGTTATATTAATGTCCTTGGGATGATGGTGCTTTCACATAAAAAAAAATTCCACCTACTTTTTCCTTCGGAGGGACAAAAAGGGTTCTCCCATCAGTCCAGTTCTGCTTTACGCTTTTATGATATCAAAGTCTTCCTTGTACATTTTTCTCTGAGGCAACGAACCACTGACTTTTTCATTTAAATGGTTAAAAAATAAATTATTAGCTATAATGAAATATGCTTGTGTTGACCATCTGTCTCTATAAAGCTGTATAAAATTGATATGTGTGTGTGTGTGTGTGTGTGTGTGTGTGTGTGTGTGTGTGTGTGTGTGTGTGTGTGTGTGTGTGTGTGTGTTTCCTATTGGAAACTATGTGAATGTATTAAGTTTCCAGCTAGGGGCTAGAAGGGGGTTTGAGGAGGAACGTGTTGAGCAGAGTGACTTCCCTCCATTCTAATCTCAGTAAGAACTAAACTTCTGTAGATAAATAATGAGGTACATACACACATTTTAACATGTACCTGACCTTGGAGGAAATCCAAATCCCAAATCAGACCAAAGCAGGAAACACTCTCTTACCTACAGTTTCCTCTTTCCTCATGTGCCCACACTCTGCAGGCTCCATCCACTCTGCCCAAGGCAAATTATAGGAAAGCAACATTTTATCATCATAGGCATGACTTAGTGCTTATGAAAACTATATGCAGACAGTTTCATTTATAGTTTGAATAATTCACAAACCTGCATCTTCAGGTATCTGGATATTAGTTGTCAACAATGCTCATTGAAGCTAAAACATTTTTGAGAACTTCAACTCAACTCAGCTTTTACTGACAGTGGAGGAAATAATTATTTGACCCCTCGCTGATTTTGTAAGTTTGTCCAATGACAAAGAAATGAAAAGTCTCAGAACAGCATCATTTTAATGGTAGGTGTATTTTAACAGACAGCACATCAGAAGGAAAATTCAAAAAATGACTTTAAATAAAAGATAGAAACTGATTTTTATTTCATTGAGGGAAATTAGTATTTGAACCCTGTAATAAAAAGACTTAATACTTAGTGGCCAAACCCTTGTTTGCAAGCACAGAGGTCAAAGGTCTCTTGTAATTGATGACCAAGTTTGTGCACATTTTAGGAGGAATTTTGGTCCACTCCTCTTTGCAGATCATCTCTAAATCACTCAGGTTTGGAGGCTGTCTCTGTGCAACTTTGAGCTTCAGCTCCCTCCATAGGTTTTCTGTTGGATTAAGGTCCGGAGACTGACTAGGCCACTCCATGACCTTCATGTGCTTCTTCTTGAGCCACTCCTTTGTTGCCTTTGCTGTATGTTTTGGGTCATTGTCGTGCTGAAACACCCATCCACGACCCATCTTCAGTTTCCTGGCAGAGGGAATGTGTCGCTCAGGATGTGACGATGCATGGCTCCGTCCATTTTCCTGTTGATGTGGTGAAGTTGTCCTGTGCCCTTAGCAGAAAAACACCCCCAAAGCAAAATGTTTCCACCTCCATGCTCGACGGTGGGTTCGGTGTTCCGGGGGTCATAGGCAGCATTTTTCTGCCTCCAAACACGTTGAGTTAATGCCAAAGAGCTCAATGTTGGTCTCATCTGACCACAGCACCTCCTCCCAGTCACTCTCTGAATCATTCAGGTGTTCACTGGCAAACTTCAGACGGGCCTGCACATGTGCCTTCTTGAGCAGGGGGACCTTGCGAGCACTGCAGGATTTTAATCCATTGCGGTTTAATGTGTTTCCAATGGTTTTCTTGGTGACTGTGGTCCCAGCTACTTTGAGGTCATTAACTAACTCCTCCCACGTAGTTCTAGGATGATTTCTCACCTTTCTCAGAATCATTGACGCCCCACAAGGTGAGATCTTGTGAGGAGCCCCAGACCGAGATCGACTGATGGTCATTTTGTGCTTCTTCCATTTTCGAACAATTGCACCAACAGTTGTGACCTTCTCTCCCAGACTCTGGCTAATGGTTTTGTAGCCCATTCCAGCCTGGTGCAGGTCTACAATCTTGTTTTTACATCCTTGGACAGGTCTTTGGTCTTTCCCATGTTGGAGAGTTTGGAGTCTGCTTGATTGATTGATTGATTCTGTGAACAGGTGTTTTTTATACAGGTGACTGGTTAAGACAGGTGTCTTTAATGAGGGTGACTAATTGAGGAGTGTCTAACCACTCTGTGGGAGCCAGAAGTCTTAATGGTTGGTACGGGATCAAATACTAATTTCACTCAATGAAATGCAAATCAGTTTCTATCTTTTATTTAAAGTCATTTTTTGAATTTTCCTTCTGATGTGCTGTCTGTTAAAATAAACCTACCATTAAAATGATGCTGTTCTGAGACTTTTCATTTCTTTGTTATTGGACAAACTTACAAAATCAGCGAGGGGTCAAATTATTATTCCCTCTACTGTATACATATATATGAACTGTAAAGTGACAGTCCAAATCACTAAACTTCACTTTGCAACTTGCTAAAATTGCACAAATCAGGCTAATAAAACTTTGCTATTAGTGTTTTTGTTTAAGATAAAACTGTGTCACACTTTGGCCTCACATGTTTTCTCATCCTGGGCCTCATTGGAAAGTGCGATCGCATCAGTAAACTGTTATGTAAAGAAAGATGAGCTTTTTTATACATGACCTCTTTTGTAAACTAGTATAAAATTCAAAGATTCCCTGTGTGTCAATGCAGCCACCTCTTTGTGAGCAGATTGGTGCTAAAGACAAAAACATCATAACAGACTGAGCCAATAGTGCCCGTACCTCCCCCTCCTCACACACACACACACAAACGCACACACGCACACACCGAGCAGTCTGCCTGAGGGCTTTACCATTCATGCTTTCATACACTGCCAAAGTGGCTTCATAGAGCCTCATTACCACTCTGGTTCAAAGACCTACAATGGTGTTTTCCACCATCTGATCTGTTTTATAAATCTTCCATTTTCCTTCATAAACTTCTTTAACTTTTCACCACAGTCACAACTTTTCTCCTCACATTATGTCTTTTCCCTTGTGTCATTTTCCTCAGATACAGAGTGTGTTTCAATAAACACTAATGGATCTTTGAGAGTGTGTGTGGGTCACTGAACCCCCCCATTGAAAACCACAAAAAAACATGGCAAGAAATCTGTGCAGACCTAGATCATAAATATTCAGTGGTGCAGATCTGATCTCTGTCTCTCTTTGCAGTTTGTCTTTTTGTGTGTGAGTGAAACCAGCTGTCTTCCTGAAGAGGCACCGCTCCCTCAGAAACAGACAACAAGCGTGACAATGACCACACCTCCACTCATCTACAAATCTGTCAGCTCTCCATCTATTGATGTTTTCATTTCTCGTTTATCTAAAAAAATCACACTATCTTTTTGAATAGATTCATTTCCATTCATTCTTCTTTTCAGCCCTTTAACTATTTCAGCCCACAAAGGAACAAATGACCATCATAAATTAATTTAGCCACAGAAAGTGACTAACAATTGCACAGCATTGCTGTTGCACAAACCTACGATTGAGAGTCATCATTTCTGTTGGAAAAGCAAACTTTATTGGGCTTTTGAGTGATTAAAACTGAGAGAAGAGTGAGGGGTAATTTAAAACCAGTGTGGTCCCTGATAGGAGCATTGTGCAGCAAGCCTGCTCCTAATCCACCCCTCAGCTTTGTGTTTGATTGGGTTCTGTTGAAAATGGGGATGAGTCTGCCTCTTCAAAGCCTGTAACATAAGATGTGTGTGTGTGTGTGTGTGTGTGTGTGTGTGTGTGTGTGTGTGTGTGTGTGTGTGTGTGTGTGTGTGTGTGTGCAGACAGACAAACAGGAATTACTACGGTAAATTTTGCCTCTTTCTGATTCGACTCTCATGGCCCGTATCAAACTCCTTGTTAGATGATTGTAAATGTCGCCGCAGGTCTGACTGACTGTTGTTACGTTTGAATGTGTGCTTTAACATGAAATATTTCTTTATTTTGTTTGGCTAAGAGTTTGCTAGAATACATTAGGATCAGGCAAGAGGCATGCACTTTTGTTCAGCATCAAAACGGAATAATAAAATCAGAAGGATACTTGGCTTTTACAAAGTCTGAGAAAAGTTCAGTTTTCTTTTCAGTTAAGTTGAAACAAAATAACAAAAGAAGAAAGAAATGATCCATCTGCCAGGTCTTACTGGCCAATGAATCACTTTTGCAAGATGTGCTTGAGCATTATCACTAAAACAGTCTAGATTTAGAACTACTACTGACTCACAAACCATAATGTTGGACAGCTTGTATTAAGTTGCCCTTATTCCATAGATGAACTATTCTCACATATAGAGCTGTTAAAAAGTATTTGCCCCCTTGTGGATTTCTTCTGTATTGCATCATTTTTGTCATTCTTGAATAAATCAGATTGGCTAACAAATTTCAATATTAGAGAAAGATAACCTAAAGAAAACATAGTATTGGAATGATGGTTTTATTTATCAAAGGAGTAAAGCTAGACCTGTAAAAAATATTAAACCTGGTCTGGTAACATTAAAACCATACTGTGCAACTTTTTCATATTTTTAAATAATTTTCTTGAGCCAGTATGTGCTAAAATGACCCTTTACAGGGTTAATGTCACTCAGACCCCCACCGCCCTCTGTGGCCAGAATACTGCATTTGCAACTTCAGAGTGGCTGGCCGTTCCCTGTTGGACTTAGAAAAAAATGGAGCTGACAAACCTGGTGCTGCAGTCTGCTTCCAGCATGTTTCCTGCATAATTCAGATCATGAACACAGCTGATTTGTTTGATTTAGTGATGAACCGCTCCTGTAGACACTAATAAAGGCTAAGGAGACATTTCAGCAGTTAGATTAAGGTGTTAAAAGGAGGAACGCACAGTGAGGAGATACGTTTTACTTTTGGTTTTGACCACAGAGATTTAATAACAGACACTAGGGGGTGATAAAAGAAAGCAAAGCTGCCAAGTGTGCCTTTAAATAGGCTAAAAGGCCCTTCAAAGAAAATTCAAGAATGACAAAAAATAGAACAAAACAACATCTAAAGTGCTGCAGGACTCACTTTCAGGCTGATGGGTCAAAAGTGGAACTTTCTAGAATGTGCGTGTTCCATTCTGTCTGGAACAAAACAACCATGACAGCAACAATCAAACATGGTGGTGGGAGTGAGATGGTCTGGGGCTGCTTCAGGACCTGGACCACTTGCTGTAACTGAGGGAATCAAGAAATCTGCTCTCTAGCAGAGAATGTCTGACCTCTGACCTTAAACAGTGGCTGAATTAAAAATGTTCCTTAAAAATAGTGGGATGAAATTCCTCCACAGAGATATTAGAAACCAGTTATTACAAAGTTACTAGATTGTTCTCAGGGGTTAAATACTGATTTCATGCTGGCATTGTAAGTACCTTTAGTGTGCAGATTTGTTCATGGAGACAAACATTCAGTCATAAAAAACTAGACAAAGTGCATTTAAAGTTAAAAAAAATGATATCTAGTTCCTTTTCAAATGGGCTCAGGTCCACAATACTTCTTGAGCAGTGATGGAACAAGTCGGTGTTTGTCAAAATTTGTCAACTTTTCTCCCTCCATTACTCCATCCTGTATTTCTCACCCATAAAACCTTGGATTTACTAGGAATGTTCCTCTTTCCTTTGGGCTCCAGCGCTCTCTGGATTTGACACCCCGGGCTACACTGTAACACACTGCATGATGTTGGTCCAATTTACTTCAGGTCCCATCTGTTGGCGTTTAGTACAGAGATCCCTGCCTCTGCGCTGATCTCCGGTCTATATTAACTGCCCTAATTTGTCTGCCGAAGCACACTCTGATTGCTACCATGTGATGTTCTGTGAAAGGTGAGGGATGCCTGCTTATCTGTGAGGATGGACAGATACTCATCACAGTTAGAGAAGGCTAAATTAAAGAGGAAAATCTTTGCAAGGGAAAAAAGAGCTCTGAAAGGAAAGTTATCATGTGCCTTATGAGGAAAAAGTGAATGAGATAGAAAAATAAGAAAGGTCATTATGGTATTAAACTGTACCTTTAGGGATTGACCTGTGGTGTGGACGGCTCTGAGTGGATGGAATTTTTTGATCAGAATTAAAGTCAGCTAGCTAAAAACTCCTTTGATCCAAGAAACATTTTAGACTGGATTTTTAATCCTGAAGGCATTTATGTGCCATTGGGAAATTCATACAATCAGAGCTTGAGGTCATATTCTCAGGTAACGTAATGAAACTTAATTGACCATTAACTCCCCTCCATCCCTGACTGCATAGCTAAAGCCATAGGTCAACACTTTTCACACAGGGTACCTGATCAATGGTGATAAAAAAGTTAAAGACTCAGTGTAGCTGATTAGCTTAGGAACTAACTTAATTGTAAAGCTACACTATATGTTATTCAGCATCTGAAACATAATGTAGACAGCTACAGAACTGTCCCTTTTCTACTAAAATATGGTCTATTTCAGACGAGACAGAAATGGACAGTCAAACCTAACTTTCTCACTGAGCACTCGTGCATCTGCATGCTGCTCTGTTTGCCTCTCAAGGCTGCTGATGACTATGTCCAAACATCATTAATGCGACTTTAACAATAATAAACCTGCTCTTCTTGTGCTAATACTTTGAAACAGCAACTTGGTTCTTTAATTACATTTCTCAATGCACAAAAACTTGTCTGATTAACATGCTGACATCAGGATGAACAGCTAACATGGTCAGTTCTGTATTTCCCCAACAGCTAGACTAATGTAAACACAGATAAATGTGTGCTCACACAACTCCAGAGTGCAGCTTTTCATGCACACCTTTGTTGTGTGCCTATGTGGTGCTTTGAAACATTCTAGAATGAGTGAAAGTTCAAACTTTTTGAACTTTAACCCTTGACCCAAGTTGCACTCAGTCAATCACGGCTTGGACAGAAAACTAATTAGACAGACAAATTAGTCTTCTTGTGTGTCTGACTGTTCAGACGCAGAACTAAATCCACCCACGTAAAAACTCGTAGCTCTCTTATCCGGGTCCGGGTCATAAGGGCAGTGATCAGAGCTGAACTGCACGACCCCACTCTTCCCATAAACCTCAAGCTCTTCCCAGTGGATGCTGAAGCGTTCTATGCCGCATGTTTTCAGTCTGCTCTTTAAGTTTTGATTTGGACATGGGTGAAATCACATACCTTGGCTCCTCCGGGTTAAGTAGAAGGCTGTTGAGACAAAACACAAAACACATGCAGAACCAAAAACTACTCATGCAGTGTGAAGCAGAAACATTGTGAAAGTTTCTAAAATGTGCAGAACTGTTGCTAAAACGGTTTGCACTGGAGTTAAGTGGGACTGATGACGATGATAATAATGTCTGGTGTTTTAATTGTAGGTAATTATGTTTGATCACACTTTCATCTTTGGGTGTTAGCATGCAAACCAGCTGGAGCTACAAGATTTTTGCTTGTTTTAGATTTGTTAGCTCATAATACAATGTAAACTATTGTATGTTGTGAATGACCAAAGATATTATATTTTATTTAAGAAATAGCGTAAAAGTTTAAATGAAATGTAGGGGTGGGACTCGATTAAAAACAACAATCTAAATAATCAGAGGCTTTGTAATTAATTCATCTTGATTAATCACATTTTAATCGTTCAAGAAAATTTGCCCCCAAAGCAAATTTTTTTTATCAAAAATAATTTTAGTGAGGCACAGAATCAAACAATAGAAATGGACATTAACAGTGTAAACGCTAATGGAGTCAAAACGTTTTTATCAAATGGCACCTTACGTGATGCAAGTTCTTGCATGACCAGTTTCAAGTCAGAGTATGTGTTGGGGGAACTCTCAATTACAACATCTAATTTCAGTGTAATATTGGCTAATTTTAAAACCTTTAAATGGTAAAAGGCTTGTATTTGTCCGGCATCTCTGCAACCCCTCAAGGTAATCCAAGGGGTTAAAATGAAGGCAACTGGACTTCTTTGGTTTTAACCCCTTGGATTACCATGACCTGGATGACTGAGAACCTTCACCAGCATAACCCCTCAAGGCACTTTACAACACATCCAATCATTCACACACTGGTGGTGATGAGCTACAATGTAGCCACGGCTCCCCTGGGTTAAAAACCTTATATGTTAGCATATCTCATTCACTGCAGCAGCCATTTTTTGGTTGAATAAGATTGTCTGGCATCCATAAATCAATGGGTTTTGCTTGTTGCATACATAAAGGGTTCTGTCTGCTACACATTATATGTGAATTACATGTCAGACCAAAGTAATGGACTCATATAGTTTCAACAAAACTTAAAAATTAGCTCAAAAGGTCTGTCTGTCAACTCCTACCATGAATGAACAGGGTGATTACTTGTTGTGACTTGGCCACTGCTCCTCAACAGGGCACGGTGCTGTCCAAGCGAGCTTCAAACAAGCTTCTACCAAGAGACCCATCAAAGCTACTGACAACTTCTGGCTCTTTATTCAGCCAGAGTCATAACCTGCAATAGATGTTTCCCCTTAATCACATTTTCTCTTCCTGTTGGACAGGATTGACATAAATTCACTCACTGACCCAATAAAGTAATGTCACTTACAGATTTAGAAGGCCTTAAAGGCATACTAAGCAACTTTTTCATATTTTTAAATCATTTTCTTGAGCCAAAGTGCCCTTTATGACCCTTTTACCCCGTTTGCAACTTCAGCCTCTCCGGACCACTACCCTGAAGTCTCAAAAAAGTCACGCTTTATGGCAATCTATGTTTACACCTCAGAACAGACGAGCTATACCTGGTTAGCATTTATCGTAACATGTTCATCACGGTGGCATCTCAGAAGAAACAAAGAAAACATTTATCTGATGAAACTAAAGAACTAAAAAGAACGTGCGACCACAATAGGAGCCAAAAGAGTCAACATCAGGAGTTTTCTGAATCACGACAACTCAGAGACATGATTCATACATGTTTAATATTGTAAAAACACAGCTGATTTGTTTGATTTACCACTCCTGTAATGATGACAGAGAAGACATTTCAGCAGTTGGATTAAGGTGTTAAAGCAATATTCTGCAACTTTTACACCTTAAAATTATGCTTTTTTGTAAAGTTTTGGAGTCATAGTATTATCTATTATCTTCATTTTCATACCTGTGATAGTGTTGGGGGGTCCCACATCTGTTTACTGCGCTATACAGTTTTTGTGCATCGGGTAGCGACGGAAGTACTGACTGGGTGTCGTTTTACGGCAGAATATGGCAAGCCAAAGGGATAAAAAAGTGTGCGTTATGTTCGCCAAAATGCGTGTCCTGAACGTGCGTTTTGACGCCAAAGGGGGTAAAAATTCACATGTTCTAAAAGCGAGCATTGCGAGTTTAGAACGCAAATTTTTTTTATCCCTTTGGCTTGCCATAATTGTATAACGTAGACTCGCTGTAGCAGCGGCAGATTCACCAAAGAAAGCTAGAAATCCCTTATCAGAGGAATCTAGGAAAAGAAAAGAAGAACGTGATAGAGCGAGAGCAAAGACCAGAGTTATTATTGGGCCGTCTTTTCCTCGCTGGAGAGCTCTTTTAGAAAGAACAGCATGAACTACGGACTCTGACCTAGCCATGCTGCTAATGGCTAGGTAAGTAATAAATGATTTCACCAGGGTTACTGTGTTTGGTCGGGCATAAAGTTGTTATACAGTCCTGATAAAACTATTTATTCAATGTGTGGAGGTGGAAAAGTTTGTTTTCGTTGTTTTGCCTGACATTAAGAATGTAAACATGCCTCTTATGCCCGAGAGAGAGATTTAATGTTACGACAGTGACGTTACGCAGCAAGCCTCTAGAGGGCGACAGAGACCATATAACTGCAAAGTTGCGGAATGCTGCTTTAAAAACACAAACGCACAGCGAAGAGGAGCGTTTCGGTTTCGTTCTTACAACAGTGAATTAAAACAGACACTAGGGGGTGCTAAAAGCAAGCCAGAACTGCAACGTTTCCCTTCAACAGCAGGTGTCAAACGTTGCTGCTGTCCTGTACACTAGCTGCTCTTTACAGATCAGCATCAGTCTACTCTAACAAGCCTTCTCATTAATGCAAGTCATCCACAGATAAATACAATCTAAGCTCAAAATCATCAATCAGAGAAGCTGGGTAAACACAATTCTGAGAAAGAATGTTTTGAAAGAGACCACTTCCTATAGGAGACAAGGGGCACCCTTCCTCCATTCCTTCACCAGAGGAAGTTCTGGACAACCAGACCCTTGTGTTTGCCAGGGAAAGCAGGAATCAGAATCTTGGTTCAACAACACGGGCACCTGTGAAAATACGGGCAACACACCACCTATCAAACCAAATAAACTCACACCGGCGTGGAGTGTGGGCACGCTCCGATGAAAGATGCCACTCGGCAGCCGCGCCCTCAAACCAATAAAACACCTCACTAGTGAGAAGGTAGAGCCCAGGATTAAATCTGGTTTTCATGGCATAAAGCCTCAATTTGTGAATTTACATTGTGGTTTCAGGAACAGAGTAAAACCAGGTGAACATGAAGTGTTCTTGAATGAGAAAAGGGTACATAGTGACCAAAGCTGTGGCTAAACCAGGAAACACTCATACAATAAATCCTCAACAGTGAGGTCATTTTTCATAAAAGCAAACAAGTGTGCAAAACATTTCCGTGGCTCTAAAGTCTGTGCAGGATCCAAGGTTCCAAAAGCAAAGGAAACCCCACTTTACTTCCTTTTCTCGGTGGGTGAAGATACACTAAACTAATGCTGTTACAAGTTGATTCATCAACCCCATGCCAACATGCACCAAACAGCTCCAAATCACACGTAACATTTAAGGAGCACCCAGACAGAGGTAAAAACCAACCTGGCGTGGGCCGTTTCCTTTCCCTTTATTTCTCCTTCCAGGCTTATTTGCTTGGCAAAATGTTTATGGGCTTCTAAGTGTTGTGGCATGCTGTAAATTATTTGGAGAAGAAAACCTTCATCTTAGTAAAGGGATTGGAAAAATAACCTGTACGAGCATCAAAGGTCAGAACTTTTAACTACACAGCTCTCACATCCTTCCCTTCCTTCAACATGAAATGTCAGCCTTCCATACAGGAAGTTTGACAGACTTATGTTTTTGTTTTACTGTACAATGGTATTTTGAGAACATTGAATCATGCTGATTATTTGAATAATAATACGAATTTATCATCTTTTGTAATTTTTTTCATTAATGATTAGGGTCGGGCATTGAGTATCAATCGGAACCGCGATAATTTTCAGTTTTTCCCTGAATCATTCAACTTTTTAAAATTCTAATTCCTAGTTTTGATACCCAGTCCGCTGACTGGAAGAAGCTACCCAATACCAATGAAGAAGAATCCTCCGCACATTGATGGAAAATGAGCGCCAGAGACATTCAAAAGTGTGGCTTCACTTTAGAAAGTTCATAGAAATAGAGTTCACACTATTCCATAGAGGAAGACCTACTGTATGGTTAGCCGGCTCAATTAAACATTTAAAGTTTTTTTTCACCCTACCTGTTAAAAGAATCGGAATTGAAACAAAGAATTGGAACCGTTCAAACTCAAACGAAGCCCAACCCTGCTGATGATGTTGTTTTAGAGTGAAATCACGCAGAAAAGAAAGTCTAACTCCTTGGAATTTCAATTTTTTTTTATGAGTGATTAGAGGTTTTTTTCAAGGTATCTAAACTAATATAAATAATTTGCAGATAACCTGACTTTAAAAATGCAAATTGCAAAAATAAAACAAAAAAGATGACCATGTGAAAAGAGGGATGAGTGCAGGTGGACTATTCTGATATGTGGGAACATCACTGAGGAGGAGTTGTGCTCCTCCTGAATGTGCACCTGCTGCAGAAATCAGAAACGGGGGTCGACTTAGTAGGGAAACCCTCACTGAAGCGATCATGATGGAGCCAGGTGTGCTTCTTGAGTGATGTTCAAAAAGTACAAGACCCCAAAAACAGCTAGTATCTATGCATTTTGTCTGGGTCGTATTTCTATGTAAAGATTAGGTGCTATCGATCACAACTGTTTCTAGTGAGAGTCTTACTGGTAGCTATAAGTTACACCGCCTTTTAGAATAACTCAGGTGTCTTGTAGCACAGGAATAATTTGCATACTATTTATAATGAAGTGTATGTCTATTGTTCTGGATCTTTAGCCTTGACCAGCCTGCCTCCACACATAGCTTCACCATTACGTTCTCTTATACCTGTGCTTTATAAAGTCAACAGTAGAGCTCATACGTGAACACTTGTGTTTACACAGCGCTGAGACAGGGACTGGTCATGTTGGAGGGAGATGAAGCAGCTTTGCACATAATCAAAAGCACATAAGAAGTAAAGTAGCATCATAAAGAAGCACTTAGCTGAAGAATCCTGCTATATTCCCTTTACTAGACTGCGGGGTGGGGGTGGGGGGCAAATGACAGGTATCATTAAGGCCCCCTGGTCAGGAGGCAGCTGTTTCACACAACAATAATAACAACCAGCTGAAAGAGATTTACAATGTTCTTGGATTGGTGGTGGGGGGGGGGGGGGGGGGGGGGGGTGATTTTCAATGTTATAAAATTAAAGATGTTCAGAGAAAATGACCTTTAAAGCTACACTAAGTGACTAAATGACCCTTTATCAGGTGAATGAATCGTCTCTCAGCCCCCTTCCCTTCTTGTGGGCAGAACCTTAAATCTTAATTTATAGTTCTCTGTCTGCGTGGGTGCCGAGACACCCAACGCCATTATGCGTTGGCGCAAGGGGTCTCCGACAGGCTCGCAGAGGATGACGGAGACATGCCCAACTTTTTCACTAAAGTGATGGAGACCGCAAGCTTGTGATTGGTCAGGCTGCCGGTTCCCTTAACTTCGTCAACAGCACCGCTATTGCCTGCTCAAAAAATAAAAAGAGAGCCAACGATATCTACACACAAACGGAAAAAGTCCGGAAATATGAAGGTTTATTCACCCGTGACTGAAGGAGCACAAAGATACGCAGCAAGCATTTTATTCACGGACAGAGATGACGATAAACGTGGGTTTAGAGGTGGTGACCGCAGGAAAAGGTGGAGGAGAATGAAGGACAAAGTCACTCGAGCTGATGGAGAAGAATAAAGCAGCCTTAAGTCTCACAAAGTCTCGTATCTCTCAGAAGCAGTAACGCTTTACGGCAATTCATGTTTACATCTCAGGAAAGATAAGCTGGAGATAGTTGGCGTTTATTGCTTTATGTTCATCATGGTGGAGCCTCCGAAGAAACAAAGAAAACCTTTATCCGCTGAAACAAAATTGAGAAAAAGAACGTACACCAAAAGAGTGGTCAAACAAGAGTGAGTATTGGGAAAGGGTTTCCTGAATGGTGAGAGCTCAGAAACAAAGAAAGATGCTATGGTGTCTGTAATTATTACTTTAATTTGTGGTCAACTGGTTTGAAAACACAGGCGCACAGTGGGGGGGGGGGGGGGGGGGGGGGGGGGGGGGGGACAGTTTGTTTTTACCACATTGATTAAAAAAGAACACTATGGGGTGTTAAAGCAAGCCAACACTGTCTGGTGTCTCTTTAAAACAAATGTCAGCAATTTACTGGGCAACAATTCTAGGTGGCAAAATGTCTCGAAATGTTTGCAGGAGTTCTCAATTTCATCATTTAGGCTGCAGGACTTCATTGTTGTCTGTGGAAAGATTTGCAAGACAAATATTTCCTCAAAACAGAGTCATCACAGGTGTTTCAGTTTGTCTCAAACCCTTTTCAATTTTGTCTCAGTGAGCTCAAAAGTCAGAAAAATGTGAGAGAACTTTGAGATGTGAAACCAAGCTGTGACTGACTGAAGGTATAAAAGCAAAAATGTCATAAATCATTAACAGATTCTCCAACAATGTGTAGTGCCTGTTTTAGGTGCGCCTCTGCTATTTCTGCTATTCACCATTACATTCCCAAACCATCTACATCTACATTTCTGTAGGTTTTTAAGAGTCGACTGAAAACACATTTTTATCATCTAGCGTTTCCAGACCTTGCTTGAAGGCTGCTTGTTTTTATGTGTCTATGTTCCATGCATTATGTATATGCATGTTTTATGTATTGTTATAGTTTTATGTTGTCATTTTATGTTGTTCTTCAGTGCCTTGGCCTCCCGTGAAGGGCATGTAAGGCGCTTTATAAATGAAGTTTTGATTGATTGATTGATTGATTGATTGATTGATTGATTGATTGATTGATTGATTGATTGATTGATTGATTGATTGATTGAAACCAGTACAGTAAATCAGAAGCTAACGCAGGAGATAGGTGTAGGAGAATATTTTCATGTTTAGCCTGCAGGTTAAACTCTGATCATTTTCAAAAATAATAAGTAAAAAGTTGTTTCTCAGTGAAGTTGACCTTTAAATTCCTGATCACAGAGTCAAGACAGTTCTACTTAAAATATGTTCAGGATCACACTTCTAAACCAGTAAAAACAATAATTGTGCTTTCCAGACCTGCTTTTTCTTATTTTTACTTTGTGGTAGAAAATATAATAACACGATGAAAATAATAAAATTAAAAGAAAATAAATCATGTTTTTACTAAAAATGTAAGCTCAGTACCTTATTTGAATGTGTGTGTATTGTACAAGTGCACAAAGAAACTGTTTGGTTGGTGGTGCAGAATTTAAAAGAGCTTAGTGAATCTAGCAGAAGCTGTTTGCAATAGACACCAAATTCTTTTTTTGAATTTTGGTCTAAATGCAATTCAAAGAGAAAGTCAGCCGTAGTTGCATCCCAGTGAGGTGCATGTTGATCTGAACAAAAATCATGCACAAAAACAGTTTTCTGCCTAAAATCTGCTTAACCCTTCTCAACAAG
Source organism: Aphyosemion australe (assembly GCA_006937985.1). NCBI lineage: Eukaryota > Metazoa > Chordata > Actinopteri > Cyprinodontiformes > Nothobranchiidae > Aphyosemion > Aphyosemion australe. The sequence continues at coordinate 801,504 of SSNS01000137.1, forward strand.
AAGCTATCCTCCATTTGTATTTATCTGTAAGCAAACCACTTATTAAGACCAGTATATAATGGGAATCTATTACTGGACACCTTTTGAAAAGTCCCTGAAGACCTGTTGGTTTGTGGTGTGAACAGCAATATCACGTTACACATCTGAAGAGGGGCTGCAACACACTGCCAGTCATTAAAGGGTGCTGAGCTACAGCGTGGCTATTACCGTACCGTTGTACAATAACTACTGCGGTTATGACTTTTCAGCAGTTGTTAGAATAGCTGCTGTGGAGCTTGAATGAATAAACGCTCTGAGGTGAATTAATGTTGACTTGTAGCTGTTAGCCCTGAAATTTATGGACTTGAGTGGTTGTTTGTAGGTAAGTAATTTAAAACAGACATGTGAAATATGTGCATTTTAGTTTTACGTACTACAAAAAATAAGGACTAGAAACAGAGACCTTAACATTTTTGCACTAAAATAAAAATGTATTGAATTCTAGTCCACATTTTCTAAAGTGCATGCGTTCCCATTTTTTCTTTAACTTACTCCTGTTTTTAAACTGCCAACATCTGGTTATAATTACGAGGCCATATGGGCACCCACACATGACAAAAAGATGGAAATCTAAACATGTGTTCTTTTACTTTTATTCCTGGGAGATGAACGATGAGGGCTCATGAACACCCTGACAGACAGAACAGATATATGTTAAGGTTTCTGTCCTTTGTAGCTCATCTGTGCAAAAGTTATGCTCAATGTACAGATTTATTAATTAGCACAAAATAAGAATTAATCTGGGAAATTAATGAGCAGACTAATTCAGTTAAAGTAATTCAAAAAGATTCTGTGACTACCAGAGGTTTTTGCTTTGAGCATGGTTTGGGTCCCTTTCACAACGGTGACGGGGCAACGGTGGCAGAGGAGTTAAGTGCCCACCCCGGAACTGGAGGGTTGCAGGTTCGAGCACATCTGTTGCAGTTGTGTCCTTGGGCAAGACACTTAACCCACCTTGCCTGATGGTGGTGGTCAGACGGACCAGTGGCATCAGTGCTCGCCTCCGTCAGTGAGCCCCAAGGCAGGTGTGGCTACAATGTAGTTTATCACCACCAGTGTATGAATGTGTGTGTGCATGGGTGAATGACTGTGTTGTAAAGTGCCTTGGGGGGTTGTAGAACCCTAGAAGGTGCTGTCAAATACAGACCATTTACAATCTTAAAAAGGAAATCTGGATCTTGGTGAGGTCCTCAGGCGAGTATTAAATGGACTCAATTATGTGTGACTAAGTGTGATAGTTGGTTTTGAGCTACATAGATTATCATAAAATGGTTGTGGTGGTTTAGCTTGCGGCAGCACTGGGGTCCTACAGATATATGGAGAAGAGTGGTGAAGGTGTATTTATGACACAGAACCCGTATGCCCCTGGCATGCTTTGGCCATTTAAAACTTTCAGGAATATCATGGTGGTCTCATGCTGAGATTATAGGAAACCTTCATGACTTAGCATTGTGCTAGCATGGTATGAGCTTCTTTGAGGGATCTCCAACCCTGGTCCTTGAGAGCCCCAGTCCAGCATGTTTTAGTTATTTTCTTGCTCCAACACTCCCTTCTTAGAATTAAGACATTTATCTATAACTTTCCATTCAGATTTTCAAGACCTACACAATTTTTTAAGCAGAATAGTTACAATTAGATCCATAGAAATTTGGTTCAGTCTAATTGCTGGAATAGCTCTTTTAAATTATAAATGTGATTGAAAAGATGGGACATCAGTCTTCCATCCATCCATCCATTGTCCTCCGCTTATCCGGGATGGGTCGCAGGGGCAGCAGCCTAAGCAGAGAGGTCCCTTCTCCCCAGTCACTTGGACCAGCTCCTCTGGGGGAATCCTAAGGTGTTCCCAGGACAGAAGAGAAAAATTGTCCCTCCAGTGTGTCCTGGGGCTTCCTTTGGACCGAGCCACTCCACCTGGCTCCTCTCGATGTGGAGGAGCAGCTAAGGGAGAGCCCAGACACCCTGTGGAGAAAACTCATTTCGGTCGCTTGTACCCCTATCGTGTTCTTTCTATCACTACCATTGTGACATTAAGCGGTGAATGGTAAATTACCTGTATTTGCCTTCTACGGTTCTTTAACCCCCCAAGGAGCTTTACAACACAACCAGTCATTCACCCATGCATACATTCACAAAGTGGTGATGAGCTATAATGTAGCTGCAGCTGTCCTGGTGTGCATTGATGGAAGCAAGGCTGCTGAACACTGGCGCCACCACTGGCAAGCAAGAACGCTCTTGTCCAAGGACACAACGACTGTGACAGGCTGAACAGGGCTCGAACTTGCCCATGCAACCGTCCAGTTACTTAAGTCCTCTGCCACGTTGCACCATAGATGATGGTTGGAATGTAAATTGACCGGTACAACACCTGCATCACTGCAGATGCAGCACCAATCTGCCAATCGATCTCCCGCTCCATCTTTCCCTCATTCATAAACAAGACCCAGAGATACTTAAACTCCTCCACATAGGGCAGGACCTCATCCCTGACCTGGAGAAGGCATTCTACCATTTTCCAACTCAAGACCATGGTCTTGGATTTAGAGGAGCTGATTCTCATCCTGGCTACTCAACCACGAACCACTCCAGCAAAAGTTGGAGATGTGATGAAGGCAACAGGACCAATGGGTTGGTTCTATCTGGTGTGGTTTCATGCATGTGTGTTTTCCCTTTTCCTCCTCCTTCTATGTTGATGTTTATTTACTTGGCAGACACTTTCATCCAAAGCGATTTACAACTGCAGATGTAACAATGCATGCTTTTGTTCTGTGGGAGAAAACCCAAGTACCTGGAGAAAATCCACTCATGCATGAGAACATGCAAACTCCACTCAGAAAGGTCACAGTCAGGATTTGCTGCAAGGCACCAATGCTGTGTCACCATGGAGCCAGAGTAGCTGGATCTTGGAGCATCATCACCTTATGTGTGAAACTCATTATAATGTCTGGTTCATCCTGTTATCTGAATTGATTCTGACCTGTGGCGCCTCACATTTTGTCTTTTGGCGTTCTTCTTTCCACACTTCAGTGGAACTGGTCAAACATTCTGGAGATGTTTTATTTACTTTTCTGAAAAGAATTTGGTGAGAAAACCGATAAACATATCCTGTTTCTATGCCAAATATGAGTTTGCAGCCAAAGGGTGTCTGAGTCATCCAACTTCTAAGATTTATCTCTTGATCTGATTTTGGCAAAATATTATATATTTCAGTGGTGAGTCATAATTACAGAAAACTACATTTCTTGTGATTTTATGCAGATGAAAATTAAAGGTGTAGACTTTGCTGTGACCTACTTTTATTATTTTTTTTTATATGTTTGTATATTAGATACGTTTATTCCTAATGAATGCTTTAAAAGTCCTTTAGATCTTCACACTTGAGCTGACAGGTGAAAATAGTTTTATGGTGTATACAAAACATGTTCATGAAGTCCTTTGCATAAAATAAAGAGGTTCTGCACTGAAAAAAACACATTTTACTTATTATTATTGAAAATGATGGGTCACTCTGAGTTTAACATGCAGGCTGAACATGAAAATAGTCTCCTACACCTATCTCCTGGATTAGATAGAAAATAGACAGTGAACTCTAGGATTTGAAAAGTTGACACATCTATGTCACACTGTCATCTAAAGCTGCTATAACAAATCTGGAAAACAATTGAGGTTTAAACATTTTTATGCCTCTTACTAGTGATGGGTCCAGCAACACCGATGCGTCGGCGCATGTATCTAGCTCAGAGAGCGACACCCTGTGTCGATGTGCGTATCGTTTAGGAAGTAGTCACGTGACCGATACAGCTGCTGCTTTTGAAGCGCTGTACTGTGTTTAAATGGAGGAGTGTCTCCGTCTGTCAATAGGATGAGTTTCTGCCAAAAGTAAAATGATTCCACTGTTACATCATGGAGCCGGATAGAAAACTGAAGGTGGTCCATGAGGGATCATTTTGTTCTTATATCAGCAAATAAGTTATTTGTTTTTATTTCCTTGCTTCATCCTGCTCCTCTCCGTTTCTGCTTGATCCATGATTTTTAAATCATGCATACTATTTTCTGCAGGTTAAATGTCGCATTTGTTCAACTGAACTTTCATACACAGAGAAACGCGTGGAAAATGCATGCGGAAATTTGGCTGTCCGTCAGAGCACGAGGGGGTGTGTTGGTGGTGGTGGGTGGGGGGTGTTGACCGGACCAGCCAACATTGGGTAAATGGCCCACCAGGACTTGATGTCAGTAGACTCGCTATTAGGTTTGCCTGCAATGATGTTAGTGAACCAGCAGGTGTCAGTAGACCAACTTAGTGACACAGTGTCAAAACAGTTTGGGTAATGTGCCGAAAGGCTTCGCGAGGCCTCATCTACCCATCACTAATGTTCTAACATAGTATAGCTATAAATATATTGTGGAGATTTAAAAAAAAATGAAACAAATGACTAAAGTGGCTCTCTTGCATTTGTATAAAAACCTCTGACAATAACTATTTGAGACCAAAAGCAACCATTGGACCATCCGGTTGTCAGTCTCACCGAACCGCCGCACTTCCCTGGGTTCTCCATTCATTATGCACTCATGTGTTTAGCAACAGTTGACTGAATGAGTGAACGAAAGATTCTTTAATGATGATGAAAAATGAGATACATTTTATTTTGACTTCAGATCAATTCAAAATGCACACACACACACACACACACAAACACAAACCAGGTCTGGGTCCTTCAGAATATCAGAGTGGAAGGGGAGCTTTTCCCGTTTGGAATCCTACCAGTTTTCTTTTCATTACTCCGGCTGGGGGCTGAACCCCTACAATCACAATAAGCTTTATTTTTATCGACGTGTGCAGACGAAAGTAGCATTCCAGGGAATTAGGCTCAGTTTCACTTGGCCTCCAGTGTTTTTAGGGAATACTGCGCTCTGAAAACTACCCCACTCTGACCTTCAGGGTTTTTTTATTTTCAGCACAAGTAGCTTTCTAAATACAGTAGCATACCGCCATAGGTTTATATGATGCTGTTCCAAAACTGTGAAGAATTATTTCTTCTATATAAATTCATGGAATGTTTGTCAGCAGTAATATATTATAAACTTTATAATAATAATAATACATTTTATTTGAAGTGCCTTTCTAACAGTGACAGTAAGGGGAAATAAAACATTCAAAACAAGCACAACAGATAAAAATAATTACAGTGAGTGTATAAAACTAAGATAAAACACATAAAGTCTGTAACAGGCGTTTATAGAAGGAGTTTATAGAAGTATTTTCCAGATGATGTCCAATAACATGGACAACAACTACCCGGGGAAGCATCTGACCTACATATTTGTCCAGTTTTGTGTGTTTGGGTACTATAGAGGTGGTCTTCTGAGAAAAGCTTGACTAAAATCTGACTCCTCCCTTGGTTCCCTGTCCATCACTCTGCCAGTGCTGCTCTAAAAATGCCAATCACCCAGACAGAGGTACATTAGAGAGACACATCCTCATACAAAACTCACAAGTGTTCAATATAAAACTGTTTTAGGTAAAAACAAACATACTTTTATTGGCTTTGGTGCCCAATTTAAACTTTAAAAGTTGCTTAACTTCTGAAAATGATAACTACAGTTTCTCTGATTTGTACCTGAACATATAGAATACACCTTGGGTTGTGCACCTCAAATTTTAAACCAAAAGTTTGGGGAAACATTTCTGAATAAGACTTTTGCTACTTAGTGCTGTTTCTCCAAAACTTGGCTATAAATAAATCCACCTAATGAAAACTTCTACATTTGAAACAAAACCAGGTCTCTGCACTTAGCTGGCACAGTTTGTGAAGAGCTTGTATTTGCAAGGAAGTTTACAAAATGCCTTGACATTTTTGCAAGGCTTCTCAATTTCTTCACTTGATTTATTAGGAGTTGTTTGGCAGGACGAATATGAGTCATCAAGGGCTTGTAGGACCCATGTCACTTTAGTTTACTTGAGTCAGAAAGCACAAAACAAGCAAGACTACTTCAAGAGACCAACTTGCAAATAAGATTAGGATGAACTGTGGAAAATTTAGATACAAGACACAATCAGCAAATGGTTTCAGAATATTTTGCATGACAGCTTCCACAGATGTGTGCAATTATGTCATATGGAGCACTTTCCTTAACAAAAAATACAAGTTTCATTTATGGTCTGGTCATTATAGGCAAGTTGTGCAAATTGCCTTCTTGAAATGTAATCACAAAGTGTCACACTCATTTCCATTTGATCTCCAACCCCTCTCAAATTTGTCTCACATTCTGAGTGGAGCAAAGCATTCTTAAATGGTTGCCTATGATAAATGTGAATGTTTTAAGAAAATTAAATGATGTTGTAAATTTTCTGCGCATCTTAGAATTGCAGTGATGCAACAACAGTGTCCTGCAGCATAAAAAATCTGGTAACACTTTACAATAAGGGTTCCTTTATTTATGTTACTTAATGCATTATTAAGTATCAATAAAATATTAAATAAAGTATTAGCAACTGCTTAATAATGTTAATTTTCAGTAATGCATTACTAAACCATTACAGGGTTAATGAAATGTCACTCAGACCCCCACCGCCCTCTGTGGCCAGAATACCACACTTGCAACTTCAGAGTGGCGGTCCGGTCCCTGTTGGACTTAGTAAAGTGGAGCTGACGTGCCTGGTGCTGCAGTCTGCTTCCAGCATGTTTCCTGCATGTTTTAGATCATGAACACAGCTGACTTGTTTGATTTAGTGATGAACCGCTCCTGTAGACACTAATGAAGGCTGAGGAGACATTTCAGCAGTTAGATTAAGGGGGTAAAAAGACAAACACACAGCGAGGAGATAAGTTTCACCTTTGGTTTCACTAATGGACACTAGGGGGTGCTAAAAACAAGCTAGAACTGCCAAGTCTCCCTTTAAGATTCTGTCAATATCTGAAAACACATTGATACTTCCTGTCAGTTTTGTTAATAAATTCCTGGTTTGACATCCTCTGAGTCAATGTGCACGCATAAAATAATCAGTTCTTATGCATTTATGGTCACCACCAGTAAAACACAATGAGAGCAAATGTCCCCTTATGTCCCCCTAATGTTAGCTCCTATATGAAATCTAAACGAAAAATTCATAAATGCATACTTTTTTAGAAGTTGTGTGCAGATTTATCAATGCTTATAGTAAATAAGTCCAATAAATCTGCTATCAAAAGCTCAACAATGTCAATTTGACCAAATATCCAACATCTGTCCAGTAACTGTTGATGTGAACTATTTAACCTTTTAGCTAGACGATGGGAATTAAAACTGCTGCAAATCTATTATCCTGGGGAAAAGATTTGTAATCCATCCCTCCGTCTGTTTTCACCTGCTCATCTGTGTCAGGGTCAAGGGAGTAGCAGGTCTAGCAGGAAGCCACAAACCGCCCTTTCCCTGCAACCTCCACCAGCTCCACCAGTGGGACCCCAAGGCGCTCCTCAGCCAGTGTGGAGATGCAATCCCTCCAGCGTGTCCTGGGTTGACCTCAGGGCCTCCTACCGGCAGGACATGCCCGAACAGCCTCAGCTGGCTCCTCTTTGTAACATCACCTGACTTTAGTACTAAAGCTACACATGTATACTAAGACTTGTTAAACACACACACAGAAATCCTGAATAGTGTTTTTATTTAGGTTTCTGCTCTAAAGAATGTAAACTAAGTACAAAATGCTCTTTTTTTATCAATCTCAAACATAATTTCTATGAATGCTTCTTTTTCTTTTTAAGTGAGTGTTGTTCTAAGCAGAAAGCTTTATGATTGTAATTGTGAGCATGTTAGCATGTCTCTAATGAAAGAGTGCTGGAGACTCCATCATTAGTGGAAGTGGTTTAACCACCGGCTGAGGAAAGTTTCTCTATGGCTTCTGGGTAAAACCACAAAGACGCAAGCAAAGATTTAATCAAATGAACCCCAAATGCTGTGGAATAAATTAAAACAGATTAACTTTAATTGTAAAACATCGCTTTTCTTTTGTTTTATTGTTCATTTTATTATGAATATTTGATGAAAACCTTTTGAAATCACATTGTTTTTAGTCAGATTCTCCAGAAATGAATGCATTAGTGTAACCTGAGCTTTGAGGTGAACATGTGACAAGTGGTGGGAGCTGGTACTAGAGGAAGAGTGGGCGTCCACCTCACTGAGAGTCCCAAGACACCAAACCCCATGTGTTATTATTTCATATAAGAATTAGAGCCTGTTTCCTTTAGAAAAACCATCCAATAAAAAGATAATTCACAGTGGAGAATCACTGACCTCTCATTCACATAGAGTTTATTATAGGTCATCATCAGGACAAATATAACAGCAGGTGATCAAATTACCCCCCAATCTGTGTTTGCTTTGTTTTAAACGACCATCTACCACCATCAGGGCTCACGCAAGGATGGAGTGTGCACGTGCAAGCCTGTTGAATCTGTTCTGTTTATTTTCATACGTAGCAAAAGTAAACCTGTGTGAAGTAAAAGGCCCAAATGCAGACATGGATTTGGGAGCAGATAAGTGAAGGAAAACCAAAGGTGTTGAAAGGCAGGATGTCTGTGAATATAAACACTAGAATGACTTGAAGACTGGACCATGTCAAAACCACTTTTGTGAAATATATTGTTTTTTTTGTTTTTTTTTGAAGGTTTAATAAAAAAAGCTTAACTTCGCAGGTGACTGTGCTGGCAGAGTAGGAAAGCTCGGTGTGTCAGTTTGACAGAAGAATAGCTGTTTAGACATGATTAAAGCAGTTTATCAGCGTTTTTCATGAGTTAATGTAATGCTTGTTTGAGGTGACATTAGAAACTTCCCATCCATTTTCCTCCGCTTATCCTGTGTCGGGTTGCAGGGGCAGAGAAGCCCAGACGTCCCTCTCCCCAGCCACTTGGGCCAGCTCCTCTGGGGGAATCCCAAGGCGTTCCCTGGCCAGCTGAGAAACATAGTCCCTCCACCGTGTCCTGGGTCTTCCTTTAGGTCTCCTCCCGGTTGGACGTGCCCGGAAAACCTCACCAGGGAGGCGTCCAGGAGGCATCCTAACCAGATACCTGAACCACCTCAACTGGCTCCTCTCGATGTGGAGGAGCAGCAGGTCTACTCCGAGCCCCTCCCAGATAACCGAGCTTCTCACCCTATCTCTAAGGGAGAGCCCAGCCACCCTGTGGAGAAAACTCATTTCAGCCGCTTGTATCCGTGATCTCGTTCTCTCGGTCACTACCCAAAGCTCGTGACCATAGGTGAGGGTAGGAACGTAGATCGACCGGTAAATCGAGAGCTTTGCCTTCTGGTTCAGCTCTCTCTTCACCACGACAGACTGGTACAACGCCCCCATCACTGCAGACGCAGCATTAATTCGCCTATCGATCTTGTTTTTCCCTGTTTGTAAAAAAAAAATACATTTCCAAGTGGTTTGATCAAATTATAAAACAGTCCATAAAGTCACAGGATGTTGCTGAAAATAAGAACTCAACAATATTCTTGGTTTTCATTATCAGACTCCTTCAAAGGGCAAACTATGTGTCTTGGTGACGGCTCGTTTGAAACCGCTTTGGCATCAACTTTGTACTATTTAGACTTGGGTTTTTCTTTAGGTCAAGAGCAGATAGAGGTACTTGTGTAGAAAAAGGATGCATTTGTGTCTTCTTCAACAGTGTGAGTGAGTAGTAGGGGTATGTCACGTTTTTCGTTGTCCAATAGCATGCAGAGACAGTTTGAAAGAAAACCATAGATTCCGCTCCACAACTGAGCTCTGTCTCTGGGTCGTGGCCAGACTATATATTCACATAGGATGGCTTGCCAGGTTAGCGAACCAGAGCATTTGGAGAAATCCCATCCATGCATGGGGGGAACGTGCAAAAAAGTCGTAAATGGGTTTTGAACCTGCAACCGTCTTGCTGCAAGGCAACAGTGCTACAAACATCTTTACATTGCAGAAACAAAGTCCAGTAGAACATTTCTTTGACCAACCACAAGCTTTTCTTTTTAGAAAAAAAAAGTAAACTCCCACATCTTTTAAATTCATTTAAACCCAGGAACTCCTGTCAGTTCATCTAAAGAAACAAGGAAGGTTAAAGAACCCTAAAGTCAGTCAGGAATTTCATTTATAGAGAACCAGAACAGTGAAAGTAATAAGCTGCTGGGCCCACAGAAGCATTTACCTGATGTGTTTAAGCTCACAAATGTCTGTGACAGACTTAACAAATGTCCAGCCCATTGCAGGTGCATCCACTAAGTCATACAGTATGCACAAAGCTCATTTCTACCAGCTACTTTATTGTCCCTGGACTTTTCTTTTAAACCTTATAGCGGCAGCGTTTCACGCAATGTGCCGACTGAATGCTAACCAAGTCACAGAGTGAGAGGGAAAGCCAAAGTAGGAGGGGGGAAAGCGAGCGAGCAGGAACAGGATTTAGGCACCGAGAACAGGGGAATGTGAAAAGGAAAAGTCCATTAAGGGACTCGTCTGGCTGCCAAGTGAAGTCTTCCACAACCAAAGAGCTGCTAAATTCCACCTCTTCTCTGCTGCCAGCGGTGAAAAATTACATGCATAGATCAAAAGTTAAATATTAGTTCAAGTGAGTAATTGGGAGGAATTCCACAATAAAACATGTTGGAAATCAGCTTCAGTAAAACTAACATTACAGGTGATGCACAAAGCAAAGAGCAAGCACAGCTTATGGGGATCACACTGTAGTAATACCTGAAGGCCAGGTGATGAAGGCTGAAGCGTCACTATGATTTTATAATTACCTTAACTGAAGATACTCATGAGAGCAACTATAACAACATTCCAACATGAATACTTCTTTTTCTTCCAGGATAAATCTTCATCAGTCATTCTTTTCTTTGGCAGCACATCTTGTCATAGCAGGTGCTTACACTACGGTTCCACCTCGTCCAGCTGATCCCACTCTTTCAGTGTATCTGTCCTTCATTTTTACCACCAACTTCATCTCTTTGCTCTTACTGTTTCATTTTTAATTGCAGATATAAAAATGGTGCCCTTTGATGTTGAAGTACATTCCTTGCATCCTTCAGATGTCTGTGCTGCTTTGTGGTAACCCAAAGCTGGTTGAAAGCATTTCTTTAGGGAAAAAAGAGACGCAGCAGGGGCACGGGGGACACCTGCAGCTCTGTTGCAGCACTGACTACAGATCAGTCCTGAACGTTACTCAACACCAGCCTAGACACACAGACTTACATCCAATGTCTGCATTTCCTCCTGCACGTTGCTTCACCTCTCTGACTGCCTCTCTAGGCCACTCAAAGGGTGGCATGGTGAAAAAGAGGACAGCTGCTTCTATAAACCTTGTCATCAATTTGTCTCAGTCATTAAAACGGGCTGTAATTGGCCTAACTGTGGTCAGTCATGATTGCCATTGGTGTAGAACGTGTAGGGTGTCCTTTTACAAGAAGACTGGACGATGAGGTCAGAATGGGCTGCTCTGCTTCTGAACAATGATTGCTATTATATTCTGATCCCCACCACAAATTACCTTTCTGACCAAAGAGAAGACAAATGATTCAATAATTCCTTACAAACTGAGATGTAATGACGCTTTCGTTCATAACGGCACCAGCAACTTTTCACCAGATTTGAAAACCCGTTGACTCCCATATCTTTGATCAGATCTCAGTCTGAGCAAGGTCCACTGAGACAAAACACCAAAATGTGAAAGTGGGTTCCTCCAGAGTGCCACGCCGAACCATGAAATGATTGACTCCAAGGATAATTTACACCTCAAACATCACTTCCCTTGTATCCACAAACACGGACACATCCAGCGGGAGGAGAACGTGACAGGCGGCCCTGAGTGACAGCTAAGAATGCTGGAACTTGTGGGTGAAAAACGAGGAGAGGGTGGGGGTGGAGGTGGAGGTGGCGTCAGGTCTGAGTTTTCAGGGAGGTGCGCTGGGACAGCTCAGGTCGACCGGGACACACGGCTGTGAGGGGAGGAATTTGTATTAAATTCATCTCCCTTCCAAATTGTTTCCAGCTTGTGGCCATCACAACACAGTCAGATCACCGACTCTTCCCTCCTTTATTCTCTTCTGCTTACATAAACAGTGTGTGTGTGTGTGTGTGTGTGTGTGTGTGTGTGTGTGTGTGTGTGTGTGTGTGTGTGTGTGTGTGTGTGTGTGTGTGTGTGTGTGTGTGTGTGTGTGTGTGTGTGTGTGTAACCTCAGGAAAAGTCTAACCTCCAGAGCTTGGAATAATTTAGGTGTAGCTGAAAAATATGTCTCGTGATTTCACGCATGCTTGACAGCGTAATCAATCTCTTTGAAGTGGTGGCCTGTCTCATTTGGAAACCAAATAAATGGCTACTTTCACTCAGCCTTCCGACATCAGGTTAACTGATTGCGGAAAAGGGTGAAGTGATTTTAACCATCTATGTCACTCTGACAAGGATCTCAAAAGGCTGCTTTTCTGTCCGGCCTTTCAAACGGTGTTTGCTGCATGCAAAACCGTCAAAATGATGGTGGAAATGGAAGTCTTTCAGCATGTTTCTGCATCACATTTATACCCACCACCTCTGAGATCTCCGATGTTACTCTAGAGGAATCAAATCTGAGGAAGTTTGCCTGAAAATTCAAGCCCAAGGTCATGGCTCTGGGTCCCAGCTGTGAGCGGTTTGATGGTTGGCTGAGTTCAGACAGCAAAAACAACCTCTCCCCTGCTTGTCAGGCCAAAGGTACAAGGCTCTGTGAGTCAGAGGAAGGTCGGGAAGTGAAAGCGCTCCTATTTGCCATTCCTGGGATGTGGAGATGCTGCGTGGGGTTACTCAGGGCGATGCCTGACTGTGGGGCCCAGTCGAGAAGGTGGGGGTCAATTAGAAGCAAATGGCCTGCATCATATTTATTCCAACGTAGCACGCCTCTTTCATGTTTTGCCGCACATTTGAGGACTTTATCTGACCCTGACCGTACCACTCTCACTTCTTATCACTCAATCATCCGTCTTAGAGGTAGAATTGGCTAAACCCTTTGGGAAAGCGTTTTATCTCACAGTGCTTTCACAAAGTCAAGTTTGTAAAGCAGTCTCCCCACCCTCAACTTTAAAAGAGACATCAAGACAAGAGGGTGTCTGCTAGCCAATCTTTCATTGGCAAAACAAAAACAAAGCTGATGGTGTGATTTTCCTTCAGAAACGCACACACACACCCTCAGAGATTGTTAAAGTGCAATTGCTGAAACACACAAACAAAATGGCACTCCTCCAGAGAGAAGAGATTGTTCTTGACACGACTCTCTCAAAGCAGTGGGATCTGAGAGGTAAGCCATACATCTTCCAGTGACAGAGTTGCAGCCGTCCTGTGGGAAGATATTTCAAAGATTTCTGAGCAAACTGCATGACAAGTACAGATACCTCTGGTGTGTTCAGGAGACATCCATTGGAGCAGGGGGGGGGTTGCAAAGTGGTGAAACAATGTGCAAAAGATGTTGGCAAGGGATATGAAATGACTGGAAGAAATGTTTATCCTGAAACTAAGGTAGAGTTCTGTCAAATGGTGGGAGCTGATGCAACGAGTGAAAAGTCACAAGTGAATTATTTTGAGAAGGAGAAGCAGATAGAGTGAAGGCGCCTGTCCGTATACAACCGATTGAAACCACATGTGTGTGCACGAGGTGAGGACGCGGCGATGTTGCACACACATGCGAGGAACGAATGCCGTCATTTGCACCCAACGGGAGAATTTCTTTCTCCTGCCAACTTTTCACTGCTCACAAAACTTTTAGCACATCAACTTCACAGCATCTGTCTCTCCAAACAAATAAAAAGCTTTTACTGAATATGAAGTTCATGATAACATTGTTTCCATGGTCCTACTCTCTGCTTACAGAAAACACTTTGACACAAGAAGCTCACCGGAGGCACCTATGCAGTTGGAGAAGTCATGGAAGAGGGCCAACAGGAAATCAGTGAATTAAATGCTACTTCTTCAAAATGTTTTTCCCTAATAATCTCAATCACATCATCTTGTATTTACCACAGATTCATCTGAATTGTATCTTTCATTGCTTACAATTTTCACATATGATGACAAACTATGTCATATTTTGGAAATTTCTCATATTGCGTACATCTTCTTCAATGAAGCATATATAGGAAACTTTCAGAAGGAGGGAGAGTCGAGAGAAGAGGGGTAGCTGGGTGAGTCAGGGGCGAGACAGCCATGCTATGGGAAAGTGTTTTGGAGAAACCAAATTAAGGGGAAGAAAGGCCGGACACAAAGGCCTTTGAAAGCAGCAGACAGTTCCCTTGACATGTGCCTTAAAAGAGATGCTGCCGCTGATGCCAACAAGGGGGGGTGAGAGGAGAGGAAGAGAATGGAGAGCGACTGAGGGGAGATGGAGAGAAAGGTGGTCTGAGAATAAAAGGCACAGAGAGGAGAGTTTAACACAAACTACACAGGCGTAGAGAAGAACTGTACAAAATATTAAAAGTGTAGAGATGGGGGCAATACGCTCATTCAGAGAACCTAGTAAAGATTTATGCTGTGTGAGTGTGTACACGTGTATCAATGTGAAAAAACCTGGAAGTGATTAATTCTGATAATACCACAAAATGTTTAAAACCTCTACCTGACTTTCAGTTTCTGCCCAGGATGAGAAATATGGATGCAAAAACCAAACAGGTGCCCCCTAGTGGTGGGTTCCAAGTTTTTGATCCCTTCCTCCATGTAAATGAATGGGACATTTTCCTGAATGAAGCATAAAGAAATACCTTAGAATATTTTAGTATTGGTTTATTCGTGTTGTACTTACCTTTCTGAGTTGAGGCAGGACTTTCAGGAACCTCTTCATATAAACCAACAGTGTTGTTTAAAGCCCCAGTGTGTAAAATTTTACTGGTTTACTACCAAATTCTGTGTATCCAGTGCAAAAACTTGTCCTTTTTCATAAATTTTTCTCACCAACATCAGTTGTAAATATTCCTCTCAGCTTGAAAATTTACATTTTTAACACATAAACTGTGGTCAACGCTTCATGGTCATCCACCATCTCGAAATACGATTGCTATTTAAGGACATACGAGCTCCGTGTTACGCGTTTGCACTATGACAGTAACCTGAAAGAAACAGCAGAGGGCAGCAGTGCACCCTGGAAGCATGGCGTCTGCCAATTTAGCTAAGAAGAGAAGAGACTAGCTACACCGTTGCTGTACTTTGTTAGTTTGAATAACAAACAATGAAATCAAAAGACACGTCAAATTAGTCAGGTTGTCATCATGTTTAACACTCGACAGACGCATGTGATGAGATCCCCGCCCGCTATCAGCTGGACACCAGCCTCCAACTGACTCTGTGGCTAATTCTTCTTTTCTTCATACTAGAGCTCCTGATCCGGTCCCAACGTATCAGTGCCAAAGTCCTTCTTCAAGAAGCATCTAATAGTTCCTTCTACTCAAGTCTCTTCTATCCCTGCAGCCTGCCGTCTCTCTCCCAACACGCTCCAGTGCTCGTCCGCTAGCCGCGGTGGCTAAGCTAGTGTTGTCCGCTCTATCTCCACCGCGCCTTACCCGAGCCGTGTGCCGCAATCATCTGTGGTTAATCCAGGTTAGGAGGCATCAAGAACTCAGACAGATCAGTCACGATGCTCCGATCACCTTCCCATTCAGTAAAGTTTAAAAGTTACTTAAAAACAATTGGATTAATAAGGATATAATGACAACATTTCACATCTCTCCCTTCATGTGTGGATATGACTCCAAAATGCAGAATCTGAAGGATAGAGGTGGGTGTAAAAATAAGTTGATATGAAAACAATAGCTGGTGTGTGAGCGAATAATAAACATAAGTATTAACAAGAAGATCAGAGAGGCAGATGAGCAGTGGAGAAGAAACTCACAAAGGCATTTAGAGGTAAAGGTAGACTAGAAGGGAAATTAGATGATGACTGATGGACAGGTGTGAGCTGAAGCAAGGGAATAGTGAGTAAATCACAGTAATACAACAGTTACAAGATTAACATACAAAACTTTAAAACGATATTCAACAAATAACAAAACATACCATGACAGATTTATGTTCTTCTTAAAGGTTTTCATGGAAAAGACATTAAGCTCAGACTCAATAAAAAACATTTTGATGTGCCCACGCTCTCCTGCTTACCCAGAATCCTTCACTATTCTGCAAACATATCTCCTTTCCTTCCACGACATCACCCACTGTTAGAATTGAGTCATGCTGTGGCACTGTAAAAGCGTTTTAAATATGAACGGGGGACCACACATCGCATCATTTGTGTGAAATGCCTGTGAAAGTAAACTTTACTACCTGAGAAATTCATCAGTAAGTCATAAAAAAAACTTGCCTTTGATCATGAAAATTATATTAACAAAGCTATAAGGGAGCCAATAAAAGCGTCACGTTCAAAGAAGTCAAGGGTTTGGCAGAGTGACAACAACATAAAAAGGTTCGGAATCCCAAAATTGGTTTAAAGTGAAAAGTTGAAAGAGGGATGGCTAAACAGAGGTGCGGCGGCAGGGCTTTTATCCCGCTTCGAGGCTCTGCTGACACACACCACACCGTCGTAATCCATACTGACAGAGTTTTCATCATCTGCAAAGGTTGGGACGATGGAGACCTGGAATCGGTTGAGTTTTGGGGACTTTCCTTCTCTCTGTCGTCCTCTCTCGCCAGTGGCGGTGTATGCTGATCGGCCGCAGACGGGGCCACCAAGGCCCCCTTTGTGCCGGTAATCACCAGGTGGTGAGTGATGGTGCTGTGGCCTCCCGGTCTGAGAGAGTTGGGGGGGGGGGGGGGGGGGGGGGGGGGGTGAGGAGGAGAAGGTGCAGGACTAGAGTATCCTGGAATGTTCCCAGAAGAGAACGAGGGTGTGAAAGAGAGGAAAAGACAGGGAAAAGGAAGAAAATAGAGAGACTGTTTGATGAGAAGGCAGCAGCGGGGTTGTAGCATCTGTACACCTGCACCGCAGGAGGAATGTGCTTCTCTGTGATGACTCAATTCATAATGAATCATCAAGGAAACAAAGAAAGACATTTCCAACAGCTTTGGAATTATCTCAGTTTCACTTTCCCAGTCTTTCTTTAAAAAGAGTCAAGTAATTTAGTAATCTAAGCTCCGTTGTTTCATAATTTCATGTCTTGACTTAATTAGTCTCACTGAAACGTGGCTTCATGTTCTGAATGATGAGCGGATGTCTAGACAGTGAGCAGACATCCCAACTCATCCCTGTTCCCAGATTTTGGAAACAGCCAGGTTGATACAAGAGGTTTGAGGTTAATAATGTGCCCCCACCCCACCCCCAATGCATTTTTTTACCCTTCTCCCACGCTCCCTCCATCACTAACACACCTGTGTTCTCACAAACAGCCACGTCCCTTTTGCCTCAGTCTCTGTCATACAGAAGCATGAACACACACACACACACATTCCAAACTTTCCAGCTGCCTGTGCACCTGGGCAGCCAGCTGTCATCACTGTGGTAACTGGCATACAGCAAGCAGTGTCACTATCACCTGGCTCATCAGCTTCAGATAAAGAGAAAAGAAAAGGAGCAGAAAGGCAGAAAGAAAACAAGCGAAGAGGCAGAAAAGTGACGGACCTCTAAACGAGTATTGCACAGATAGAGGCAGCTGCCTTCTTACAGATATTTGCCATCAAGATCTAAATTCAAGCTGCTTTACTTTTGTTGCAAATCATTACAAAAGTAAGTCAGCAGAAATATGAAATACATTTAATACTTCAACAAATTACACTAAAACTAATCCATCTACACACAATGGTGTGTAAAGACTTTGGTAACCCTTCTTTTTGCATGAATATGGTCTAAAACATCAAAAGATTTGCAAAAATGTCAAAAATAAACATAACGTACAGACACATTAGAATTACCATTGTTGGTAATCATTTGTGTTTAATTAAAGGAAAAGTTCAATAAAGTCTCAGTTCAGAGAGCAGCTTGTGCCTGGTTTTTGCTCGCTGGCATCTTCTTTCTTGTCTTTCACACATCGATGGGGTGAGGAGAAACAACATCACTCTGGTGGTCTTATGCTTGATGCTAGCAGTGATGTTTTTCTGTCCCAATGGACTGTGTGGTGTAGCTCCACCCTAACTGTACTATCCTAGTCTTATGGACCTACAACTGAAGGAGTCCCAGGAATGGTGTGGTATGGGTCAGTTGTATGGACCGCCTTTACAATGGAAACAGACAAATTAGTATAATGACCAATCATACCAATCAGTTGAAACAAGGCATTAGCAGCATAATGGTGATTTGTTTAATTTTACTCCCAGTTCTGCTTTGGTCCTTTGAGAAGGACCCTCAGGTCTAACCTAAAGTCCCAAGTATTCATCGCTCACTGGTGAAATTACATCTCCGCATTTGACCCATCCCCGTGGTGGGGAGCGGTGAGCTGCAGCTGTGGCCGCGCTCGGGAACTATTTGGTGGTTTAACCCCCCAATCCAACCCCTTAGTGCTGAGTGTCAAGCGAGGAGGCATTGGGTCCCATTTTTTCAAAGTCTTTGGTATGACCCAATCAGGAATCGAATCCTGATCTCCCAGTCCCAGGGCGGACACTCATACCACTAGGCCACCAGAGCTGGTATGGGAGGAAATAAAATCCTCACTAATGCTGGCTCTACTTTGTCTAGATGCTCAACTACCTCAAGAGAATTTCTCTTTAATTCTCCAAACTGAGATTGCTCTGACCATTATCTACAGCATGTAAGATACTGACTGCTAATGACCCTGATTCAAAAGGAACCAGGACTCTCCTGTGCATCATCACCAGATGCTCCAGCTGTTATCTTTTGCCATAACGGAGCTTCCATGAGAACCACATAAACATGACTGTTGCAAAAACTTTTCCAGTACCCCGTAAATGATTCAACATTTAAATGTAGCTTTAAGAAGGTTGGTTGGCACTTGATAAAACTTCACAAAAGCAGAATGCCACCCAGGAATGAGCAGACTGTAATCGTCAACTTGTTCCACTTTGCTGCAAAAAAACCTTACGCTCTCATTTAAAAAGGTCAGGATCAAGGGTGCTGCAGAACAAAACTTTTTAGAGACCCCCTGCATGGGGCGGCTTTAATTACAGCCGAGGAAGTGGCACATCTTAACGTAACCCCCCTGCACACACACACACACACACACACACACCCCTGCACGGCTGTTGCTTCTCATGACGCTGAATGAAAGCAGAAATGCAAGTTAATACATTTAATGTGCCCGTGTGTGTGTGTGTGTGTGTGTGTGTGTGTGTGTATGTGTGTGTGTGTGTGTGTGTGCACATGCGTGTGTGTCCGCGTGCGAGTTAAACGCTAGCAGTGTGTGGCAAAAGGTGCCGTGCAGCATATGTGCAGGCGCGTCTGCTCTGCCTGTTAAGGAGCGAGGACATCAAAAGCCAGATTTTATACCCCCCTCATGCACACCCGATTGCCACCCCTCACTATAAATCCCACCCCAAAAGGAGTCATTTATGGGACAATAAGAGCCAATTTTATAGCTCCCCAGAAAATGAAGGTAATTCAGAGGTGGAGGATGAAAGATGACAAGAGCTTTCTTTCTTTTTTTTCTTTCTAGAGGCTACACGCTAAGAGATCTGTGTTTCCTCAGAACTTTGTGGAGATGAAGTCAGGGCCTGGAGAATTTAAGAAACACCAAAACAAAATGGAAAGAATGCATTTTTCCTTTAAGCTTTCCTTTCACTCTGTGTTTTTCTATGACTTTTTGTACAGACTTCTATCTGCACGGGTGACCTCTTTTGTCCTCAAGAGGTTACAGCATGCTTCCGGTTGCATACATGCATAAGGACAATGGGATTAGCAGCTTTATGGACACACACGAGAGCTGGACCGGATCACATCTGTCTCAGAGTTACTCAGGTGTGATAAGAATGCTTGAATACAGAAAGTGGAGGAAAAACTGGAAGAAAAGCCTTTCCCATACTTCCAAACTATTCAAGCATTTAGAACACTTTTCTGGGCTGTTTTACTGCAAATCTACCAAATTCTTTCTCATTCATCAAGTCCGTTTCCACAGCCGCAGCAAAGGCGAGTATCTCCTCGAGGTTGCCCAACAATGAGTCAGCTCTCATACTATGCTCCTCACCCCCCTCTTTAGCTCTTTTATATATTTAGTTTAATAGTCTGTAATAGTTACCGAGTATCATTAAGGCCAACCTCTGTGGCTTCTCACAGTTTTGTAGGCAAGCCAAGTGTTTGTTGTCAGCGTTTTATTGGCATCCAGGGAGGAGGGTTGTTGTTGTTCAGTGTAATCTTGGCACGCCAATAACAGGTTTCAATAAAAAGGAGCTGCTTTCTTATGGTAGTTAAGCCACTCTCCTCCCTCCCTTTCTTTTGCATGTGGAGTAAATGGAGTGTCCTTTAGAGGGGACTCAGTAGTGTACTCACCTGTCCAAATGACTATGTCTTTTGTTTCTAGAACTTTATGTCTATAAAGTAACACATACTTTGGTTGATTGTGATTCATTCATCCTTGTTGTCCCAAGCAGGTTGATGTTTAGTGGGCTCAGTGCAGCCACATCCTTGACCACACTGCCTCCTCTAGGACAGAGGTAGCTACTGCAGTTTAAATAAACTGAGGAAAGTTGAAATTGTTAAAGAATTACTGGCTCATTTGTTATTAAATGATTCTGTGGGAAATATTGTGATGCATTTTCAGCTGCAGTTTTCCTTCTAGAGTCATAAATAATCATATAGGAGTGTTTTTGATAAACAACTTCTGACCTGTTGTGTTTGAAACCAATCATTGGCAACATTTACCTAGACTAATATCGTTAATACCTACATTTTGGTAACTTATAAAAAACAAAAACTTAAGTGTTTTAATATTGAAACTATATGTTTCAATAGAGAATTTTCTCTCTTTAATCTTTGAATGGGTTTGCACAAAATGATCCATATTATCAATAGAGTAAAGTAGAATAAATTAGAGTAGAATAGAATAGAATAGAATAGAATAGAATAAATTAAAGTAGAGTAGAATAGAGTAAAGTAGAATAAATTAGAGTAGAGTAGAATAGAGTAGAGTAAATTAGAGTAGAGTAGAATAGAGTAGAATAGAGTAAAGTAGAGTAGAGTAAATTAGAGTAGAGTAGAATAGAGTAGAGTATAGCAGAGTAGAGTAAATTAGAGTAGAGTAGAATAGAGTAGAGTAAAGTAGAGTAGAATAGAGTAGAGTAAATTAGAGTAGAGTAGAATAGAGTAGAGTAGAATAGAGTAAGGTTGACTAGAATAGAGTAGAGTAGAGTAGAGTAGAATAGAGTAGCATAGAGTAGCATAGAGTAGAGTAAATTAGAGTAGAGTAGAATAAAGTAGAGTAGAATAGAGTAAAGTAGAGTAGAGTAAATTAGAGTAGAGTAGAATAGAGTAAGGTTGACTAGAATAGAGTAGAGCAGAGTAGAGCAAATTAGAGTAGAGTAGAATAGAATAGAGTAGAGTATAGCAGAGTAGAGTAAATTAGAGTAGAGTAGAATAGAATAAAGTAGAGAAGAATAGAGTAGCATAGAGTAGAGTAAATTAGAGTAGAGTAGAATAGAGTAGAGTAAATTAGAGTAGAGTAGAGTAGAGTAGAGTAGAATAGAGTAAAGTAGAGTAGAGTAAATTAGAGTAGAGTAGAATAGAATAGAGTAGAGTATAGCAGAGTAGAGTAAATTAGAGGAGAGTAGAATAGAGTAGCATAGAGTAGAGTAAATTAGAGTAGAGTAGAATAGAGTAAAGTAGAGTAGAGTAATTTAGAGTAGAATAGAATAGAGTAGAGTAAAGCAGAGTAGAGTAAATTAGAGTAGAGTAGAATAGAGTAGAGTAAAGTAGAGTAGAATAGAGTAGAGTAGAATAGAGTAGAGTAGAATAGAGTAAGGTTGACTAGAATAGAGTAGAGTAGAGTAGAATAGAGTAGCATAGAGTAGAGTAAATTAGAGTAGAGTAGAATAAAGTAGAGTAGAATAGAGTAAAGTAGAGTAGAGTAAATTAGAGAAGATTAGAATAGAGTAAGGTTGACTAGAATAGAGTAGAGTAGAGCAGAGTAGAGTAAATTAGAGTAGAGTAGAAAAAAATAGAGTAGAGTATAGCAGAGTAGAGTAAATTAGAGTAGAGTAGAATAGAGTAGAGTAAATTAGAGTAGAGTAGAATTGAGTAGAGTAGAATAGAGTAAAGTAGAGTAGAGTAAATTAGAGTAGAGTAGAATAGAGTAAGGTTGACTAGAATAGAGTAGAGTAGAATAGAGTAGCATAGAGTAGAGTAAATTAGAGTAGAGGAGAATAAAGTAGAGTAGAATAGAGTAAAGTAGAGTAGAGTAAATTAGAGTAGAGTAGAATATAGTAAGGTTGACTAGAATAGAGTAGAGTAGAGCAGAGTAGAATAAAGTAGAGTAGAGTAGAGTAAATTAGAATAGAGTAGAATAGAGTAGAGTAGAATAGAATAAAGTAGAGAAGAATAGAGTAGCATAGAGTAGAGTAAATTAGAGTAGAGTAGAGTAAATTAGAATAGAGTAGAATAGAGTAGAGTAGAATAGAATAAAGTAGAGAAGAATAGAGTAGCATAGAGTAGAGTAAATTAGAGTAGAGTAGAATAGAGTAGAGTAAATTAGAGTAGAGTAGAGTAGAATAGAGTAAAGTAGAGTAGAGTAAATTAGAGTAGAGTAGAATAGAATAGAGTAGAGTAAAGCAGAGTAGAGTAAATTAGAGTAGAGTAGAATAGAGTAGCATAGAGTAGAGTAGATTAGAGTAGAGTAGAATAGAGTAGAGTAGAATAGAGTAAAGTAGAGTAGAGTAAATTAGAGTAGAGTAGAATAGAGTAAGGTTGACTAGAATAGAGTAGAGCAGAGTAGAGCAAATTAGAGTAGAGTAGAATAGAATAGAGTAGAGTATAGTAGAGTAGAGTAAATTAGAATAGAGTAGAATAGAGTAGAGTAGAATAGAATAAAGTAGAGAAGAATAGAGTAGCATAGAGTAGAGTAAATTAGAGTAGAGTAGAATAAAGTAGAGTAGAATAGAGTAAAGTAGAGTAGAGTAAATTAGAGTAGAGTAGAATAGAATAGAGTAGAGTATAGCAGAGTAGAGTAAATTAGAGTAGAGTAGAATAGAGTAGCATAGAGTAGAGTAAATTAGAGTAGAGTAGAATAGAGTAGAGTAGAATAGAGTAAAGTAGAGTAGAGTAAATTAGAGTAGAGTAGAATAGAGTAAGGTTGACTAGAATAGAGTAGAGCAGAGTAGAGCAAATTAGAGTAGAGTAGAGTAGAATAGAGTAAGGTTGACTAGAATAGAGTAGAGTAGAGTAGAATAGAGTAGCATAGAGTAGAGTAAATTAGAGTAGAGTAGAATAAATTAGAATAGAGTAGAATAGAGTAGAGTAGAATAGAATAAAGTAGAGAAGAATAGAGTAGCATAGAGTAGAGTAAATTAGAGTAGAGTAGAATAGAGTAGAGTAAATTAGAGTAGAGTAGAGTAGAGTAGAATAGAGTAAAGTAGAGTAGAGTAAATTAGAGTAGAGTAGAATAGAATAGAGTAGAGTATAGCAGAGTAGAGTAAATTAGAGTAGAGTAGAGTAGAGTAGAGTAGAGTAGAGTAGAGTAGAGTAGAGTAAATTA
>SSNS01000137.1:831769-868753 GCA_006937985.1 Aphyosemion australe
TAGAGTAGAGTAGAATAGAGTAAGGTTGACTAGAATAGAGTAGAGTAGAGTAGAATAGAGTAGCATAGAGTAGAGTAAATTAGAGAAGAGTAGAATAGAGTAGAGTAGAATAGAGTAAAGTAGAGTAGAGTAAATTAGAGTAGAGTAGAATAGAGTAAGGTTGACTAGAATAGAGTAGAGTAGAGTAGAATAGAGTAGCATAGAGTAGAGTAAATTAGAGTAGAGTAGAATAGAGTAAGGTTGACTAGAATAGAGTAGAGTAGAGCAGAGTAGAGTAAAGTAGAGTAGAGTAAATTAGAATAGAGTAGAATAGAGTGGAGTAGAATAGAATAAAGTAGAGAAGAATAGAGTAGCATAGAGTAGAGTAAATTAGAGTAGAGTAGAGTAAATTAGAATAGAGTACAATAGAGTAAGGTTGACTAGAATAGAGTAGAGAAGAGTAGAGTAAAGTAGAGTAAAGTAGAATAGAGTAAAGTAGAGTAGAGTAAATTAGAGTAGAGTAGAATAGAGTAGAGTAAATTAGAGTAGAGTAGAATAGAGTAGAGTAGAGTAAATTAGAGTACAGTAGAATACACGTAACAACCAAACTTTATAACATTCAGGCAATTTGGTTTTACCCATCTCTCTGGTGTCTCCATCAGGTAGTTTTAACATTGGAATGGCGCCGATTTAAAGAAGTAATCAGTCTGATAGTCCACTCTGATCAGGGCTTAATTTGAGCCGGATCTTGCCAGAACAAGATTCAGGAACTGTCTTATTTTGAAAGGGCGCGTTCCAGTAACTGTTTGCTAGGATACAATGACTCTCGCCACTAATTTGTGTTAAGAAAGGTAAGCAAAGGCGTTATTTTGACCGGGGACTATTGATACTTGATACATACACACACCGCATTCTGGTGTCAGTGTCGGCCTCAGTCAGTGCGTTTACATGCGCAACAGAAAACCAAAGTATTGCCCTAAAAAGACTCACGTCGGGTTTTTTTTAATGCATGTAAACGCGTTAGTCTTGCTGAAGTTGAACTTCTAATCAGGCTGAAGCACCCAGATAATGTGGTAGTTATCTGAATTCATTCTGCATGTAAACGGGTCAGTCGACTGAACCGAGTGGACGCTCGCGTTCCGGAATTGACGTGACCGCAGTAGCGTTCATTTGATATCATCACCATAAAGTAACACGCGTAACACCATCAAACAGTGCAGTACGTACCAAATAAGCTGTGCTGCAGCGTTGTTGTTGTCCATCCCTTCACCCATTGTGCATATCCTGTTTCAATTCCATCGGCTTCATGCCCACCAGCGTTTGTTTACTATTTGTGTTGCTACAAGCTAACCAGAAAAATGTCGCCACCTACTGTAGCGGAGTGGAACGAGCTTCATTTGAGAGGTCGGTTTTCTAATACACATGTAAACTAAGATAAAGAATCCCAGCTTATTACAATAAGATCAACCTGGATCGACTTAGATGTTGATACTGCACATGTAACCGCACTGAGTGAACTCTGGTCTTACGTTGCTATTTGCGTTCTGGTAATGTTTGACCTACAAATTAAGCACTGACTCTGCTACTAGCAGAAGTTCAACAAGCAGTCATCAGTGAAATGACGATCACAGACAAACACATTCTTGCTCAGTTTTTGAGAGCTTCTGAAGATAAAATCCAACCATTTCTGGCAAATAAGTTCTTCTTTAGGAAGACGGAACATATCCCTGTATCTCTCGCAGCCAAAATGCATTTTTGTGTTCTAGGCATTATCAAAAGAGTAGAACAGACTATGAAGAAATCACTTATTCGCAACTGTGGAGATCAAATCACCATCTCGCTGCAACTCAGAGAGAGTGGGCTTGAGTGTTTCCAGTCCAGGGTTGGAGCGTGCAGGTTAGGTACATCTTTCATGGGGAGGAGTGGGACAGGATGATGCTAACCTGCTCCATCCAGCCGTTCACAAAAGTTAGGCAGCAATGGATCTGCAGCTGAGGGAGCGGGATGCATGTGTGAAACCAAAATCTGCTTTAGGGTTGTTTTTTATGAGGAAATAACGACATGGTCAAAAGTTCAACAAATGCATAATGTAGTCCTTACAGCTGATTCAGTCAGTATGAAGGTAGAATCAGCTCACAAATGCTTTGGTTTGTGACTATGAAAGATCAGATGACACGCTGACAGCTTTTGCATGAATTAACACTTAAAAGTTAGCATTTTGGGCTAATTTGGGCTGATGTTGTAGTTTTCAGGAAACTTTCACACAGACTTTAATCTCCAATTATTTCTCTTCATTTTATTGAACACTCAAAATACCCAAACATCATTATTATGATTTGTGGTGAGCTAAATTAGAATTAGCAACTAATCAAATTACTTGGAGGCTGAAATTGAGGCATAAATCAGCTTCCCACTACCCACAGCTCCAGAATGACCAGAATTACCTTCATGAATCAAATAACTGTCGTCTCAAAGCGTATCACACTATGTATCACCATTAAATGGGTTTTTGTGCTCCTGAACAGCCTCATTCAGCATGAGATCAGTAGGCAGTCATGTGGAACTCTAAAACCTTTGTCAACATTAGTTACCGATATTCTCAAGCTTGTTTTTCAACCCCTAGTCTGAACCTTCTGCTATCAGGCCCATGGGAAGAGCATGACGGTTTTTATATGGAATAATTAATGTGACTCATTCAGAAATGACACACTCTTTCCTCCAAAATAGCTTTAGATGTGCCCCTTAGAGCTCCAAAGAAAGAGAAACAAGTGAAATTCTACAATCTTTGGATTGTCCAGCTGTTAAAGTACATCTCACATGTTCACCTGAAGCTGCCATGGTTATCACAAATGTTGTTTTCATGGACCATTTCACAATCATTTACGGTCAGTCACTTTACTATCACGGCCCTGAGCGGTCCAAACCCTGAGTAACAACATGTTCTGGTTACACGATGTGCACTGAGGAGGAAAACGTAGCTTTTCCCGCCAGTTAAAATTCATCACTGAGTTAGTTCCAAAAAAGCTTCCAACTACAGTTCAAAGGAAGCTGCTTGTTGCTATTTTTGGAGCTGGCTATCTTTGTGAACAGCTGTGCCACGTCGCTGACACTCTCTGGACTTCAGGTGGCTATGCTTTCTTTCCTTTGGAGAAAAGGCACCACTTCTCCAAATCCTCGATGATATTTTCACTTTTTTCCTAAGATACATAACTAGGGAGGTTATGATTAGCAAACAACATTTGCACAAACACAATAATTATAAGAGTCATTTATTATTATCCCACAAAAAATGTAGGCAATTCAATAGCTTAAGAAAACATAATAATTGCTGTTGCATTTGCCTTTTTCCAAGACTGAATGTGTTCTGGAAAGACAAACAATTGGGTTCTGCCTTAACTAGCAGGGGGCATTGATTTAACCAGCACTTAGGGGGTTTCTTAAGTCAAAAGCAATTTGAAACTGACGGTTTCTATGACAGTATAATCATGCTGATGTAGCTATGACCTCCCAAAGGTTTCCAAAGGTTATCCATGATTCACACAGAAAATGAGCCTCATCACTTAGGCTGTCACCCGCCGACCGTTGAGGCCAAGTTTAATCTGCAGCCTGCAAATCGCTGAGAAACTACATGACCTACAATCCCAGGAAACGCTGACTAGTGTCAATGAAAAATAGTTTAATTGCGTAGCATATAACAGTGTGCATATGTGATAATAACACAGTTTAAATGCTTTAAATAATGTGTAACTTCATCAGATACCGAATAATAACAATTTGCTTAAAGCTACATTTTAACCTTAAAGGTGAAAAAAAAATTTTAATGATTATTTCTGATTATAATGGGTCACTCTGAGTTATTCATGCAGGCTGAACATGAAAAATAGTCTCCTGCACCTATCTCCTGCATTAGCTTCTGATAGAAAATAGACGGTGAAACTCTAGGATTAGAAAATCCTGACAGATCTACGTCACACTGTCACTTAACATTCATGGACTCACCCATCTTGACACACGACGGGGAAGGCTGTTGTTGGTTTAGCATCCAGGAAACAGAAAGGAACGTCTCGACTAGTAGAAGCTAACCGTTAGCATTAGCAACTCCACCACACAGCAGAACTCCTTCAGGCTTGTGTTATTTGTGGAGATAAATCATCAGGGTTGCAAAGCAAACAACCTAGTGAACTAGACCAAATTCTTGCTTTGCAGAGTTTGGTCTAGGCACGCTTCATAGGAACCCTCGCAGCCTGTGGCTGTCCAATCACAGCTCGCTATAGTTTTGGTTGTGCCAATCACAGCGCTCTATATTTTGGGCCAATCACAGAGCGGGAGTAGCCGATGACGTCAGCGCTGCGGCCGCGAATCCAAGCAACATGGCGGCAACTCAGGAAACACGCTCGTTTGAAACGACTTTGTCATCAACATTGGATTATTTAGACTCCAACGTGCGTAAGTCTGTCGGCTATACTTAGCAGCTTCTTATTTTTATCAAACAAAGTAGTGCAATGTCCCAGTACACCTGATATTCGCGTGTTTTTCATACAAAAACGACAGAAATCATTGATGTTAGACGCCATTAAAGCCTCCCGCTTTTCCGTCGCCATGATTACGTCACGTCGTTCGTTACTCTGATTGGTCCTAGCGCTATCCAATTGCGTGCTGACAGTTTGAAAGACAAACGTAGATCCCGCCTCACGACTGAGGGCCGTCAATGGTTCGTGGCCAGACTATATATTCACATATATAGGATGGCTTGCCAGGCTAGAGCGAACAGAGTCAGTGGTAGTCACGTTGTTGTTAGCCAATCAGAGAAGAGATGTCCAAATATCAGGAAATACAACTCCAAATTCTGTCATCTGAAGTTACTTTCTCCTCCAGCTGAGTTCTCTGTGCTGAAACAGGTGTGCCAGAGCTTTTTTCACCCGAGTATGACTTACAAGGCTGATTAAACCCCCAAATTACTCATGATGCTTCCTGAGTAATTCCAACCATTAGGAAAATATAAATATTTTTCAGATGGATACATTAAACAAATATTGCACCAAAAAAGCTTTTTATTTTATTATCTTTCTTTATTTCATTATATGAATATAAAAAACACATACAGACAAGAGTGCAATGCCCTCTAACACTTTAAAATAAATTCTGGCTGCTGAAGACACAGACCTGAATTCACCAATAAATTCTGTCTTTTGCAAGCAAAATTAAGCATTTAGTCTCTTTTTCATATTCTCATTTGTTCTGGCAACAGAAGTATTATGCAGCATTAATAGGAAACCCATTCATGTTTAAGTAAATTCCTGTTGTGGCTAAAGGTGTTGGTGGCAACGTTCGTCCAGTTGACTGGAATTCAAATCAAGAACCCGTCTTATTCATTTACTTTTTAAAAGGGTGAAACTAAGAAGATGATTCCTCCTGAGAACGAATGACATTGTTATTCATCAATTAAGGCCTGCAGATCACTCTTAAATGTCTTTGTCACTTCTGTTTCTGCTGTGTGTAGTTTAGGTTTGTGCAGCACAATCAAATCCTACAGGTGCTAATTGCTCCATCATTGGTGTGTTTGCAGCAGCATGTAGTTGGTATAGTTTGCTTTGTTAATCTGACACTGAGAAGAATCAGCTAGCAGGAGTAAAGACCAACCAGCACATGTGCTGCTCAGGGTTCAGGAATTCTTCTGACAGAGTTCAGTGCACTGAGTTGTTTTCCTGGATTCATCTGAATAAAATAGTCTGGTTAAACTGCTACCTGTGCAGGTAGGTGAGCTCTGCAAGGACAAAGTCTGCGAAGCGAAGGGTCAGATCCAGCACAGCTGAACAGCAGAAGCTCCTGCTGGAGGCCACAGTGCCGACCCCATGGGTTGTAGGAAGGGAATAGATGGTTGACTTCCTGCACCACGCTGGAGCAGTCCAGTCTGAGCCTAGACAAAGGAAACCAGTGAGTTTTTGTGGTATACAGTTAACCCAGCAACACACTCGTTTTTGTTTGGATAGCTGAATATCTAACTATCACATATTTGCTATGATTTTTTGATTATTTGAACGTCTGGGCCAAACATCATGTCCACCCAAACGTCCACGAAAAAGGCTTTTGACCTGAGGTGAGTGGAATATAAAAAGTAGGGACACAAATGATAACCTGACAGTTAAAAAACTACCTTGAGAAAATGTTACTTGAGCACTGAGTAATGAACTTATTTTTATATTACTCAAGAAGGAGCCGTGATGGGAATAACGGCGTTTAAAACAGCAGCTACTAACGGGAGTTAGTTTTTACTTTCACCGTGACATTTGAGTTAGCGCTTCAGTTCTGGCAATCGATAATTATTAGGGTCACCATCAGGAAAAGCTCTCTGGTGTGTTTTTCTCCATCAAAACAACTTCCTCCATTTTATACCTTCACATCAATGTCAAAGCGCTCTGAAACTGTTTATTTTCTATTGTCAAATGCGGCTTGTCGGTATGACCCTACCCAGAAGCCTTTGCGTGGTGACGTCAACTGTAGAATACCCTATTTGTGTCACTTTTTAAACCACAAGTTGTTATTTCCCAAACAGGCCAATGTGTAATTAAAGAATATTGTTTCTTTTCTAGGTACTACTACACCTTTGTTTTCAACTTACATAAGTGTTATAGCCCTTTGTGTGTCTCTGGGAGCCATCATTAAATTGACTGAGTCCCAAAGTTAAAAGTTATACACGACCATCCACTGATAACTGTCTGAGATTTCCAGTTCTGTAGTCAAGAGATATTTTGCTAATAGACGGAGCCAACTCTATTGGAAAATGGTTGACCTAACCAAGACTTTTTGTTTATTTTGAAGTAAAATATCCACCTTCTCACCTGGTAAATGTGTCAGGAGTGTTCAGGTGATGAAACAGAGCAGGTTCACACAAGAGGGAGGAGCGCTGACACACACTCACACAGGACTGACCCAGTGGACCCAGGAGCACCCTTAGAGCACTTTCTGGTGGCCAACTAGGAACAGATTTACTGCAGAAGTTCTTGAGCAATTTGGTGAAGAAAAAGATAATTGGGAATTATCTGAGTTTGAGCAAAACATGTAACAATACTGAGTTTGCATATTAACAGAGATGAGTTTTAAAAGTCAGATGCTAGAATGAGCTCAGTAAGAATGCAACAGTAATTCCACTTCTCTTTTCATGCACCTTGTGACAAACTGTGTTGAAGTAGCAAGTTTGTGTACCTGGTGAGTGGTATAATCCCAGACTCGTTTTAACATTCCCACACATGTGAACTCTTGAGGAGTGAAAGGAATCACCTGCAAAAACAAACACTTTTTTAAACTTATCTGCAGTTTAAGAAAGTTGTATTTAATAAATGTTCTGCAAATATTTTATGTCTGGTAGTTTAGTGAATTTTAATACCTCTTTGTTTAGAATCGACTTAAGAGCCTCCTGAACGTCTGTCCTGTTGGTCGTGTCCACAGTCCACACATACGGTTTAGAGATGAACTGCTCAGCATATGGATGCTGTGAGACGATCTGACGTTCAAACACGTAATAAGTTTTTACTTCCACTAAAGCACTCCAGGAAATGGATACATAACAAGGCAATAAAGATTTTTTGATTTTCAACCTGTCTGGTGGTGGGCTTGCCCTTGTAGAAGTCATTGTTGTCTGATGAGTGAGGAGGATCAAAGCGTGGCTGAAGGAAGACACAACCCAGAGCTATGGCCTCAATGGGAGCTGGACCTTCATAGGGGAACCCAAGACCTACAAAAACCTGTACAACCAAATATAGATGTGCTATTTTATTCGAGCTACACTAAAAAGGTTTTAACAAAAGCCTTTGCTTTCAAACTGGGTAATCCCAACTTCGGTGGTTTGAGAGCCATAAACTTGAGCAACTTTTGACCAGAAATGGCACTTAACAACTTTTGTGGTTCGGGTAGGAACACTACTGGGAGGTCTCGACGGTATCTGCTTTACAGCAATAGATGTTTACTGTGCCGGTAGCTAATATAAAGACTAGCAGTTAGATTTTTCAGTTCACCAACCATCAATAAAAAGCGCAAGAAGAATAATTTTCTTTTGGTGGCATCATGGTGGAGCCTGGAAGTAAAGCAATGAGCTAAAACCAGAGTGAACATCGGTGTGGCCTACACTTGTTTGAGGAAGCTGAAGGAGGATACGAAATCACAAACTGATGGTGACCTGCATGGCTTTGTTGCTACTGGACTTGCAGGGCTGCCAACACTCACGCATTGAGCGTGAGACACACGCATCTGACCCCCTTCACACGCTCTCACGCCACACTTCCAATTTCTCACGCTGAAAAAGCACCACGGTGAGGTTAGTTGGACAGTGGATATTCAACAGACATTAGTCCATGGTTCACTACGGTCAGCGGCGATGAGTTTTCATGCCGTGTGCTGCGCCACAGAGAGACGGCGGTCAGTTGTGTTCCGAGGACTCGCTGATCAAAGCGGTGGTCCGCTTAGGGACCGTCAACAATTTCTAGTCATTTGAGAATGCATACAAAAAGTCAAAAGCTTCCAGCTTAATTGATTAAATTATTCAAAATCAATTCTCAGCTGTGTTCCTAAATTAGACCAATGAGACACATCAGTTTGAAACATATTTTAAACAATCTGATCTTTCATCAGCTGACTGCCGCCTCTATGTGGCGCAGCGCACGATATGAAAACCCTCTACTGACTGTAGTGAACCAGGAGTGAATGTCTGTCGAATAACCAACGTCCCACTAACTTCACCGCGGTTGAAGAGCCCCCCCGCACACACACAGCGGAGGGAGGCGAGACGAGCCAACACCCACCCCCCCACACCCCCCACCCCCGCCTCGTATCACGCATGGAAAACCTCAAAAGTTGGCAGCCCTGGGACTCGTGAGTAATAATATTTGAGTCCAACAGTGTGAATCATTTTACTTTGTGGCTTATTTAGTATCAGTTGGCTTGGTTATCGTTAGCACATTGTTAGCGTTAGCTGTGGCAGGGTTGTTTACAACAGCTGTAATTCCACTTTCACCCAGTGGGGGGAGAAACAAGAAACTTATTAAGTGCTGCTTTAAAATTAGTTGAATATAAACTATAGACAAGATATGAATGTATATGAATCTCTGTTATTCTGTGAAGGGTTCCACTAACCTTTGCTCTCCGAAGAAGTCGTAAGAAGTCCTCCTGAGATAGGAGTCCATGGTTTTTGATGAAACTGGGCAGATTGGAGGTGTGTCCTGGAGGTCTGTAGACCGTGGCATGAGTCTCTAGTTCTTCATTGATAAACTTCAGGTAATCAGATTTTCTCTGGTTATGAACGAGGTCAACACAAACAAAGAAAACACCAAAGAAATTAGTCTGAAGGCTTTTAGCATCCTCGCGCAGGAAAGTAGCAAATACATATATATATGTATATATATATATATATATATATATATATATATTTTATAGGAAAAAATAGCTCTAAATTTGTAAATGAATAAAATAATACTGTAAGGTATTAACAGAGCTAAAACCCATTTACAAAATAAAACTTAATGAAGTGCATGTACATTTGTAGAGTTTATTAAATGAAATGATTAGAGGTGATAATTCAGAAAAACATTAGTTAAGAATATATGGAAAAAAGAAACCAGAAGTGTTGAGAAGCTTTTCAGTTTTAAATAAAGTCAAACAGGTTACGGATTATAAAAAGATATTCCACATTCTCTACTGTCCAACAGGCATCCACATCTAAGCTACTGTGGCTCAGGGACATAATTACATGTTTACTGTTGATAACTAGCTAACTGATTAAATGTGCTTGTTCACTTAAGTTTTGGTGAGTTAAATCTGTTTTGTCGCTCATCCATTTACATCTGCAATTGCTGCAGGTCTTGTGCTACTTTCCAAAATTTTTAGCATCCCAAATCATCAAAAATAAATCATTTAATCTTTAATCGTTTGACTCATTCCATGCATTTTCAGTTTTCTGCACACATTCATCAGTTTACCTTCCACATGTATTCCTGTTTGCCATAGATGACTGCTATCTTGTCTTTCCTGTAGCCCTTAAACTCAAGATTATCCTCCCTTGCTGCTTCTTCACTCACGAAACCAAGGAAGGAATTATCAGGGGTATGAGCTGGAAAAAAAGGTCAAACAAGGTGAGCCTTTATTCTCCAAAAACAACGTTTAAAAACAAAGCAGATTCAAGAGAATATATACAGGTGAAACTGGACAAATTAGAAGATGGTGAAAAAGTTAATTTATTTCAGTAATTCATCTTAAAAGGTGAAACTAAACTGTATTTGCATTTCATGACATGCTAATCCAGATATTTCAGCCTTTGTTATAATAGTGATGATTCTGGCTTACCGCTGATGAAAACCCCACATTCTGAATCTCAGACAATTAGAATATTGTGAAAATGTTCAATATTCTAGATTCAAAGTGTCACACTCTAATCAGCTGATGAATCCAGAACACCTGCAAAGGGTTCCTGAGCCTTTAGATGGTCTCTCAGTCTAAGCTGGATTACTGACATAAATGAACTTTTGCACCATATGCTAAATTTTCCAGTTTCACCTGCACATAATATTACTATTGGCCACAAACACTGACAAAGCTGAGGAGAGTGGTTAATATTCTGCAGGAGAGTGTGAAGCATTAATCACTTGTCAGGAGGGTCGGGTGTTTGGATAGGCAGCTGCTGCCTTCTGACACACTGGAGAAGGTGTTAGAGATGAGTATTTACCTTAGAAAGAATGTGCCAGCAGAAGAACGGAGGTTAAGCATCACATTTTTATCCTGTAACGTGTGTGTGTGTGTGCGTGTGTGTGTGTGTGTGCGTGTGTGTGCGTGCGTGCGTGTGTGTGTATGTGTGTGTGTGTGTGTGTGTGTGTGTGTGTGTGTGTGTGTGTGTGTGTGTGTGTGTTCTCTCTCTCTCATGGCGCTTGTTTAAAGGACAATTGCCAAAACTGTCCTCATTCATCCGAAACCAAATTTCCTGCTGGATCCTTTTCAGCTCTACTTATCTCAAACACCTGCCGAATCTCATAGGTTCAAGTGTATACACACACACACGTGCGCACAGACCCATACACACACACACACGCCAGCAGCCTGTGGCTGAAGTAGCTTGAGTTTTTGTTGTTTTTTTCAAAACAGAAGCTTAAAAACTTTCCAACCTTTTCCATGTCTTCCTTCTTGACTTTTGTTTTCTTTCCATTGTTTAGTTTCGTTTTTTCCACTCCTTCTCACATTCTCAACAAACCTCTAAATCTTTTCCCGCTTGGTCGGACAAACAAACAAAATGTCCCAGCCTGATAAATGAGGAGCAGCTCCGGGCTCACCGCTTCCAGCTTGTCTCCGTCATCAGCAGGGTGGGAAAGATGATGGGAAGAGGTGTTGGAATATAAGTTCCTATTGGGTTATTTAACCTGCGTTATTAATCTGCCTACTAGGACCTGATATACCGAACAACAAATGGTTTTTAAATGTCTTAATGGTCTTGGGCCTTCTTATCTTTCAGAACTACTTATAAAGTACGAGCCTTCACGGTCCCTGCGCTCCTCTGGCAGCCGTCTCCTTGTCATACCAAAAGTCAGGACACATACACAAGGCGAGGCGTCCTTCTAGTTTTATGGCCCTCACCTCTGGAACGGTCTGCCAGAGGACCTCAGGGCCGCAGAGAGTGTTCATGTTTTTAAGGCCAGGCTCAAGACTCACCATTTTAGTATAGCTTTTAGCTAACTGACCTTTTTAGTATAGTTTTTATTTGAATCGCCTTTTATTATACTTTTAGCTGTATCTGATCTATTTTCGCCTGCTTAACCATCTTTTGTTCAGCGCTTTGTGTTGCACTTAAATGTATGAAAAGCACTTTATAAATAAAGTTTAATTTTGATTTGATTTGATCTCTTACACCACAGACTTACGGAACATTGTCATGTACTGCAGAGGCTGGAGACCCCAGCTGCCCCACTGTGTTTTATATCCACAGCTTTGAGCGTAACTTCCGAGGTTAAAGGCCGGCTCGGTCCCAAATGAGTCCAGAATCCTAAAGCGGCACCTAGATTACAGGAAGTAACTGTATTAATATTTTAAAATCACATAGTCCTCTGGACAGAAAATCACAAAGTGTAATAAGTATATTTGTTATTGTAAAATCTTTATGTTGTAGGAAAGCTCATACTGATATTGCTGGAAGGCCAGTCCCATGGCTCCATGGAGGTGAGCAAGCCCATGGTAGTCAGTATAGATGAGGTCAAAGGTCAGAGGTCTCTGGATTGGACAACTGCCTCTGCCTGGTGCAGCTCCTATCAGACTGAATCAGACACAAGAACACGAGAAATTAGATATTTTGTTTTACTGACTCTGAATCTATGCAGCCTGAAACAGTTACAACATAAATGAGTTCGACAAGTGGTGTCAACACAAGGATAGAATACAATAGAATACAATAGAATAGAATAGAATAGAATAGAATAGAATAGACTTTATTGATCTCACAGTGGGGAAATTCACTTGTCACAGCAGCACCATCACTCAAAAGGTAATTAGAAGAAAGATAAAAACAAGGATACATGTATATACACATAGGCAGTAATCTAGTATTGTAATCTTAGATCACTAAAAAACCACAAATAAAAGATAAAAACAAACTTGGTACCAGCACTATGCAGCATACTGTAAGAGACACAGACAACAATGTGAATCCGGTATTGCACAAGTATAGAACACATATTGAATATTGCATTGGTGTTATTGTGTACCAGGATGATACCAGTACAGCTTAAACTGAGGAGTTATACACTCTTACTGCAGAGGGGATGAAAGATCTACGGTAGCGCTCAGTTTTACATCTGGGATGTCTCAGTCTACCTCTGGAGGAGCTGTCCATGATCTCCACAGTTGAGTGCAGTGGATGGGAGGGGTTTCTTAAGATGGAGGTCATCTTCCCCAGCATCCTCCTTTCACACGTCTCCTCAACAGAATCCAGCGGGCAGCCCAGAACCGAGCTAGCTTTGGTAGCTAGCTTGTTCAGTCTCTTCCTGTCTCGGTCAGAGCTGCCTACACCCCAGCAGACCACAGCAGAATGAATAACAGAGCCAACAACAGAGTGATAAAAGGATTTCAGCAGCTGGGAGTTAACTCCGAAGGACCTCAGCCTCCTCATGAGATGGAGGCGGCTTTGGCCCTTCTTATACAGAGCATCTGTGTTGTGGAACCAGTTCAGTTTACTGTTGAGGTGAACACCCAGGTACTTAAAGGAAAAGTTCGCTTTTTTAGACATTAAGTTTTATGTGTTCCTTTGCCCACCCAGTGCTCTGTAACCTTTGACCCATTTCACACACACACACCCCTGCTCAGAGATTCTCAGGGGAGAAGTGATTCAGAAAGGTAGTTCTGGCTAGTTTCGGGTGCACTGTATCTGCGCCGTTTAGCCTCACAAAAGGATTAGCCTCTGAAAGCATGGCTAATTTACATCTCACAAACAAAGCTGGGTAAATTTACAACGTCACATTACAACGGGACTAGTTTTTGTCATTCGTATCACTGCGCCGCTCACCGCAGCAATAGAACTGCGTCGTGTCTGGCTGCTAATCCTGGCTGTATGAGTGAAACAACAACTTCTAAAGTCACTTAAAAGTAGTTTTTCTTAAATATATCGAGCCATGGTGCATACCTGCAGGTTCCCGGGTTGTAACAATAAGGATGTTACAGGATCACCTTTTCGGTTTGACACTTTTCCTGCTAAGGACGTTTCTCTAAGGCATCAGTGGCTTTTAGCAATCGGCTACTCCAAGGATACTCGGCTGGAACGAGTCAAAACCTTTCGTTTGTGCAGTGCACACTTCAAAGAGGATGATTACATCAGGAAAAAGTTCGGGAAAAGTGAAAGACTGTTTTTGAAGAGTTCGGCCGTACCAGAAATCTGGGTAAGTTTTGTTTTTTAAAAATTATTTATTCTGCTATGTCTGCCGTATTCATGCAATCATCTTCGCATTTTAGCGCATTATTTATGCAATCATCTTTACACCGATGGTTGATCATAGACTGCAGTAGCTTTGTCAACAATCTGTGTTGATGTGTGTGTTTTGTGTAGCAAATGCAGTTCTTCATCCGTGTACTCTGGCTCATAACTAGTAGTAAAATAAGTTTCTTCTTCATCTGATATAGTGTTAAAATGAAATTCGTCATCAGATGAGACGGAGTCTGACGTGTTTTCAGCATTCGGCAGTGAAACAGCTGACATACAAAGCGCTGTTTAATATCCGCGGTGAGCGGCGCAGGGATACGAATGACAAAAAGTAGTCCCGTTGTAAGGTGAAGTTGTAAATTTACCCAGCTTTGTTTGTGAGATGTAAATTAGCCATGCTTTCAGAGGCTAATCCTTTTGTGAGGCTAAATGGCGCAGATACAGTGCCCCCGAAACTAGCCAGAACTACGTTTATGAATCACTTCTCTCCTGAGAATCTCTGAGCAGGGGTGTGTGTGTGAAATGGGTCAAAGGTTACAGAGCACTGGGTGGGCAAAGGAACACATAAAACTTAATGTCTAAAAAAGCAAACTTTTCCTTTAAAGGTGTCCACCACCTCAATGTCTGCTCCCTGGATGTTTACTGGTGAGTGAGGAGGAGTGTTTCTCTGGAAGTCAATCACCATTTCCTTTGTTTTACTGGTGTTCAAGCGAAGGTGGTTACGCTCACACCAGTCCACAAAGTCCATGATGACTGACCTGTACTCCTGGTCATCCCCCTCAGACACACAGCCGACGATGGCCGAGTCATCAGAGAACTTCTTAAGTTGACAGCTGCCGGTGTTGTAGGTGAAGTTCGAGGTGTAGAAGGTGAAGAGAAAGGGTGAGAGTACTGTACCCTGTGGAGCTCCGGTACTGCACACAACCACCTCAGATGTACAGTTGTGCAGCCTCACGTACTGTGGTCTGTTGGGGAGGTAGTTGATGATCCATGCAGTCAGATGTTCATCCACTCCTGCACCCCTCATTTTCTGCTGCAGTAGGCACGGCTGGA
Organism: Aphyosemion australe; assembly: GCA_006937985.1. Lineage (NCBI taxonomy): Eukaryota > Metazoa > Chordata > Actinopteri > Cyprinodontiformes > Nothobranchiidae > Aphyosemion > Aphyosemion australe. The sequence continues at coordinate 846,741 of SSNS01000137.1, forward strand.
TGGTGTTGAAGGCACTGGAGAAGTCGAAGAACATGATCCTCACAGTGCTTTTTTGCATCTCGAGGTGATTCAGAGCCCGGTGCTGCAGGTAGATGAGGGCGTCCTCCACCCCCATGTTTGGTTTGTATGCAAACTGAAGTGGGTCTATTTACGATATATTTATATATATTTATATATATATATATCGTAAATAGACCCACTTTATTTTTAATCCTGTCAAACTAGCCACGCTCCATTGAAGCATCAGCAGGTCTACCATTGGCCTGAGCAGTATTGTGTCTTGCCAATCACAGCGCTCTATTGGTTTGGTGGGCCAATCACAGCGCTCTATTGGTTTGGTGGGCCAATCACATAGCTCTATTGGTTTGGTGGGCCAATCACAGAGCTCTATTGGTTTGATGGGCCAATCACAGAGATCTACTGGTTTGATGGGCCAATCACAGCGCTCTATTGGTTTGGTTATAAAGGATTGCTTGATATGCTTGAAAATAACTATATTGGAAACTGGAGCTCTTTTAAAGCAACACTAAAACATTTTAACACATTAAGCTATTTCTTTCAAACAAATTGAAGTGGTTCTTGAACCAACATTTAGCAGATTCAAATAGGACAGCACTCTGCAGCCCTCTGCTGACCAGAACCTGCACAACATTTTTGTGATTTGGGTAGGAACAGCTCTGAGAACAAGTGAGTGGTGGGGTAATGATCGGGTTGGAGTTTACCGTGCTAAATAACTCATACAAAGGCTAGCAGTTAGCTTTTCAGTTTGCCAACCATCAATAGAAGAAAAAGAAGAAGTTGTTTGCTCTTTTGTTGGCATCATGGAAGAGCTTGTAATTAAAAGGTAAATAGTAATGTCATAGGAGGCAAAGCAAAGAGCTAGAACCACAGTGAACATCAGCACAGCCTACACTCCGAGGCCGCAGCAGGGTTGTTTACAGCAATTGTAATTCTACTTTCGACCAGCGGTGGGGGGAATACGTTTCCTGTTGCGCAGTTTAAAAAAAAGAAATTAAAAAATCCGTCTGTTTACAAACAGTTTGAGAAGTAAAATCAATTTGAAAGTGTTCAAGGCTTTTGCACCTCTGATCACTACTTGGGACTTACTATCCTGTTTCTAAACATGTTTTTAATAAAAACTGGAATTCACATTGCATTACTCTCCCACAAAAATATCAAGGGACTAAATACACTGACTGGGCTGCACAGTGGCGTGGTGGTTAGCGCAGTTGCCTTGCAGCAAGAAGGTTCTGGGTTCACATCCCAGCCTGGGTTCTTTCTGCATGGAGTTTGCATGTTCTCCCTGTGCACGCGTGGGTTCTCTCTGGGTACCTCGGCTTCCTCACAGTCCAAAAACGTGACTGTCAGGTTGATTGGTCTCTCTAAATTGTCCTTAGGTGTGAGTGTGTGTGTGTATGGTTGTTTGTCCTGTGTGTCTCTGTGTTGCCCTGCGATGGGCTGGCAACCTGTCCAGGGTGTACCCCGCCTGTTTGCCCGATGACTGCTGGAGATAGGCACCAGCCCCCCGCGACCCTGCTTGGAGAAGCGGTTACAGAAAATGGATGGATAAATACACTGATGGTCTTTTCACAATAAATTTCTTAATAGAAACAAATTTGCAAACAAAATTGAACTGAAACCGTGTAAGCCCTGGGCTTTGACTCACAGGTCAACTGTTTGACCAAGAGAAAGAATTCATTCTTTGCTGGTTTACCTCTAGACATGGTGGCAATAAAAGGTTCATATATTGTCACCTGTAATGGTAGAGACAGATCAGTGTGAGCAGTAAAGGTTTCCTCACAGCTGCTCGACAAGCACGGTAGATGAACTTTTTTGTTTCATTCTAAAGTCCTGACTGGTAATGTCCACCTGTGAAGTTGGTGCTGTGAGGTGCTGAAGGTCACATTGTGTCCCAGGATTGTTAGGCAGGCACTGAGGTCAGCCCACTGGACCAGCTCTCCAAGAGGACCACCTCTCTCCACCATGGCATCAAAGCGCCGACCCACACTTCCAGCCAGCGCACCGGGATAAAGCAGCACCTGCAGGATGGGAAATTTCACCATCCAAAATTCATTTTTATTTGTTCTTTCCCCACTACCTTCCATTGGTTATGTTGGAATTTTGTATGTGCCCGCAGTTAAAAGTCTCAAACCAGAGGGATTTCTTTTCTTCCATAGACGACATTTCTCATAAACTGCTTGGTTTTTGTTCCAGGATTTTCCTACTTTACCATTAAGCTACACCACCACAAAACACATTTGCATAATGCTTCAGTGATGGCTATTTTGGCATTATGACATACAATATAATAGGAAATGAGAAGCTTTTTACCACATCTTTGAGCAAACTGAACTCTTAGGGGGAAGAGACTTAAAGAAATTAAAGTTAAAATGCAGATTTAACCAAAAACAGAACTGTAAGGAGGTCCATTTCTTTCTTTTTCCTAAAAATAAAATTCTAAACTAAACATACCTTCATCTGAGAGGAGGCTGTTTTGTTGCTGTTCTGCTTGAACCTTCGACCAGCCTCGCTCCACCTTTCAGACATTCTTTCCACTCTGGACCGGATGAACCTAATTGCCGGACTGCTGCTGTTGCTGATCACCCCATAAAGAGGACTTAGAGTGTCGCGTATGTCAGCCTGTGAGTTATCAAGACATGTAGCAGAGAGCCAGCATAGGTTTTATTAAACTGTAAGTAAAAATTCTGTGACTACTTTATGTTTAAAACCCTTTAGCATTCCAACGTCCCACCCATGTTGCAAAATACACTACAGTCATCCATCCACCCATCCATCCATTATCATCCGCCCAGTTGGCCGTGCCTGGAAAATCTCACAAGGAGGCATCCTGACCAGATGCCTGAACCTCAACTGGCTTCTCTCGATGTGGAGGAGCAGCAGAGTTACATGAAAATGTTAATATCTCAATATATTTGTGACAGTTTACATGACAATGATATTTAGTTAATATTCAGATTGATTCGTAGATTATTTATCTGTGTTGTGTTCTCCCTGCACATTGATAAAAGATCGATTTTTAAATGGAGTCATCCAAATCTTACCATCAACATAACTCTGACATGTTAGATTGGAGATCAATTCACTCCACTCTTTTTTTGCTCAGCTAAGTCTGAATATGCATGTTGGTGAATATATTTTAAACTCTGAGTACATATTTAGGTTTAGTATACTTTTACTTCATTCTAAATATTTACATATAATTTCATATATTTAAATTTTATGCTAAATATTTAGTTTGAAATGTATATTTTTGGATTTGATTCAAAATTATTAATTTGATCAATTATAACTAGATTCTAAATAATTTGAAACAATTTCATGTATTTAAATTTTATTTTAAATTTTCAATTGTAACCATGTTTGGATATTTAATATAAATATTTAGTTTTGTTTATGAACATTTAATTTTAATTAGGTGTGGGAATTTAACGCATTAATTATGATTTATTAATTAGAAAAAATAACGCATTTAGCCCTTTAAGCCCGAGGGTTCCCCAATTGGGGGATGTTGAAGTTTAGCAGCAAAATACATGCCCTAATTATCAATATAGTCAAGCTGCACCTCTAAAGAAAGCTCAGAACCTTGGCTACAAGACCATGTAAACCTTTGGTATGTGCTCCAAACACAACTAGAACTACAATCAAATGAGTGATCAGAAATCCCTCTTCATGTGTTTTTGCCTTCATTTCTGTCTCTAATGATGCTAAATCAAATCAAATTGCACACATTCTATCAACCCATTATTATTATTTTAAAGACAATGCCATTATCAAAATGTACTTAAAATAGTATTGTACTTTTAGGTCTGTCCTATTCTTGCCAGTGATGTACTTATATATTTCTTCTCCTGTTATGAATTGAAATACAATTTAAAAGCTTTTTTTAGAAATTAAAAGAGCTCGTGTTTACATTGTTAATGACTATTGTTTGATTCTCTGTCTCATTATTTTTAATTTTAAAAAATTGCTTTCGGGGCAAAATTTCTTTAACGATTAAAATGCGATTAATCAAGATTAATTTTATTACAAAGCCTCTAATTAATTAGATTAATGTTTTTAATCGAGTCCCATCCCTAATTTTAATATTATCACTTAAAGCTAAACATGTCAAATGTTAATGATATAATTAATTTTAATGTTTAGATCTTTTAAATATATGTATTACTTTACAATCAGCACCCTGTTATGTTCTGTAACCACTAGGGGGCAGTACAGGTGCTGGCACAGATGAAGGGAGAAGAAGAAGACTGTAGATGGATGCTGCATGTGACCTGCGGTCCATAATGAAGTTCAGGTCATTCCTACTGCAAAACACAACACACCCCATAATACCTTATTCATGTTTAAGTTAGGTGTTGGATGCCATGGCAGTGCAGAGTAGTTCCTTCCAGGGAGAGGTGGACAAAAGTCTTCTACTTGGCTGAGGTATGTCAGTATGGAACAAGTGGAACCATCCACTCCATAAAAAGCATAACATGGGTCTGCCTGCCAGCGTGTACGCAGAAACTACCAGAGAAATGAAACAAATAGGAACACAAATTCACTTTAGTTAGCTAAATCAGTTTTTGAATGATCTAAAATGATATTTTAGACACAGCTCATGTGTACCTTCTCACCTCCACTTTCTCAGCACACTGCAGATATGCTGGATCTTTGGGCACCTTGCACTTCTCATTGAGTCCTATATGGCAGATATATGCATCAATATTTCAACTTCAGTGACAAAATCATAAATTTTCCAGCCACTTTACCAAAAATACCTTCTTGAATGAATTGGACAAAATCAACAGGAGCCATCAGTGCAAAGTAGAGTGCTGCCATGCCTCTGAATGGCATTATAGGGGAGGCTGTGTGTGTTCAGAGGCCCTTTCCCGTAAGCCCCCTCACCATCTGCAGCTAATGTCAGTTAAGTGGAAGGAGCAGACTCGTGCACACACATCTGACCCACCTGCCTCCTACCAAACATTTCCATTTACAGTGCCAGCCCTAGCCAAAATACACACTCCTCGACTTTGTAAAACAACCTAGTAAAAAAGGAGGGGAAAAAAGATAAGAAAACGTGTAGAGGCCGAGCAGATGTGTGAAAGTTTAAATCAGAGATAGGCTGCATGAGCAAGAAAAAAATAGTCCCCCCTTTTGGAAAAACAAGAGCATGAGTTGGTGAAAGGACTCCTGGGTAATTCAGCTGTATTTTATGGCTCTGAGGTAATGTGAGAGGATGAGGGGGCCAACAGGCTGGTGATGTGGAAGAGTGTGTGCCTGCGGGTGGCATGTTACTCCACACATTTACGCAGGTGATGGCATGTGTGGCCCAAACTTTTACAGATTCCTTTATTTTCAGAGTGGTCCTCATCTACCACCACCACCACCCACATGTGCTTTAACACACAGTCTTCGCGTGCCAACGAGTGTGTGTAACCCGACGCTCACCTGACACCTCTAGGAGGGTCGTGGGGTAGATGTCAACTCTCCTCTGTAGTTGATTGGCCCTGGCTCTGTGGGACTTGTTATACATCTATTCACTGATTTAAACCCAAACAACCACCTGCACCCACTGTTACACACACACACACACACATACATTCCGTGACTTTCATGGCTGCTGCCAAATACAGATCAGCTCCAGAAAATTCTAGATAACAATTGACGATGAGTCATACACAGTAAGTTGTTGGTAATTGAAAAAAATAACGAGATATTTTTAGAGCCGACTGTTTTCTTCTAATTCACCATTAGCATTGTTAGCTCAAAGTTAGCCTCTAGCCCTCTTAACCCGCTAAAGATAGGATCGAGTTCTATTTTTGCCACTTGCCACTTCTGGGATGCGTCAATTTCCGCAGTTAACATAGGGCTAGGCAGGAAATCACACACGGGTTCAGTGTAAAATGCCCGGTTATTTTCAAAATTAAAGTCTATTGCAGCGATGCGATTTCATATCTATGTAGATTACATCTATACGTGTGACCTCACGGCTTATTTACTTACCGCATCATTTGAGAAGTGCAGTGGTGTGTTTTTCATGGCTTTAATCCTGGCAGTGGTGAGGAATAACATTATATGACATCAGACAGCGAAGTCAAATGTGATTTCCTTCTTTTTGATTTAATGGCAAATGGCATAAACAAACCGTGACCTTTGAAGTCTCGAGGGATTTTGTGATCTCGCGAGTCAAGCAAGGAGCACGGCGGTGAAGCTGCTTCGCGGCTGAGATTCTCCCGGTGTGCACTGGCAAGCAGCTAAAATCGCGAGTAAACTGTTCCGCTGCCGTTCTGCGACGCTGATGCTTCCAGTGTGCAGTAGGCTTTAGAGGTACAAGAAATAACTTCTGGGCTGCTCCTGTTTACTGGCTTCCATCCTTTCTACTATGCTGCTGCTTTTTGCCAGCCGGTGTCGAATTACAAATGTATGGCGCAGCAGCATTTGCTGAACCTGACTTGGCAACCCAGCGGGCTCACATATGATTGGCTATGGTGGCGGAACAGATTGTAAACAAAGACTACGTCCCTTTTTGGCCTTTTTTAAAGGAGAAAAACTGACAACCCACCCAGCCGGCTGAGAAGGAAATCTGTTTCAATGTAACCTTCCTTCCAACATGATTGAGACATTAGACTGTTTTGTGATTATTTCACTGTAAAAGTCTTACATATTGCACCTTTAATTATAAAGCTTTTCATTCACCACCATGATGTGTAGATGTTTAATGTGTGTTCAAGTGTTTGTGGAAACTCCCAGAAAGTCATCACTGTATTAATATCAGCCCTCTTTCCAGATGGCCACCCTCAACTGCTAATCAGTACTAGCCAGCACAAAAATGGCTCTAACCTCGTCAAAATGGGTACTTTGCAAACAAATCACACAAGAGCTTGCAATATTGTGAGAGACTTTCCAAACTATAGTGCAAAATAAAATGTTTGTGTTCATCTAAACATTTAACAGAATATCTATTCATTTAGATTAATTCAGTTTCATGCAATGTCAAAGTTTTCTGGAAGTAAAAGCATTTTTATTTATTTATAGTGTAATCAGAATTTCACCTTCATGCGGTCTCCTGCCACCATCTGGTGAGTCAGCCTGATGAGGATGATGGTGACGGCTGAGCTGATCAAGTGTCTGAGACACTCTCTGCAGCTCCCGCTCAACCAAGTGAGCCAAACCATCCTGGTCCTGTCTAAACCTGGAAAACAGACAGAAGAACCACTCTGTATGCACAAATACATGATCATGTTTATTTTTATGCAAACACTGCATTGCTAGGGACAACTGCGTCCATTGAGTACCTCTGCAGTAGTAAACTGAGGTCATTTCTGTTCAGATGGATCTCATCTTTTTTATCACTCAGCTTCTGCACCTGAGCACTCAACGCCTCCAGGCGAAGTGCCAGCCTGTGGAAGCGAAGATCATGCTGACCTATAGACAATAAAGTTAAATGAAACATGTATGAAAACTTCCTCTCCACGTTTGGACTCTGAATGACTCTGTTGCAGCCACGGTAAAAACACTTGTTAGTCATCTTTCTATCTGCCAAACACAACTGTTAAACAATTTATTTGAGTTGACAAACTAAGGATCTTTAAAGTGTAACACCAGCATGACCATCAGAAGAGTAATGGAAATGTAGATGAGCACAATGAGGGTTTTGTTTAGAAGTTTGACTTCAGTTGCTATGAGAGACAACATGCAGCACATTATTAAAGATCTCTCTGGGAGTATGGATTCAGCCTATAATGTCATTTCATCTGTTTGCTCAGCTGACTGTAAACTTGTCACAACTAAGCACTTCAGACAGACCGAAAATAAAAATTAAAGGCATTAGCATGGGTCTGTGGGAGACAAGCTCCCCCTTGTGGTGGGTAAAATACACAACAACTTAACAGTAATTTTGCACAACTAGCAGCAAAAAAGAGCATCATAAATGTTTCCATAAATGGAAATAACTAAAACATTATTTACAAAAAGGACAAATTAAATAAAAACTAACACTTGCCCTATTCGTTATGTGTAGATAGCGTTAGCATTGGAGCATCTCCTGCAGAACGATAAGCTGTAATTTAAAACTCCCTTAATGCCTTGTTTTAATAAAACTCATGAGTAGTTTATGATTTATGAACTGATTATTTTGCTTTATGACAAAATGTAATTGAGTGTGTTATATAAGTTTTTAAAAATAGTTTTGCCAAAGGTGCTTTTTTGATATTGGCAATGCAACTTCTTATGGCAGTAAATCACATTCTGTCAGTGTAAAAACAAAACCTTGTTGCTTGTTAAATAACAAATTTCAGAAAAAAGCTTCTTCGGTGCGGCGTTCAATATTTTCCAACAGAACTACTGCTGGGTGGTTCTTTGTACACAACTTGCGGAGGGTCCCTTGAAGCACAAAGCAGCTGTGGCTGAGAGGAGATGTGGGTTACATTGTCTTTTCCTCGAATGCGAGCGGAAAAAGGATTGGGATGTTTGGGTCAAGCATCGTCTCCTGCGGTGACAGTGTGAGTCATTAGTAGCCACACTGCTGCAGGCTCTCACACAAGCTGAGTTTGCTTTATTTCTGGTTATAATTATCCATTTTTCTCAGACATGGTTATCACCAACAAGTTCTTTGTCAAGTTTTTATTCAAAAGAAGTGAATTGGAGAAAAAGCAAAATAATTTGAGCATTGAGTGAAAAAATAAAGTAAAAAAGTCTGTAAAAAGACAAGAACAGACAATTGATCAATATGTAGAAATCTATGTGTCCTTTCAATGAGAGCGACACCAAAAGATGTTGGTTTATTCATAGGATGCAGCAAAAATAAATGAGTCTGTGGCCCCTTTGAATAAACCAGAAAAAGATCTTTGTGCTAAACAACCGTCCCCACTGGTCTTAAAAGTCCTCTTTAGGAGAAACAGTTCAGCCAGACAAAAGGACTTTGGTTTCACTCCACCACAAACCCACGACTGTCAGCTAAATGAGGATGTATGAGTATAAGGACCCTCCGCGAATTGTGTACAAATCTTCATTTAACACTTGGGAGATCAGGTCTTAATCCCTAAACACTTTATTTTCTGTTCCATTTCATGTCATTTAGACTTTTTTCATTCAGCTTCATTTAGAGGGTAAATACATTTTTCTTACTGCATGATCAAAACAGCAAAACAAGCCCTCCCTTCTAAGCTAAACCATGTGTGCCAGTATCAGTGTGTGTGTGTGTGTGTGTGTGTGTGTGTGCGTGTGTGCGTGCGTGCGTGCGTGTGTGCGTGCGTGTGTGTGCGTTACTCTGATCCCCGGTTGATCTTGCAGCAGCTTTGTCTTCAGTCATCTCAGGTGGCATCCATAGGCTCTGGAGCAGCAGGGTGATCAGGGACAGGCACAGGCAAAGCACCAGGCAACCACTAGAGGGCACAAACACACACAAAGAAACCTCACAGGCTGGCATGACATTTTAATTGAGCAGTACCACCTACATAAACAAAAACAACATGGCCACAGCCTTGGATGCATGGATGGATGAGTACATACTCTACCAGATAATACAAGATCTTGGGATATTACATCAATTTGCATGCAAAGGTTTTTTTTCAAGATATACAATCAAAATTACTAACTTAAACATTTCTCTGCATAAAATATGTAATATTGTATTGATCAAGGCGTGAAAGGTCACTCTTTAATCATATGGGCTTTCTAGAAGTAGTGACTTGCAGCCTCTCTCAGTTATCGTGAGACTGAACTTTGATAAAGCTGCTGGGATCCATAACCTGCACAAACATTTGGAAGAATTTCAGGACTATTGTGAAGCTCCAGATTTAGATCCTGGATAAAAGATTTCCATTCGGCTGCATCGATCTGCTTTTGATCCAACTATTCAGAGCATTCACTGAAACATCTGTGTTATAGACTGGTAAAAAGGTGATTTTCTGGGAGGAGCTGATTATGGGTATGGGTGGAAACATGGATAAGCTGCTGTGAAGTTATAAACAAAGTCAAGACAAACATGACGATTATTTATATTTAAGAATATTTTTGCTGACTATTGGACCACCAAATAGATGAGGGTAACGCTTACCTGCGATGCCTCAGTGCAACGCGCATCATTCCTATTTCACTGAAGAGCTCACTGTCAACACAAGAACATTAAAAATTTCAGCAACTTTCCAGTTTTTCCATCTTTTAGACACGAGATCCATTTATTTCCAGCTGCACCAGCCATGAAAGCCTTTTCAGCTTTTGGGTTTTTTTTTTCTTTTTTGTTTGTGTTGATCTGAATGATAAGAATGATGAAAGAAACAAAAGTGTTGTCACCAGCATGCTCTTTGTTAGTGTGAGACAAAAACATCTCAGCGGCTCTGTCTGAAAAACAAGCCACTCAGCAGACACATAAACACACACATCCTCACCTCCTTTGGTTTCGTCACAACCCACTGGTAATCCTCCTTGTGCAAAACACACAAATGTTTACAAAAAGTAAAAGAACTGAAGCAAAGTTTGGCAAATCTCTTGTCTACTTTTTTAATCTTCTATTGCTCTTTCCCTCCCTATCTAGCCCTGCCTTTTTTATATCTAACGGCCTATGAGAAGACATCCTATGGTTGCCATGGTAACCTGACTCCCCTTTAGAGACAACAATACCAAAGTGCTACTTGGGTCCTTTGTGAGTACAATGGAGCAGACGCTACTGTGTGACAGCTTCTTTCACTCTAGATGGTGAGATTTAAGCCTTCGTTCTGAAGCAGGGCATTCATTTAACATGGAGAAAGCTGCATTATCCTTCAGCTGAGTCCGTAAAAGTTGGATTACTGTGTCCATTAAATATGGACACTGCAGTCAATAAAGAATTCTGATTAAATACAATTAAAATATCATCTGAATAGTTATAAGGTTTGGTGGGTGATCACCAGGGATGGACTGGGACAATAAATCAGATCAGGAATATTACCATATTGCCCTCTCTGGAATCTTTTTGCTAGTCTGGAAAAATCCTCCCCTTATTTTTCAAACTGTCAGTGATGACAATGCTAAAATAGCATTTTTCTGCAGTTAAAAAGGAAAGAAATGGCTTTTTTAATGTGAATCAGAAACATAATTTAACTATGTGGGTAAATGAATCTTTAGTCCAGTTAAGCTGTGAGAATTGTGTTTTCAGACAAATGTTTCAACTTTTAAACAAATTAATTTCACCCTTTGAGCATTGTTCATCTAAAAGTGAATTTTGAATAATGAATATATGAATGAATCTAATATACAAGTTTCACTTTTTGAATGGAATTACTGAAATAAATCAACTTTGTCATGATATTCTAAATTTATGACCAGCACCTGTATGTAAAATGATTTGTGTGTGTGTGTGTGTGTGTGTGTGTGTGTGTGTGTGTGTGTGTGTGTGTGTGTGTGTGTGTGTGTGTGTGTGTGTGTGTGTGTGTGTGTGTGTGTGCGTGCGTGAGAGACAGAGTTAGAAAGGTTCCTTTTAATTGTGTCTAACCTTTTACACCAGGAGGCCATATTGAGCATTGGTGACTACTGTCATGTTCATACTCAGAATGCTCCTCTAATGCATCATGTTTACTGTTTATCCCGTAGCCACAGTCCATGTAGGAAACTCCCAAAGCAACCAGACAGTGCCATGTCTGCAGAAAACAGGAAAATGAATGCATAGATACACATTCATACATGTATGCACCCGCAGATACAATACACTCTCATATCACCTTAGAGCAGGGGTGTTCAACCTTTCAAGACAAGGGCCAAAATTCTTAAGAGTCCTTGCAGGACACAAAAATGGGCTTATTAGTACATATCTGAACATGAAAACGTTAGAAAGTGTCGATCTACATCAACAGTCATTCTAGAAATCCATGAATCCATGTGGGGGCTGCATGAAATCACTCTGACCACTCTTTGTGTTGACGCTTCGAAGCTCTTGTCGGGTGATCCAGCAAGATTGTTCATAGACATCAATATGCATATGTATGTCTGTGAGATTGTTTTGTAGTGCGTATCTAGGCTGGTGATGACGTATAGTGATGTTCGAGGCGCCGCTGGCTGTCTGTGTCACATGACCGACTCAGGAAGTGACTCGCCGATATGTGCGAGATTCGAAATATAAGAGGCAGCAAAACGCTGCTGATTCCCCCGTCACATTTTCTTGTAGAATTGTATTGGATGCGTGTAAACTATTTGTTTGAGCGTCTTTTTGTCCAATGGAACCAGCAAGGATGTCCGACTGACATTCAATTTTACCCTGTCTGGCAACATTTCAATCTCATCTCTCCTAGTTAGTATGCACACAGTAATAAACAATCCCAAGTAATAAGTATCATATAAAAAAACTACAACAACACAGGTCCTGTGTTCTGATTACCTTCTTCTAATTTTTGGTTTATTATTAAGCCCCAGTGTGTAATATTTTTACCTGTTTGCTATCCAGTGCGTAAACCTGTCATTTTTCATTAATATTTCTCACCAACATCAATTGTAAATATTCCTCTTAGCTTGAAATTTTACATTTTTAAATACATGAACTGTGGTCGACGCTCCATGGTCATGCACCATCTTATAAATACAGTAGCCATTAAGGGACATATGAGTTCCGCGTTACGCGTTTGCACTATGACTGTAACCTGAAAGAAACAGCAGAGGGCAGCAGTGCGCCCTGGAAGCATGGCGTCTGACAATTCAACTAAGAAGAGAAGAGACTACACCGTTGCCGTACTTTTTTAGTTTGGATAACAAACAATGAAATAGAAAGACACATCAAATTTGTCAGGTCGTCATCATGTCCAACACTCGGCAGCCGCATATAAGATCCCTGTCCGCTATTAGCTGGACACCAGCCTCAAAGCGGTGTCCCTGACTCCCTCACTCACCTCAAGTTGCTCATTCATCTTTTCTTTGTACCAATCTGGTCCCAACTTATCAGTTCCAAAGTCTTTCTTCAAGACGCGTCCAATAGTTCCTTCTACTCAAGTCTCTTCTCCTCCTACAGCCTGCTGTCTCTCTCCCAACACGCTCCAGCGCTCGTCCGCTAGCCGGTGGCTAAGTCAGCAATGTTTAATCTATCTCCACAACGTGCTCCAGCCAACCCTTCTTTGCTAGCCGATGGCTAACAAGAAGCTAATAATCACTTTATATCTACTGCGTCAGTTAGTGATATATGGTCTATCTCTACCGCGTTTCCCAGCTCACGCCAACCCTCCTCGGCTTGCCGATAGCTATCAAGCTCTATGCTGAGGCGATCCAGAGCCATGCCTGAAAACAAGGAGACTAACCAGGGAGGACCAAGCTCAGGTAAGTTATTTTAGGTTACAAACATGCAGTCATAAGATACCTATTCCCTGCTGCATTCATTTACACTTGGGTTGTAATGACTGATATCTGTAGTTTCATAATGTTTTTTTATCAGGGGAGAAGAATGCTATGGATGGTCTGAAGCCCAGAAAAGTGGAAAAGTATTTTTTTAATAAAAAGAAAGGAAAAATTTCACTAAGTATTGTTACAAAGTCACATAAGCATGTTCACATCACAACCCCCTCAATGTAGAATTGAATTAAAATATGTATAATATGTAAAGGTCAGAGGTCACTACAAAACCCAATTTTAAATAGTTACAAATCTGAAGTCCACGAGGACATTTTCCTACGTGGTTCAAAATGTCCTGCGTGAAACACTCTCACTTGGCAGGCGTGGCTCAAATTTTTTCACAAACACTGCTGTAGGTGTGTGTTTTGTTACTCTTCCTCTCCACAGGTCACCACTGGAAGGCATGTGGAGGCGCTCACCTGTTCACTCCTTCTCTTTAGGCAGTGCTGCTGATTGATCTCACCTGCAGCTCAACACCTCGTTAGGCAGGAGGATAAAAGGCGTCTGAGCCAGCCATTCTCTGCCAGAGCATTAACCTTTGTGGTTCCTCGGCAAGCAGCCTGAAGCCAAGTGCCACCATACTCATCTTCTCAGTCAACATTGACTCTATCACCATGGTTGGTTCCAATCACTCTCCTCCTGCTGAATACACAACTGTCCACTCCTCAGAACTCAAACCTGCTCATCTCCTCCACCCGTGCACCTCCTGCCTGCCCTCCACTGACCACTCATAAGCAATATTCTCCTTCCTCATATCATCATATTATCCAGGAAAAAGAAACTTATCTCCAAGTCATCAAAGTGCCTGCGAAGTTCTCCACCGCCAACCTACAGCCCCCAGTGCTTATCACCTCTCCCATCTGTAAGCACTTACCTGAGACAATCAAATAAGAACATCTGATAATTACCTGTGCTTACCTCTCGACTACCGTTCAGCTTCCTGACGTTCCGATTCCTGCTCCTGCCACGAATCCACTACATATTCCTAATAAACTGTTTAAACTGCTTCCGTCTTCTGAGAGCTTTCCTTTCATGTGGGTCAGAAATATTCCTAAAACCATGACACTAACACAGATGGAGTAATATAGTTTTTCTCAATGGCTAAAACACTAAACCCTGTTGTCTGAACCAAATGCTCAGTTGCTTGAACCCACTGATTGAATCAATCACACTTTTGGCTAAACCATAAGCACATTTCACCTGTTTAGACACCACTTGCCAACACATTTTCATTGTGATGCACCTGTGCTGCATCATGGTGAGCACAGGTGACAAACGTCAATCACAAGTAAAGCACTGGTATCACCACTTGAACACAACAACTAAAAACTGATCACACTTGTGTCTAATGATGTGAGGGATCATACACAGTGCTTCATCCTTGTAGATGTATTCATGGGATCTTTCCACTGCATCCAGTTGAAAACCCCTCTGTAGAAATAGATCTAGTTTAGTAAGTGATACAGAAAAAGTGATTTAGGCCACTACAGTATATCACTACGTAATCAACACTGAATGTGTCTGGATAATATGCTAACCTGTACATACTGGAATCTTTGCTCTTTGCACTTACAGTAGTATTTGTATATTTTTGTACTTTATTTTTAGTATATGGGCTTACTATACATAAGTGTCAAATGCACAAGATTTCTGTTTTGTCTTTTTGTACAAGTGCTAAATGCAGTTATTTTTCTTTTGCAACATGCATTTCACCTACAGTGAACAATAAACATTTATTTCTCCAGCTTCATGTTCTGAGCATTGTGTTATCTATTTTTCTACGTAGTGTTTAGTGACTCTTGAGTAGTGATTGTAATTTTGATTGACTCGGGGCACGATTTGACAACATAATTCAGTTTTGAGCACAGATTGAACTGTTTTGAGGTGAAAGTTTGGTTTTGCAAGAAGAGGCTGAAGTTTTGGGGATTTAGCTTGAAAATTGGGTTTTGTGTTCACAAGTTAGAGAAAGGCAGAGCAGCTTTCAAGAAATGTTTCTTAGCAATCGAGAAAAACTGTAATAAAAATGATAAGAATAAAACAGAACACCAAGGGATAAAACAGGAAGAGTAAGGGGACTGAGAAAAATCTAAACTAAGACACAAAAGGGAGGACACATGAAAAGCTGGGGGACACAAACACACAGAGGACACGGGACATGACATTATCTCAGATTTACATTTCACAAAATACCATGATAAGACAAAGAGTTTACAGAATAAAACAAGAAAAGGGCTTTTTGTATCCTTTCTTATGATAAAAGATACAAAATATTATAAATTAATCCATTTGTGTCCAAATGCTCATGGTGTTATTGTTAAATAAAGGTTTATTTGAGCTAGGCATGTATGTTATACTTTGTCAAATGGAATAAAAAACTAATTTGACCAAATAGGAAACAAAAAGTATAAAAATAACTGTAACATGATTAATTATACATTTTTAACAAACAGAAAATACAATTTCACAAACATTTTTTTTAAATTCTCATCTATATTTTTTGAGCTTCTACTTGATTAATCCACTGTTTTCTTGTCACGGGAACTGGATCAAAGTTGAAGGAACGGCTGCAGTTTTTGAAAAACAAACAAACACACAAACAAAAAGGATATACCAACTTTTCTAATGTGATTTTTATGTTCAGATGTAATCTTTAATTTAAATTAACAAACATCCAGAAAAGAAAACAAAATAAAACAAATGAAAAAAAATCATGATTGCAATATTGAATTACCTGTTTGTTTAAATATGCAGATGACACATCAGATCTGATCATGTGACAAGAAACCTCCTGAAAAGGAAATGGTGACAGACAGAAACAGACTAAAACAGCTGGGATCACACAATAAACATGGAAGTTAAAAATCAAAGATTTTTATTTTATTAGAAAACATAAAACAGCATTTCAGAGGCAGACGTGACGTCACTATGAGGAGATTCAGTCCTGCAGGTTACTGAGAGGAAAAAACACTAGAGATTAAGTTTTAGGAAACATCTAAAGTACTGAAGCTAAACATCTTCTGCCCTCTGGTGGAAAATATAAATACTGCAGGTGGCAGAGAACTATTTTTATTATTTAGCTATTACCTAATGAGTTTTTTTTTATCATATAATTATATTCCTCAAATAGATTAATCAATAAAATGTATTTGTCAGAGTATTTTTACATGTATCAGGCTTTAAAGATGTAAGTTCTTGTGTTGTTCTTCGTCTTTCATGTTTGCGATTCTCTGTGTTGTAGCAAATGGAGAAGGCCTTTTTAAAAGCCAAGGTCAAAGACACATGATTGTCCAGCGAAGGTCATCTCGCTGGGATACCAGTCTGCAGTTCCATCAAGACACGACCCGTGTTTACGTCAACATCTGAGAATTAGCCTAAACAAGGTGGCGCCTCCAGCTGTGTTACAGTAATCTTTACATCAATGAATCAACATTTTCGATTATGCTTATATCAGACCTGTAATGCTTTCCTCACAAACACTTTGCTACACTGAGAGACACAAACTAGAAGCAGAGGTGTATACTCTTTACATTTTATTTACAATTGTTTTTGGAGCTCCGGTATAGTAAATTCTATGGGCTATATTTTCCAGAAATTCCTCTCCTGGTGTTGCATTTTAACTTTCATAGAATGTGCTACTACTAGTTCACCTGTTGAATTAATTATAGATTTGCTCAGATAAAGACAATAAAGTTTCTCTTACTAAATAAAATTTATACTAGAAACACTACTTGATATATATGTTGTTTGTGTGTGTGTGTGTGTGTGTGTGTGTGTGTGTGTGTGTGCGCGTGTGTGTGCGTGTGTGTGTGCGTGCGCGCGTGCGTGCATGTGTGTGTGTGTGTGTGTGTGTGTGTGGGTATGGGGGTGTGCGTGTGCCTGCTCTGTCTTCTCAACCCCCAGTGAGTCATGGCAGATGGCTGCTCATACTGAGCCAGGATCCTCTGGAGGTTTCTTCCTGTTAAAAGTGAGTTTTACTCTCCACTGGCGCTACATGCTTGCTTAGTATGAGGATTGCATCGATGCAATCTGCTGGGTTCCTTATATAGGAAATTTTTTAATGATCGGCTTAATGAACTCCCCTTCCTGGGCTACCACCTTATCATGGTGGAGGGATTTGAGTGTCCCAATGATTCTAGGAGCTAAGTTGTCTGAGGCTTCACGCCACCGGTAGGGTCACCCATGGCAAACAGGTCCTAGGTGAGGGATCAGACAAATACAGCCCACAGACCCCTTATGATGAATTCAAGAAATGGAATCAGTGTTCCCTCGCCCGGACGCGGGTCACCGGGGCCCCCCTCTGGAGCCAGGCCTGGAGGTGGGGCACGCTGGCGAGCGTCTGGTGGCCGGGCTTTTACCCATGGAGCCCAGCCGGGCACGGCCCAAAGAGGAGACAAGGGTCACCCTTCCCATGGGCTCATCACCCGTAGGAGGGGCCATAGGGGTCGGGTGCAATGTGGAAAGGGTGATAGCTGAAGGCAGGGACCTTGGCGGTCTGATCCTCGGCTACAGAAGCTGGCTCTAGGCACGTGGAATGTCACCTCTCTGGTGGGAAAAGAGCCGGAGTTGGTGTGTAAGGTTGAGAGGTTCTGACTAGATATATGTCAGACTCACCTCAACGCATGGCTCTGGCTCTGGAACCAGTTTCCTCGAGAGGGGTTGGACTCTCTACCACTCTGGAGTTGCTCTTACTGAGAGGCGCCGAGCAGGGGTGGGCATACTTCTTGCCCCCCATCTTGGTGCCTGTACGTTGGGGTTTACCCCAGTGAACGAGGGGGTAGCCTCCCTCCGCCTTTGTGTGGGGGGACAGGTCCTGACTGTGGTTTGTGCTTATGCACCAAACTGCAGTTCAGACTACCCACCCTTTTTGAAGTCCTTGGAGGGGGTACTGGAAAGCGTTCCATCCGGTGACTCCCTTGTTCTGCTGGGCGACTTCAATGCTCACGTGGGCAATGACAGTGAGACCTGGAGAGGTGTGGTTGGTAGTGATGGGGCAAATGAAGCGAGGCTTCAAGGCTTGTATCGAGCAGGAAGGGGGCGTGTCCATGAAGCCCCACTTCGAGGCATTCTTCATTTCACAGAAAACCACTTAACTGATGACGAAGCCTCGGTTTGCCTGAGTCACGTGACTGGTTTGTTTTCTGTGTCACTTTCAAAATAAAAGCTGCCGAACCTCACAGTGATTTGTGGGTTGTTTTAGTTTGGTCCATGTGTCTGTATGGAGTTGTGATGTGAAAAGACTTTATTGACAGAGTTCATCCACATTTCAGGTTCACACCTGTCAAGTCTCCCGTTTTGGGCTTGAAACTGTTTTAAAAACCATAAACTATATTTACTCCTTATTCCGGCTGTCTTCCCGAATTATTATTCACTGAAAATGTCCGGTATTAAGTTTATTCACGGGGAACAACCCCCACCCTTGCACTCATGGAAGACCCCCCTCCCCCCTCCTCAAGGAGACCATATTCCTTCTGCGGACTTGGGACAGCAAAGTTTCCCATAGTGCATTGCACCGCTAACCGTTATACTTCGAACGGCAGAGGAGAAAGCTTATAACTGTTGTGTTTTATATCAGAAATACAAATAAATCAATATAAAGTTGTCTGTTATTGTAAATAATTGCGTATAATCTGTAAAATTTGCTGTGTTTTTTTTTCTTCTTTCAGACTCTTCACGATCCCTCAAAATGCTAATGAGCTAACCCACTATCAAAATAAAAGCATTGTTGCTTTGCTTAGATGAAAAAAAACTTCTTTTCTTCATTTAACAGTATACACTTCAATATACACTGCAGTGAAAAAAGTATTCTCATTAAATAAGGAGTTAAAATATCACCTACCATAAAGGGCATTTTTGGGGGAGAGTTGTATGAATTCCTGAGTCAGATGGTTGGATGTAAAGGTCACATACGCTTGCCATATACCAAGTGTAAACTCAGAGCCACAGAACACTGACAATGATCATCTTGGGCAAAATTGAATTTAGTTATTTTAATTTACAGTCTGCAAAGTAATGGAAGTAACTGACCGAGACTCTTCTAGGAGATATTTATTTCCTAAATGACTCAGACTGGTATCAAGGACAAAGAAAATCAGGAAAATCTTTATTAATGCGTTTAATATTCTTCATACTTAAATTTGACATTTATATGAGAGCCATCCATCCATCCATTGTCTTCCGCTTATCCGGAGTCGGGTCGCGGGGGCAGCAGCCTAAGGAGGGAAGCCCAGACCTCCCTCTCCCCAGCCACTTGGGCCAGCTCCTCCAGGGGAATCCCAAGGCGTTCCAAGGCCAGCCGAGAGACATAATCTCTCCAGCGTGTCCTGGGTCTTCCTTTGGGTCTACTCCCGGTTGGACGTGCCCGGAAAACCTCACCAGGGAGGCGTCCAGGAGGCATCCTAATCAGATGCCCGAGCCACCTCAACTGGCTCCTCTCGATGTGGAGGAGCAGCGGGTCTACTCTGAGCCCCTCCCGGATGACCGAGCTTCTCACCCTATCTCTAAGGGAGAGCCCAGCCACCCTGTGAAGAAAACTCATTTCGGCCGCTTGTATTCGCGATCTCGTTCTTTCGGTCACTACCCAAAGCTCGTGACCATAGGTGAGGGTAGGAACGTAGATCGACCGGTAAATTGAGAGCTTCGCCTTTCGGCTCAGCTCCCTCTTCACCACAACAGACCGGCACAACGCCCGCATCACTGCAGACGCAGCACCAATCCGCCTGTCGATCTCACGCTCCACCCTTCCCTCACTCGTGAACAAGACCCCGAGATACTTGAACTCCTCCACTTGGGGCAGGACCTCGTCCCTGACCTGGAGAAGGCATTCTACCCTTTTCCGACTCAAGACCATGGTCTCGGATTTAGAGGAGCTGATTTTCATCCCAGCTGCTTCACACCCGGCTGCGAACTGCTCCAGCGAAAGCCGGAGATCACGTTCTGATGAAGCCAACAGGACCACATCATCTGCAAAAAGCAGAGACCTGATCCTTAGGTCACCAAAACGGATCCCCTCACCACCTTGGCTGCACCTAGAAATTCTGTCCATAAAAGTTATGAACAGAATCGGTGACAAAGGGCAGCCTTGGCGGAGTCCAACTCTCACCGGAAACAAGCCCGACTTACTGCCGGCAATGCGGACCAAGCTCTGACACTGGTTGTACAGGGACCTAACAGCCCGTATCAAGGGGCCTGGTACCCCATACTCCCAGAGTACCCCCCACAGGGCCCCCCGAGGGACGCGGTCGAACGCCTTCTCCAAATCCACAAAACACATGTAGATTGGTTGGGCGAACTCCCACGCACCCTCCAGGACCCCCCCAAGGGTATAGAGCTGGTCCAGTGTTCCACGGCCAGGACGAAAACCACATTGCTCCTCCTGAATCCGAGGTTCGACTATCCGACGGACCCTCCTCTCCAGAACCCCTGAATAGACCTTACCAGGGAGGCTCAGGAGTGTGATCCCCCTGTAGTTGGAACACACCCTGCGGTCCCCCTTTTTAAATAGGGGGACCACCACCCCGGTCTGCCAATCCAGTGGAACTGCCCCCGATGTCCACGCGATATTGCAGAGCCGCGTCAACCAACACAGCCCCACAACATCCAGAGCCTTAAGGAAATCCGGGCGGATCTCATCCACCCCCGGAGCCTTGCCACCGAGGAGTTTTTTGACCACCTCAGTGACCTCTGCTCCAGAGATTGGAGAGCCCAACCCAAAACCCCCAGACTCTGCTTCCATTCTGAAAGACGTGCCGGTGGGATTGAGGAGGTCTTCGAAGTACTCGGCCCACCGATTCACAACGTCCCGAGTCGAGGTCAGCAGCACACCCTCCCCACTGTAAACAGTGTTGGTAGTGCACTGCTTTCCCCTCCTGAGGCGCCGGATGGTGGACCAGAATCTCCTCGAAGCCGTACGGAAGTCTTGTTCCATGGTCTCCCCGAACTCCTCCCACGCCCGGGTTTTTGCCTCCGCGACCACCCGAGCCGCATTCCGCTTGGACTGCCAGTACCCATCAGCTGCCTCCGGAGTCCCACGGGCCAAAAGGACCCGATAGGACTCTTTCTTCAGCTTGACAGCATCCCTAACCGCCGGTGTCCACCAGCGGGTTCGGGGGTTGCCGCCACGACAGGCACCGGCCACCCTGCGGCCACAGCTACGGTCAGCCGCCTCGACAATGGAGTCATGGAACATGGCCCATTCGGACTCAATGTCCCCCGCCTCCCCCGGGACGTGTTCGAAGTTCTGTCGGAGGTGGGAATTGAAGCTCCTTCTGACAGGAGACTCTGCCAGACGTTCCCAGCAGACCCTCACAACACGTTTGGGTCTGCCAGGTCTGACCGGCATCTTCCCCCACCATCGAAGCCAACTCACCACCAGGTAGTGGTCAGTTGACAGCTCCGCCCCTCTCTTCACCCGAGTGTCCAAGACATGCGGCCGCAGATCAGATGAAACGACAACAAAATCGATCATCGACCTGCGACCTAAGGTATCCTGGTGCCAAGAGCACATATGGACGCCTTTATGCTTGAACATGGTGTTTGTTATGGACAATCCATGACGAGCACAGAAGTCCAATAACAGAACACCACTCGGGTTCAGATCAGGGGGGCCGTTCCTCCCAACCACACCTCTCCAGGTCTCACTGTCATTGCCCACGTGAGCATTGAAG
>SSNS01000137.1:869873-918106 GCA_006937985.1 Aphyosemion australe
AACACCACTCGGATTCAGATCAGGGGGGCCGTTCCTCCCAACCACACCTCTCCAGGTCTCACTGTCATTGCCCACATGAGCATTGAAGTCCCCCAGCAGAACGAGGGAGTCACTCGAAGGAGCGCTTTCCAGTACCCCCTCCAGGGACTCCAAAAAGGGTGGGTAGTCTGAGCTGCAGTTTGGTGCATAAGCACAAACCACAGTCAGGACCCGTCCCCCCACCCGAAGACGGAGGGAGGCTACCCTCTCGTTCACCGGGGTAAACCCCAACGTACAGGCACCAAGATGGGGGGCAAGAAGTATGCCCACCCCTGCTCGACGCCTCTCAGTGGGAGCAACTCCAGAGTGGTAGAGAGTCCAACCCCTCTCAAGGAAACTGGTTCCAGAGCCAGAGCCATGCGTTGAGGTGAGTCCAACTATATCTAGTCGGAACCTCTCAACCTCACACACCAACTCCGGCTCTTTCCCCACCAGAGAGGTGACATTCCACGTACCAAGAGCCAGCTTCTGTAGCCGAGGATCAGACCGCCAAGGTCCCCGCCTCCGGCTACCGCCCTTTCCACATTGCACCCGACCCCTTTGGCCCCTCCCACGGGTGGTGGGCCCATGGGAAGGGGGACCCACGTCTCCTCTTCGGGCTATGCCCGGCCGGGCTCCATGGGTGAAAGCCCGGCCACCAGGCGCTCGCCAGCGTGCCCCACCTCCAGGCCTGGCTCCAGAGGGGGGCCCCGGTGACCCGCGTCCGGGCGAGGGAACACTGGTTCCATTTATTGAACTCATCATAAGGGGTATTTTGGGCTGCGCTTTGTCTGATCCCTCACCTAGGACCTGTTTGCCATGGGTGACCCTACCAGAGGCATAAAGCCTCAGACAACTTAGCTCCTAGGATCATTGGGACACTCAAACCCCTCCACCACGATAAGGTGGCAACCCAGGGAGAGGGTTATATGAGAGCATCGATAGAAAAAGACCTCAAACTTTAATGGAAAGCAAAATTAGCAAATAGCTTTGAAGTCTTCATTTGGAATGTTTCTGTGGGGTGATGCTGTAATCTATTCTCTTTGACCTTTTGAATCTTCATCTATTCATGAAAGTAGGGCTGAGTATGAGTGAGCAAGGACTGGGCTATGTTTCTGTGATGTGACTTCACTGATGTCACACGGCGTGCGAAGGTGGTAAGATTGGATGAGCATAAAACTCTAAGCTTGAACACAAAGGCTTAGAGGGATTTACATCCATCTGTCTCTCTTCAGAGGTCACTGACCACCTGGGAGTCAGTTCCTGTAGACTCACACCACATCTGTTATGGTTGGTAGACACACAAAACAGGGACACTAGAGCAGGCAAGATTTCATTTTAGAAGCTTTAATAGAACTAGATTAATTTACAGCTATATGGAACATCTCCCACTCCTTCTCTCTCACTCAGAGCTCAGCCCTGTCCTAAGCTGCCCCCTAGTGGTAAACACAACACATGTGTGTGTATACACACACACATATATATATACACACACACACATATATATATATATATATGTGTGTGTGTGTGTGTGTGTGTGTGTGTGTGTGTGTGTGTGTGTGTGTGTGTGTGTGTACGCACACAGTACAGGCCAAAAGTTTTGACGCACCTTCTCATTCAATCTGTGTTCTTTATTTTCATGACCATTTACATTGGTAGATTCTGAACCCTGAAGGCATCAAAAACTATGAATGAACACATGTGGAGTTATGTACTTAACAAAAAAGGTGAAATAACTGAAAACATCCTTTTTATTCTATTTTCTTCAAAATAGCCACCCTTTTCTCTGATTACTGCTTTGCACACTCTTGGCATTCTCTCCATGAGCTTCAAGAGTTAGTCACCTGAAATGGTTTTCCAACAGTCTTGAAGGAGTTCCCAGAGGTGTTTAGCACTTGTTGGCCACTTTGCCTTCACTCTGTGGGCCAGCTCACCCCAAACCATCTCGATTGGGTTCAGGTCCGGTGACTGTAGAGGCCAGGTCATCTTCCTCAGCACTCAATCACTCTCCTTCTTGGTCAAATAGCCTTTATGCCTTCAGTGAGAACCTACCAATGTAAATGTTTGTAAAATAAAGAAAACACATTGAATGAGAAGGTGTGTCCAAACATTTGGCTTGTACTATATATATATATATATATATATATATATATATATATATATATATATATATATATATATATATATATATATATATATATATATATATAGACTCTAATGTAAAAAATGCCAACTTCACAGCAGAAATAAACATGTTTACAGCCTGGTTCAAAAATTTTTTTTAGGTTCAACAGGTCAAGTTTATCTTTTAAAGAACAAATTGCAGGTTAATTGTTTTTTCTAATTTATATAAAATGCTGTCCCAAAAAATCCTATTTGAAAAGTTTATTGTGGATATTTCATTTTCAAATATATAATGGCACAGTTTTTTGAGTAAAAAGTGGGCTTTTTCAGCAAAGCTTCTTAAAACGCTTTTTTTTCTAAATCTTAACCTCTGACGTAACCTGAAGGAGTTCTAAGCTAGGTGCTCCCTCAGCTCAGTGTGGCAAGTGGGTAGGATAGAGAGGTCGTGTTATCGAGTCAGTGTGTGTGTTCACTAGTTTATGATTGTGTTCATTTTGACAAACTATTGTTTGTGGAGGCTGTAAAATGTCACATTCTGTCCTGTCTCCCCAGTTTCTGTTCAGTTCTTTGTTCATGTTAATTGGTCCCACCTGCCTCTCGTTCTCCTAATCACCCATTCACCCTCATCCCAGTGTATTTAAATCCTGTCTGTCTTTTGTTCTAGGTCGGTTCATTGTTTCAGTCAGTCCTGCGTGTTAGTGTATTCAGTTCTCTTATTAAAATCTCTCAACTGCCTTACCTGCCTGCTCATTCTCTCCTGCATTTGGGTCCTCATCCTCACCTCAACTTGCACACGTGACAGAATGAACCAACCATCCAAAGGACCCAGAGGTGAGATTTTGCCCTGGGAGCACCTGCTCCAGTGGCTCTCACCAAGCAACCGGCTGCCTGACTCCTCTCCTCCTCCACAGCGGCGTCGCTGCCGCCAACCCTCCACCTCAACTGTCTGACCTGCCAGTCCCCGTCTGGATGGAGGATTCTGGTGGGAGGACCTACAGGACCGGACCAGCTTCATCGGCACCAGACTGGCAGTGTGTTCCCCGGGGGTTGGTCCACGGCGTTGGGAGTGGGTTCAGGCTCCGCCGCTGTCTCCCGCCACTTCCTGAACGCTGCTGGCTCGGCGCAGCCCCTCCTGACGTCATCTCTGACTCTCCGGTGGGTCTGCGCAACCGGCCTTGTGTCTCCCCTCCCGAACCCTCCTCCTCACCTCCGGAGATACAGAGGGGATCCGGAGGACAGCGCCGGTCCTCCAGAGCTGTGCCGCCTGGCAAAGAGACCCCTGCTCTGCTGACCGGCATGGAGTCACAGCCGTGTTTAGACTCTTTCTGAGCTCCAGCTGCCTCCATCAGCCCAGTCAAGGTCAGCCCAGCTGGTTCCGGACCAGATAACCATACCTGCAGACGACCATACTGAGTTTGCTCGCCTGCAAGCCGAGGTGGCCCGTCTTCGGGCCCTCGCCAACCTCCGGATGTTCCAGATCGAGACTCTGTCTCCCCTTGTTCACCAGTTGGCTCTGGAGGTCCAGTCTCTCACTCCGGCTCCAGAAGCGGAACCCCCGCTCATTCCGGCTCCAGGGACCAGAGTTGTGCCATCTAATCGAGAGACCCCTGCTCTGGCACCCACATCCAGGCTCCAGCTTCCTGCCATTTCAGAGTCTCATGCTGGGAGTCCCATGGACATGCTCCCAGTTGTGCCGTATAAGGCAGAGGTTCCAGCCTCCCTACACTTCCTGCACCTGTCCAGCCGGCCTATTCAGTCATCTCCTCTCATCGTCCCGGCTCCAGAACCCGAGCCGCCACCTCGCTTTGTCCCGGCTCCAGAGGATCAGCATGCTGAAGGGTTCCTGTCGGAGGTGTTCCTGCCTCCTCCGTTGTTTCAGTCTCCCCCCTCAGCGCTCCAGTCTGTCCAGTCTTCAGCGGCCCTGCCTCCAGAGCCCTCGTGTTGCTCCACCTGATCCGCCTCCAGGAATCTGGTCCTCTGTGGCTCCGCCTCCTGGCTTCCAGTCAGCCCAGCCTCCAGGGGTCCAATCCTTGGGGCCTCCCAGACTCTGCTGTCTCCTGTGCCCCCGGCACAGGCCTCCCAGGCCCTCCAGGTCCCGTCTCCTGTTTCCACGCCGCCGGCCTCCCAGGGACTGCTGTCTCCCGTGCCCCAGGCACAGGCCCCCCAGGGTTCCCCTTGGCCTGCGTTGGGCGTCCGATGCAGCCCTTTGAGGGGGGGGGTCCTGTCACTTTCTGTTCATGTTAATTGGTCCCACCTGCCTCTCGTTCTCCTAATCACCCATTCACCCTCATCCCAGTGTATTTAAGCCCTGTCTGTCTTTTGTTCCAGGTCGGTTCATTGTTGCAGTCAGTCCTGCGTGTGTTGGTGTGTTCAGTTCTTATTAAAATCTCTCAACCGCCTTACCTGCCTGCTCATTTTCTCCTGCATTTGGGTCCTCATCCTCACCTCAGCCTGCACACGTGACATAAAAACTCCGGCCTGTCCAGACATTGCGTTCATGGGTTTTCAAATAAGAAAAATAACGCCTCTATTTTTGTGCCTGAGGGCGTTTTGTGCAGCTGAAAAGACGGGACTTCTGTAGCCCAGATCAGCGGCTATACCGGGTCAAGGAGGTCCACGTTGGACTCCAGAGACCTGTGGCTGGGTTTAAAAAATTAAATGTGGATTTTTGGAGCTCAGATCACCGTCAGAACCACCGGCCCCACCTCCAGCAGGGATGGCTCAGCGGGCCAGTCGAGTTAGTTTCTGTGTCGGATCCAGCTCACAGAAGCCTGCAGGAGCTCCAGAACCGGATGACAGGCGTGTGTCGCTCTCTCTCTCTCGTGCTAAACTGCGCTACGTGAATGGATATTAACGCGACCGCTGACAGACGCTCATTAGTTTATTGTCAAGTATTAATGTTATATTAACTGACAGATACTATTTTAATTGTCTGCTACATGATAGTAATCTGTACAATATTGTGATGTTGGCACACAAGTTTAAGCTAACATCGTTAACTCACCAAGACACCTGCTGCTGCTCCGCAGCTCAATCTCTCTTAGCTGATCGTTTCTCCCTCTGGCTTGTCTCTGCTCTCTGAGGTGTGCAGCAGGCTCATATTTTTATGGTTTTTGTCCATAAGTATAATTATCAACATTTAAAATTTCCTCTGTCAGAGCTGCATTAGAATCCATATTCTTCTCTGGATTAAGCTAACATGACTCCCTCTGCTGACATCACTTGGTTTGGCAGGAAAAAAAAAAAATTTTCTCACAAAAATGACTCTAAAAGCCTAAATAATTCATGTATGTGTACATTTTTATTTAAAACGAGTTTCTATTATGTTTTTCTAAACATTGCATGGGAGTCTCTAACTTGCAACTTGCTCTTTAGGACAACTCTGAGGGGGGTGAATTTATTCGTGACTCATCCATTTAGATGTAATCAAAGCTTGAAATTATGGACACTTAAGGGTGTGTCCTTTTGATTGATAGCAGATGAGCCTTCAGCACTATCGCTAGTAGCTGCCCCCCTGCTTGCTCCAGGGAAGGGCTCAGCCTTGGCCTCATGTTAAAAGTGTTACAGCCTAGATGGCAGAGGGTAGCAGAGTCACTCAACCATGGTTTTCTGGCTAAAAGCGCCCATTAACCACTGTTAGCTTCAGTTAACTCGTAGCTACATCGGCTCAGAGTGATGGGTGTCAATCATCTGCCCCCACCTTCACAGACCCCCCTCAGCTCCATTTTTGTATTTTCTCAGAGTGACGAGACACATGGTGCCCACTGGGTTTCATTTCAGTTTCCTTTACACATGGCATATGTAAGAAGTATATGTAGTAGTAACAAGACTACCTAAAACAAAGATATAAGGGGATATAAAACTTTCATTATATAAACAATATAAAATAACTAAAAACCATAGCATAAACCACTCAAAGCACACCAGAAGGAAAATTAGTTAAAAGCCAGGGTAAATAGATGAGTGTTGAGACAACCTTTAAAAGTGCTCAGTGACAGAGACTGAGATCATTCCAGAGTTTAGGACCATAAACCGAGCAGGCACGCTCACCCTTAAAGCGTGACTTTGGAGCACAGAGGAGCAAGTGTGTAGAAGACCTGAGGGCAAGAGAAGGCCGGTACAAACAGAGCATCTCTGAAAGGTATGAGGGAGCGCAGCCATTCAAGGATTTAAACGAACCATCAACTGAATTATAAAACAAACTTGGAACCAGTGCAGAGAGCGAAGAATGGGTGTGACACGTTGCTGCTTATCAGTATTAGTCAAGAGCCTGGCCACAGCATTCTGGATAAACTGGAAGCATGCAATGGATGTTTTTGATGCCTATCAGGGAAGTGTTTGAGTAGTCCAGTCAGATTCAGAAACCTCCAGCTGCAGAGGGTCTGTCCATTTTACAAACAGTCAATGATGGACACATAGATCTCATATACTGGCTCTTTTGGATTATGCACCCCTATGCATAAATAGGTAGGACAAAATGTTGATAAAAAAAAACTTTTGCAATCAATATTTATAAATATTTCACTCTTCTATCACAACTGAAGCACAGAAGGGGTTTTTCAAAAGGAAGATGCAAAAGGCACCAGCTGTATTTCAGAAGGGCGGGACAGATCCAAACAACATTTTAGCCAGAGTTGTTCTGCAAAGCAATTTTGATTCCATAATTGAATTACCAATAACAAATGTCATGTGTTGGGCGGCTGTGTTTTGGTCGGTGCTTTGAGTTCTTGACAAAGGCAGGGCTTGTTTCTTTACTGGGGTACTTCCATGTCCTGTTCCACTGCCATCACTCATTTAATGAAATCTTCACATAAATAAGGCAAACCAGAGAATGGAAACTGCCTCAAAGCATAGTCAAGGCACTTATTTACTTACAAAGATGTTAATATATTTATTTGTGATTGCCAAAGGCCATTACGCTGCTTTTATACTCAATGTAGAATCAATAAATGGGTTTTTATCTTTGTCCAAAGCCAAAACAACCATGTATGAAATTAATACACCGTAAAGTAGCTGGATTTTATTCTGAAAATATTGATTCAAACCTAAATCTGTGGCTGTTAATCTGGTGATTTATTGGAGCAGCAGCCCACTGGAGCTCCTCTGGTGCTCCAGCAGCTGAGAGGTCGGAGGTACTGCGCATGCTCAAAGCAGCAAAAGCGTGAATCCAGCTTCACGTCTCCAGACGTCCAGCAGGCAGCATGCAGGTAGGAAAACCGAGCGTTTATCTGTCGGCATGCCCTTATCGTGTGCTTACCAGTGCTTGGTCTGGTAAAGTAGAGGCTCTTTTAGTTCAATGACCTGCTTTTTGCAACTGTCTTTTTTAAAAATCTGTGGTGGGTAATGCAAGTGGAAGGCTCTCCAACACAGGAGGAGATTATTAATCTGTGATTGGTGACATTCATGTGTCCCGAAATATATCTGCGTGGGTTTCGAGTGTGTCTGAGAGTTTACTGGCTTTTAGAAGCATGTTGTGTTTGATTGCACAGCCTGTGTGTTGTCTTGCTGGCTGCTGTAATCCACGGCTCGCTACAAGCTAACTAGCACTGTGCTAACAGTCTGTGTGTATCAGATTAGCTCAGGCGGCAATGAAGGTAAATACGGGCTTCCTCTTAACTTGTTTACTTTCACCTCAGCGGGCTTCTTCACCTGTGAAGACGTGTAAAATGTGCAGATTAGGTGGCTTGACGTCTATTTGAAACTGTCATTTCAAGCTTTTTGTTAATATTCACCACTTAATTTCCTTCAATCAGTTTAGTTTATTTACTGTAACGCGTTTAAACAAATAGAATAGAATAGACTTTATTGATCCCACAGTGGGGAAATTCACAGCAGCACCGTCACTCAAAGGGTAATTAGAAGAAAGATAAAAACAAGGATACATCTATATACACATAGGCAGTAATCTAGTATTGTAATCTTAGGTCACTAAAAAACCATAAATAAAAGATGAAAACAAACTTGGTACCAGCACTATGCACCATACTGTAAGAGACACAGACAACAATCTGAATCCGGTATTGCACAAGTATAGAACACATTAGGGCTGCACAATATATATCGAAAATATATCGTTATCGCAATATCAGCATGCACAATATAGGCATATCACAAAGAACAGAAAAATATCGCAATTAATGGCAACCACGAGGGGAAACACGACAAATCTTCGTTGTCACCTCCAACGCAACCATAAAGATCTATATACTGGGCTGTAGAAAGCTAGCGTTAGCAAACCCAAAGTCTCTGACTTTAAGACAAGTAAGAGCACAACAGCCCAGCAGATGCCCATGGGTGGAACTCCTTATGAGAAACTATCAACCATCAAAGTGATACAATAACGGAAGTAGGCGTTAAGTGCTACTTCCGTTTAGCTCTGTAAATGTTCTACAGCGTGCTCCTATCAATCCAACATATTTTAATGATTATTGGTTACAAAAATATTGAAACAGATCATGCTAATTTTGTAATGTAAACTTGCATGATTTAATTTTGTTACTGTATTAATACTAATGATAGAGGATGGAGTGGTGTGTCTAAAGTTTATATACATAAACTGCAGATTTAAGTATTTGTTCATTTATCGCAAGTAATATCGATATCGCAATATTAAGCACTGTTATCGCATATCGCAGGTTTTCCTAATATCGTGCAGCCCTAGAACACATGAATATTGCATTGGTGTTATTGTGTACCAGGATGACAACAGTACAGCTTAAACTGAGGAGTTATACACTCTTACAGCAGAGGGGATGAAAGATCTACAATAGCGCTCAGTTTTACATCTGGGATGTCTCAGTCTACCTCTGGAGGAGCTGTCCATGATCTCCACAGTGGAGTGCAGTGGGTGGGATGGGTTTCTTAAGATGGAGGTCATCTTCCCCAGCATCCTCCTTTCACACGTCTCCTCAACTGTATCCAGTGGGCAGCCCAGAACGGAGCTAGTTTTGGTAGCTAGCTTGTTCAGTCTCTTCCTGTCTCAGTCAGAGCTGCCTGCACCCCAACAGACCACAGCAGAATGAATAATAGAGCCAAGAACAGAGTGATAAATGGATTTCAGCAGCTGGGATGTAACTCCGAAGGACCTCAGCCTCCTCATGAGATGGAGGCGGCTTTGGCCCTTCTTATACAGAGCATCTGTGTTGTGGGACCAGTTCAGTTTACTGTTGAGGTGAACACCCAGGTACTTAAAGGTGTCCACCACCTCAATGTCTGCTCCCTGGATGTTTACTGGTGAGTGAGGAGGAGTGTTTCTCTGGAAGTCAATCACCATTTCCTTTGTTTCACTGGTGTTCAAGCGAAGGTGGTTACGCTCACACCAGTCCACAAAGTCCATGATGACTGACCTGTACTCCTGGACATCCCCCTCAGACACTAGGGATGGGACGAAATATCGTTTGGAGAAATCTCGCGTTACAAAACGTGACAAAATGCATTGAGTTAAAAAAATGGATCACGAAATAAAGACTAGATGGCACTGCTGCATGATTTGTGTATGGCAGGCATACAGTCTAAAGCCTTTTTTATAAAACAATGCCGCCAATTTGCCGCAACACCTATGAGGCATCTGGGAGCCTAAGGTCGTTTATAAGAGCTCAGACCGTGGCGGTAATGTTGCGCAATCATGTCCGTTTTATAAAAGATTACGCGATGGTGGCATAAAGGAGGTATGGGTGTGGTCTCTGAGCTGTCACGGACTTCCGTTTATCTTGGACATAACTTGCTTTTTATTGCGATCAAAGCTGCGCTCGTTGAGTTTTTTTTCCACATTTCTGTACAGGTGTGTGTCCTCCACCATCACTGTGAACAGTCAGATGATCTGAGCTGCAGATCTAACAGAGAGACGCTCCCGGAGCTCTGCAACGCTCTAGTTTATCATCTCAGCTGATTCGAAAACGAAACTTGCGGCCGTGTTTACTTTCATTTTCATTTTATAGTTCCCGGCCGGAGCTCGGCATTAATTCATCATGTGGTCATGACACCTCCCTCTGTTAAGTTAATGTGCGTTTATAAGACCGGCGAAACCGCAATATTACAGCAATATTACAGCAATATTACTATCAAGCGTGGCGGCACGAATGCCGCAAAATCCGGTAATATTACGCTGATTTGCCAGCATGGTGTGTCTTATAAAAAGGGCTTCTGGTGGCAGGCTGACAGCACTATTTGCTGATTAAGCAGGGTAAAACTAAATGAAAAAAAAGAATCCGGGGAACGGTGCAGTGCGTCGTGACGTCGTCAAGTCACAGCGCCTGTTGCAACAACAACGCTGCAGGCAGGAGACATTGTTTCTGCTCAAAGATCACTGATTACACCAGAACATGTTGATATGTTAGTTTCTTTGAAGAAGAACCAGTCCTGAGATAACTTAACCTAGGGTTAAAGCAGCACTAAGGGAGTGTTCTTGTTTGTGTTTGGCCTGTTAGGCCTTGTGTTTCCCTGTGTGCAACGGAAACAAAAATAAACAAGTTGTTATTATACAGTAATATTTTTTTCCTTTTTTTTTCTTTTTTGATATCTTATCGTGACGTATCGTTTTGTGACTATGACATATCGCGGTGCATCGTATCGTTAGTTTAAGTGTATCGTCCCATCCCTATCAGACACACAGCCGACAATGGCCGAGTCATCAGAGAACTTCTAGAGGTGACAGCTGCTGGTGTTGTAGGTGAAGTCCGAGGTGTAGAAGGTGAAGAGAAAGGGTGAGAGCACTGTACCATGCGGAGCTCCAGTACTGCACAC
The DNA here is from genome assembly GCA_006937985.1 of Aphyosemion australe. Taxonomy (NCBI): domain Eukaryota; kingdom Metazoa; phylum Chordata; class Actinopteri; order Cyprinodontiformes; family Nothobranchiidae; genus Aphyosemion; species Aphyosemion australe. The sequence continues at coordinate 880,758 of SSNS01000137.1, forward strand.
AACCACCTCAGACGTACAGTTGTGCAGCCTCACGTACTGTGGCCTGTTGGTGAAGTAGTTGATGATCCATGCAGTCAGATGTTCATCCACTCCTGCACCCCTCATCTTCTGCTGCAGTAGACACGGCTGGATGGTGTTTAAGGCACTGGAGAAGTCGAAGAACATGATCCTCACAGCTTCCCTTTCATTCATTGTTGTCAATGTTGGCATTTTATTTGCTCCAGGCGGCTTAGAATAAGGGTTTAAAAAACAATTTATGACCCAGCTAAATCATCAGTTAAGTGGAGAAATGTTCTAATGCCCACTTATATTCAAGAAAAAGAGCAACATTAAAATAAGCAGGGGTTACAAATGTTCTGCTGTAAATAACAGCAGTTTTAGAGGTTTAATGTTGAAAGGGAGATTAGAACTGATGTTATCTGAGTAAGCAAAGAAGGAAAGAAATGTTCAGTTTGATTCTGTTTTTATGAACTTAAGTCTTTCCATTTAAATAACCAAAATCATATCCATCATCCATATAGGATAAGACGGAGAAAGCGGTAGAGATGCACCGATTGTGGTTTTGAGTGCCGATACTGATTTTTCTTTTTTCTTTTTTTTTTATTGCACATCTCTGGTTATCCAAATCCAATTTTTTGGCAGTGGAACCAAACTGGAAAAAAGATTTGGCAGATCCCAATAACCAGAGGATTTTCTTTATTACCTTTTCTCATTCCCAACAGGACTCTTTTGTTGGTGGTAGGGCTGCACAATTAATCGGATTTTGATCGTGATCACGATTTTGGTGGCCACAATTAAATTAACCTGATCGTCAACGATATTTACATTCCAAATGTGAGCTCTTCTGCTTGCTTCTTCATCACACACAGGGTGTTTCTCAATCTCAAGGAACCTCGCCTTGCCTTGCCTGCCAAGGCACTGCCTTGCCAGGCCAGACGCCTTGCTTATGAGGACACTGTCCTTCCTTGGGCAAAGAAAACGGTTAAATGAAACAGACTTGCCCCACGTGACCACGGCTGGCCAGAGCCCGCCCCCTGCTTACGTGCTCTGTTTACGTCCCGCCCATCATAGTAATTTTAAGTTACTATGGCAGGCAAGGCAAGGCAAGGTTCCTTGAGATTGAGAAACACCCTCACATTACGTTGTAGGTACCAGATCGGCTCGGTGTCCTGCGCCTGCCGATGACGTCACACTAGATGATTAGCTGAACATAGGACTTAAGCAAGTTATGATACCACATTCATAAAAGTTACGTTAGCACGTTGACACTGAAGATTTTGATTGGTCCGAACAAAATTGCGGTTGTAGTCCTTGCAGTTGTTTATGTAGTTTCACATTGTTTACAAAACGAAGACAATATGGTGTTTTATTAACAAATCACAGTTATAAAGAAAAAATGTAGGTGGTAAGAAACAAGAATTTATTAATAAAACTGCTAAACTCTTTCCAAAACTTGTGTGTGAAAGCCGAGTGGATTTGCCGTAGTGTAACGTCATCGGCAGGTGCAGGACCCGAGCCGATCTGGCAGGCCGAGCAGATCCGGTACCTAGCATGAAGGTACTACCGACAACGGCGACAGAAAGTTGGACTGACGAGAGCAACTCGTGTCTGGATTGGAATGGAAAATACAGCAGCTTCTGGAGATGAGGGGCACCGCGGTGAGGATACGGGTCGTCGTCCGTTGTGTGGAGTTGTTTTGGATTCAGAGCAAGTGACATTAAACAAGAGCAAGTGATATGCAAAGAGTGTAGCAGAGTTGTGTAGGAGTGTTTTGGAGGGGTTTTGCATTATTTATAATCTATTTTAAAGTTTCATTTTTCACAGAAAACTGTTGCAACATTGTTTGTAATTGGTGCAATAAACATACATATTTTACCAGATAGGATGAATGATCGTGATTAAAATATTGATCAAGATAATTGTGATTATTATTTTGGTCATAATCGTGCAGCCCGAGTTGGTGGTATCTATCCCCGTGGCATGGAACATTTTGGGAGGTGTTTTTGTCTTTAAACAGCCAAACGTGACATGTTGAAATCTTTTAACTCACCATGAATGCTTTGTTTTATGTATTGCTCAGATTTTACATGTGACTCCATCTGACTTGTTTAAAGACCAGTTAAAACCTTTTGATGACAGTGTATCGACCTTTGGACCGTCATCCTCATGTGACTTGTTAAAGAACAAACAAGAGGAGAAAATGATCTGTTTCTTCAACCAATCTCAGGATTGTCTTGTTACAAAATGAATGTATATGGGGTTCCAGGTGAATGGAGGGTTTAGACTTACGCCTGTCCTAATTTGTTTTACCTGTAAATATTTGTTAAAGCCAGAAATTGGCAAATGTCCTTATGTTGCATGGTCTAAATGATTTAATAGCATGTTGAGCTTACCTAGTTTAATGATTCTTAAATTAAAAATGTATAAAATAGAAAAAATGGAGGTTTGATTTACTTATTCATCTGTTTGTTTTCCAGTAACCATCATGGGCAGTTAGTATAAAGAAGTTTGATATCTGCTGTGTGGAGGACAGAAGGTTAGAAATACCTCATTGACCACTCCTCCTCTGCTTACTGGGATTTTTTTCCATCACCATGGCTGAGGAAGACTATGGCATCTTTGTGGACTGGACTCAGATGGGAGATCTGGCCAAGAGCAGCGGACCTACCAAGCTAGACTGCAAAGAGCTGAAAGAGTTCAAGCAGATGGCTCGTCAAGGTTACTGGGCCAAGAATCACAAACTACGAGCACAGGTCTACCAGCAGCTCATCAAAGCCATACCTTGTCGTACGGTCACTCCAGACGCAGAAGTTTATCGTGACATCATGGGGGACGCAGCCATAAAGAAGCCTTCCTCTAACACCCCGCTGCCGGAGTTTGTGGATGGAAACCTTGCACCGCGGTACTGCCTGAAGGCCGAGGCCATGGCCTCAGCCCATCGCATCATCGGCTGCATCGCAGGACAGTTTCCAGACATCTCCCACTGCCCTTCTCTCCCGGCCATTACTTCTTTGCTCCTTCACTTCAGCAAAGATGAGGCTCAGTGTTTCGAGCACGTCAGCCGAATCCTGGCCTGCAACGAGCCAGGTAAACGCCTGCTGGACCAGACTTTCTTGGCCTACGAGTCCAGCTGCATGACTTTCGGTGACCTGGCCAATAAGTACTGCACAGCTTCTCACAAGCTCATTGTTGCCACGGCTCAGGATGTGCTTGAGGTGTACGCCGACTGGCAGCGCTGGGTGCTTGGTGACCTCCCCTTTAGCCATTTGGTCCGTGTCTTTGATGTCTATCTAGTAGAGGGCTATAAGGTTCTCTACCGCGTGGCCATAGCTTTGCTCAAGTTCTATCGTAAGCATAGAACAGGGAACCAAGCAGGGCAGGGGGGCCAGCCGCAGCAGAATTCAAGCAATATTAGGTCCGATATTCAGGCATTTGTCAAGGGCATCGCCTCCACCGTCACACCTGAAAAGCTGCTTGAGAAGTCTTTCTCCATCCGCCTGATTAACCGTAAGGAAATCACTCTGCTGCAGCTCACAAATGAGAAGTCCCTGCAGCAGAAAGGAATCACTGTCAAACAGAAGCGGTAAATTCAATCAAGCTTCAACAATTTTACTTTGTTTTATGTGATATCATGAACATTTTGTTGTTTTTATGGGCCATTTTTCTTTTAGGATATAAGTAAGTTTAGTTTGTCTATCCAGAACAAATACATAAATATTCAACTCCATGTGAGAGTGGAGACTTTTGGAGCCTTTAGCTAAATTGAAGAGCAACACATTAGCTCCTACAGGACAAATCCAACTTAGTAGAGGTGTAGATTTAATCTAATCTTCATATAAACATCTATATTTTACACCCCAGTGTCCTGTTCTTTTGGTCGCTTTAGCGTCGTCTCACATCTTGTTTTTTTCTGTTTGTTCTGTGCTGTGGGGTTTTTCATTCACCTTCTCTCATCTGCACTCCTGTGTTTCCTTCATTGGTTCTTTTGCAGTTCTAGGTGGGTTCACTTCTTGTTGCTTTGCTTTCAGATCAATTTTTCCCTTATTTTTTTCTAAATGGCTTCTATATTGTCAGTCAAAAAAGACTATCTTTAAGACGCGTGCATCACAGATTGTGTGATCGTTCCACCTCCTCTTTTTTCCCTCCATTTCGGCCGTTCCCCAGGAGGAATGTGCAGCTGGCTCTAAACCCGGACACCTTTTCCTCCGAGATCGTCAGTGCAAAGGAGATGCACGACATCTGGTCATGGATCCCTGAGCGCTTTGCCCTGTGCCAGCCACAGCTCCTCTTCACCACCTCCGTCCACGGCTGCAGCCTCAACAGGTGAACTTCTCTGTCCTCGCCTCGGTAGTCCAATCCCACACATGGCTTCCACGCACGGGCTACATTTAGTAATGTTTGATACAGTAAGGTGTTTGAAAACCGTGCAAGGAGCTGAACGTGTACATTTGTTTTTAGATTCTACTCCCATTGTGAGGGCTACGAACCCACGCTGCTCCTCATAAGGACCACAGATGGAGATGTAAGCAACACGACGAGCTTTCTTTGGATTTTCCCCAAACCATTCATCTCACTTAAAAAGTTATGGGATATTGGTACAGAGAACCCATGAGGAACAATGTTTTAGATGATTTTTGTTAAAATCTACAAAGCATTTGAATATTTAAACACTGAGTTTTAGGAGCTTTGTGCAGCTTTCATTATTGTAATTTTCAAAATAAAGTGTGAAATAGTGAGATTTAAAACATTTAGTTTATCAAATGTAATTATTTTTGTCTACGTGCAGTTCAACACGGACTCAGTTTTCTGTTATCCTCATCTCTGTGAATTGGTGTCAAAAGTCATGTGACCAGGTGTCATATGATTGGATTACAACGCTGCAAAAGGATGCTGCTTGAACATTGACCTGTCACAGTCAGCAGACCTTTACTGAGTTTAACTCTGAACCATTTTAGGTAATAAAACCAGAACAGGTGAGGTAATCTGTTTTATTCCAAACTGCCAACTCTGGTTTTATTCAGGTATGTGGAGCCTTCCTGTCATCGGACTGGGAGGAGAGGAAGAGAGGCGGAAACAAACTGAGCTTCTTTGGCACAGGAGAGTGTTTTGTCTTCAGGGTGAGTTTAGTTTTCTGTTCCTTCCAACAAATGTAGGATTTTTTCTGTCAGTTTATGTGACTTTTAGTTGTGTTTATCTGGTATTTTGGGTAAAACAGTTTTAATCTGAACAGTACCGCGTTTTAACCACCAGAGGGCACCATCAGCCATGTTTTCACATGTTCCTGACTTGCATATGACAGACAGTTTTATAGGCCACAAATCCCTAGACCCTGGCATTTCTTCTTTCTCATAAACAACCTTGTCATTTCCCTCTGGTGGCAGTAGCGCAGCGTTTTACTGTCATTTTAGGGGAAAACCTGCTGCTGAAATAGAAAAGAAGACCAGCTCTTTGATGTCTTCTGTGTGAATTATTTATCCAGCCCACTGTTGATGGAGCGCTGTGGGCCGTCTGAGCCTAGACACCAGAAAACACAATCATCTCAAACAGAAACAGTTCAGCACACACAGATCGGAAACTCCTGTTACCTGATCCATTTGTTTCTGAGCAGGCTCTCACCTGACACCACACCTGAGTCACAGCAGGTCTGACACGACGATTGTTAGAGATGAGAGAGGAAAGGTGTTTAACAGGCTGAAGAATACATAGCATTAGTAACCCTGAAATACGTGGTGCTTTTGGCTAGATTTATACCTGTAGCCGTCTTGGTTTTAACACACGTTGCTCAGATGTGTAATATGACTTTTGTGGCTACCTTCCTGGGGATACGGCAACACTTGGTGGTGAATGCCAAAATAGGTCACGTGTGGCTCAGTTATTTGAACTGAAGTTCAGTTTTTTCTTTCATTTGAAATCAGTTGCTGGGCTCGTGCAACAGAAGAGATTTCCCGTCATAAGTATCAAAGGAAAGGAGATATAAAGGAAAGGGGGGCATATCTGCTCTTCTGCTTTTGACTTTGGGTTTCATCTCATTAAATTAGGTCATTTATACTTTAAAAAAAGCTTTTATTTAAATAAAATAAATTAAAAATGAATAATAATGATCCTAATAAGTAAACGTGACCCTTTGGTGATATTTTGAACAGATTCTGATCAGATCAACAGATGAATAGAAATTTTCTCAAATGAACTCCATTAACCAAAACGGTTTCTTCCATCCATTATCACCTGAAGAACCAAATGAATGGTTTAATGTTTTCGTGTGATGACTGGTGAAATATCTTCTCCAGTGTTTAACTGAGTCAGATCCATTCAAGATGGCTGTAACGCATCATTTGTCAACAATAGATGGTCTGAGTGTAAAACCCAGACATGAAAGGCAGCAGGTGATATACCTTTGAGTTAGTTCTCACCTTATTCTTTATAAACGTGAGGTTTCCTTTGATTTTTAACTTATTTTCTTAGATCTGGATCATTTTTGTGGACCTATTTTCTGTTTTAAGTCTTGAATCGTTTTTGAATAACATTTAAAACCAGTAAATCTATAAAAATTTAACTGAACATAACAAAGAAGATTCTTTCTTTGCCGTGTAGTCTATGCATAAATAAAGTCAGGAAATCTCCATGCACTACGAATATGCACAGGCTCAAAGCCTGAGGATAAAAATGTGATTAGCATGATTCATGTGTATCATAATGCTGGTCTGAAATGACTAGTATAACCTTGTGTTTTCAAGCTGTTTACAAATCAGGTGTTATGTTTATGCTACTACACTTGTGTGTGTGGAAAATGCTATTCAAAGGTACTCACATCTTTTTTGTTTCCCTTTTAGCTGAAGCCCGAGATAGAACGTTACGAGTGGGTGGTGATCCGCCACCCCGAGTTGGCTTCCTCCATCAAAACGGAGGTCCAGGAGGGCACGGCGTCCTCCGAGGGGCAAAATGCAATAAACAGCTTACAACAGTTAGAGAAACCTGCTGGAGATCTGTCACCGTTTCTGGCTGCTCGCCATTTCAACCTGAACTCCAAGAACACCTCCATGTTCATGGCTGGAAACTTTGACTCCATCATTGTGGGTGAGTGAGTGAGCTGCATCTGGTTACCGTGTTTCTGTCTCATTCCAAATATTGTTTACAAAACAAATGAATAAAATCTGTACTGTTGTGTTTGATCAGGAGGGGGTGAGGGTAACGCACTGTACATCGACTCTGAGCTGAACCACGGACGCACCGGCAGATGCACCACCTTTGACAACCCGCCGCTGTGTGCAGAGAGCTTCCAGGTTTCACTGCTGGAGGTGTGGGGTTTCCAGGATGCCATGGCTCAATAATTCTGTACACAAACAAGTCAAACATATATATATAGATTCAGACAGTCACACATATTAGAAGGTTCCTGCAGGGAGTCGTTTCCTCTGCATAAAGTCTGAAACGGGTGTGCAAGCAGAACAACGTCCAACCAGCAGTTTGTTTAGGGTTTTTCTTTGTTTTCTGAATGAAAAGAAAATTATACGTTTGTCTTCTGTTTATTTTTGTGTTTACATATTGATATTGTGCTGCACTTAAGTAGAAAAGCTCATGATGGACCGTGTTTATGTTCCTACTGAGATCGTTTCTGTGTTCAGAGTTCTGCCAAAAGTAAGAAACGAGCCGTCCAGTCCTTTAGGGAGATTATTTGTCAGATTCTGTTGACAAACTGAAGTTTCCAGCAGTATTTGTGAGGCGAAGTCCTTCATTTTCTTGGTAAATGTTGAACATAACTGTGGTAAAGTTGTACCAGATCAAGTAAAACTTTGATCTAGATTTGTCTCCTCCTTCCTAGACGTTTGGATCTGCTACACCTGCTGTAGGAGATCTGATACATGAATAAATGTCTGTGAATGTCTAGTAAATTTGAACGAAGCCTTTTGCACTAAATGTGAATTTGTTTTTGGTCTAGAAATCTAGAAAATAACATTTTCAAAGATGGTTTTGATTCATTGTGAAGCATAAATGCAGGTTATTCATCGTTTCCTTTGCCTATCCAGTTTGCAGTTTGAGAAGAAGCTGAAGTGTTGGATTACACGTCTCACTTGTATGTATGTGTTCCAGTGAAATATCAGTGTAATAGATGTTATCTACATGTGAAAATACAGTATTAGCTTTCAATCAAGTGACCCTGATGTTTTGTCTGGTTAGTTTTTTCTCTTTCTACCACATCACTGACCTTGTAAGGAACGTGCTGCTCTTCTTCAGGTTCTCAGAAACGTGTCGGTGCCTTTTTAAGTCTGCTAGCAGCTTATCCCAGGCTACTTCTGCTTTACTTTCTGCCCCTTTAGAGAGGTTTCTGTAACCAAGTAGAACAAATGTTTATTAAAACATAAAAACAAAGCTAGAAACTACATATTAGAGATGCACAGATCAGTTTTCTGAGCCAGTTCTGATTTCCACTTTGATCCAGATTTGGTCAATTCCAGTTTTTTTCTAAGAATTAGTTGCCTGTTTAATAGAAATATATTTTGTTTGTAATGTTTACAGTAAAGCAAAACATCGTATTTTTCTTTCCAAAACACTCAGATTAGAACTTCTATCAATGAAAATCTAAAAATGATACCCTGCAGGTTCTGGAACAGAGATGTTTGTACAAATAACCTCGTACTAATGGTGGAGTATTTTTATGAACTAGATGCCTCCTTAACCCTTATATTAGCCTTCATAAGCAGGTTAGCTATGGTGCATTCACACACACACACAACAGTAAAAATAGAACCGGATTTATGGACTGGTCATAAAATCAGCTGATTCCTAACAAAAGAATTGAAATGTTCTCATTTTGAACCAAAAGCTGATGTAAACACTGATTTTCTGAGATGAATAGGCCTGGGACCATAACAAATTTTGCTGGACGATATATTTTCCAACAACTACACTACTTGATCTATATGGTGGGTGTGGGGTGTGCGTGTGCCTGCACTGTCTTCTCAACCCCCAGTGAGTCGTAGTGGATGGCTGCTCATACTGAGCCAGGATCCTCTGGAGGTTTCTTCCTGTTAAAAGGGAGTTTTCCTTCCCACTGTCGCTACATGCTTGCTTAGTATGAGGATTGCTGAAAACACACTGACACTAGTCAGTGTCTTGATGCAATCTGCTGGGTTCCTTATATAGGAAACTTTTTTACTGATTGGCTTAATGAACTGAACTGTATTGGAATGTTTACTTTGTGAAGTGCCTTGAGACGACTCTTGTCGTGATTTGGCGCTATAGAAATAAACTGAATTAAATTGAATTGAAACAAATTATTAACGATAAACAATATTATTGTCGACATTATCGAGACCAAAATAACCACTTATGTAATGTTAATACATCATAATATTGCAAGTACATCCTTTAAAATGCAACAATTAAACCTTTATTTAACATTGAAATGTCCAGAACCAGAACTTCTAAATAAATAAAACAAAAAACAATTAAAATAAAATAATAAAGGACTCTCACTCTCTGTTAGAAAATATTGCACCAAAAACAATAAAATAGACCCTGTCTCTCCAAAACAATAAACACAATGGCCTATCCAGTGTCAACAACCAAACCTACACTTGAACCCTCTTGTCATCCAGCGTCTTTGGAGGCGAGAGTCGAGGAAATCATAAACACGCAGGCACCTGGCGATATATTGAGGCTGGAAACATTATGGAGTTCATTTTCATCTATCGTACGATTAATTGACTTATTGATTATCGTCCCAGCCCTACTCTCCAATTAAAACAATATGAGCTTTTTGATGAAGCTTTAGTGTTAAAACGTGTACAGATGACAGCTTGGGTCTAATTTACTGAAACACCATGACCTCTGCGTTACTCAGACAAGCTTCTTCAGGCACGTTCTCTATTTTAGTTTAGCTTTGTGGAAGTTGGTCTGACTGGAAAATGTTTTGTTAGAATGAATCATATTCTAACACACATCTGCCACTTTAATAGCAAGCTGGGTTGCACATTTTGGTAACACTTAAAGGTCCCTCTATTAACATTAGTGCGTTATTAAGCATTAATAAACAAAGGATCCCTTTATTAATGTTATTGTTAACTATTAAGTGTCCTTAAGGTCAGGACAAAGGGCTGGGGGGGTTGCTTAGTAATCAACAATAGTTTATTAATGCTTAATAATGCACTAAGTAACATTAATAAAGGGACTCTTATTTTAAAGTGTTACCCACATTTCAAAGCGTCCATCTTTTATTAGATTTCGGTAAAACCAAGTAGAAGAGGAGCACTGATGTATAGTTCAGACATAAACTGGTATTCATTTTCTCCCTCAGACATTTTGTTAAAACATTTAAAAACATTTCAGCCGATCGATGCCAGTGCATTATATGAATAAAGTCTGTTAATCTGCAGCGGATGCATCTCTGATAACAGTAGTGATGTAATTCCCCGCTTTACAGTAAGAGGTATTGACTCTGTCTTTACTAGGCCAGTGCTGTTCATTCAGGATTCACACGGCTAATCGCACATGTGCTTCTATATTTAGACACTCCTTTGGGTGTTGGTCTGGCGCATCTCCTGAAAACCTTCCCCTCCAGCCTCCAGGAGTAAGATGCTTAAGAGTTTAACCCTACAACAAGATGGGGTGGGGGTTTCCCTTGACCACCTACACCCATCTTAGTGAACAATCAGCTGTGGGCAGGAGATTTAAGGCCAGATTAAGAAGGTTATGTGTTTTATTACTTGTAAAATCTTTAAAAGACAAGGACTTTTACAGAAAGGCAATCTGGTTTGGTAGTAAGCACAGCCCTGGAAGTATATCTTATAAGAATATCTGATAGTTTTCTGTTTCTCTTCCCTAAAAGGGAGTGAGCATGTGATGTTGGATCCTCTCCTTCAAAGCCACTGTTTAATGCCACTCGATAAAATGAGGATTTTACTAAAAACAAACAGGAAGCATCTGTGTGACAAATTATCACATTACACCCCAGTGGTAAATGAGCTGGTTGAGTGTTCCTAAAAGCATCGAGCCTCAGCCTTTCATCAATATTTAGTTAGTCTCCAGAGAAATGGAGAATAAAATGAACTTGACACTGATCCATCACCTTTATCTATAAAAAATGTCTTCTTGTTTCATAAAGCTGCCTGGAACGACGTGGAGTGGTGTCTGAAAGGAAGGAGGCCGGTGATGCATGTGGAGACACTGCATCACGAGTGATGGGGGCTCTGGGGGAGGGGTCCGGCAGTGCTGACTTGGAACAGGCAGTGCAGAGAGAGAGCAGGGATGGAGGAAGACAGGAAGGACTGCACAAGGTCCTTCTGAGTCATACACAGCTACTCTACATTTCTCATCTATCGGGTCCCAATTGTATCGACCCCCTCCTTTTGGATTTTGGAGCATTTGCTTTTCTTTTTTATGCTGGAAGCTGTACAGTGAAGGATGGGGGAGGATGGAGGGATTTCTCAGTCACCCACTACACCACCCCTCTCTTTAACGCTCAAACTTTCTCACATGCCACATTGCTGCAAATCACAAGTGACTGTTAAAAAAAACACCCTCTGTTGCCTAGTAGAGTCCTGGTGCAATCTGCATAAAGTGTTCCAACAAAGCATCAGTATTTAAAGATATTTCCTTTTAACTGTCAGGAAGATGGACATTATATAGACAGACATTTTGAATGAACCGTGAATGTTCTCGTCTTTTCTAATCTAATGAAGTGTGAAGTAAAAAAATCAAAAATGAAACATATTGCTTCCACACCCTTGTATTTCCCCATCATCTTTTATCCCTCTGCCTCTGAAAGGTGAATACGTAGATATCAAAGGGAAAGCCTGCAGTGGACCATACCAAAACGATAACTCATAGGCGAGATCTTCCCAAACGTGCACAAGACGAACAGGACTTTTGCTAATAATTTCACCCAGACGGGTATTTTACTATCTACATTAACATGTGTTTTGTTTCACACGTGTTTCTGTTTCAGATAACGATTTAAATCTATTTAAAAATGTTAGTTCCTTGTTTCTCCACCCCTCCCTCTGTCGATAAGTGGTTTCGTCCACACGGCCAGTCAGGTGATACTTTACGCTTCGCCATTTTGTGCTGCTGCGCCGGGTATTTATCTGAAGAGTCGTGACTGTCCCGTTTACACTGTTAGTTAGCTGATTAGACGGTTTCTGCTTTACCCGGTGTCGCATTTCCAGCCCGTGGCCTTCGATTACTTCCCGTGAAGTGCTATTTACTATTTTATTTTGCCCAATCAGTCATTGTTAGTTTTGTATATTTATTTTTATAGCTAGAAAGAATGTCGAGCCCCGAATACTCACCGTTCTTCGCAGTGATGGGTGCCTCCGCGGCTATGGTGTTCAGCGGTAAATATGCCTCTGTTTCATTTCATTTTTACGCTGTTTGTTACTAGTTATCGTTGTGAATGTTTTCCAATGTGTTTTTACATGTGTTTAAATGCCATTAGGAGGTACTGCCAACCGCGGAGCTCGTATTGAAGCTCACTAGTAGCTACTTTGATGCTAGCATTTCAGCGCTAATTCCGAGCTGTCATTTTTGTGGGCTTTGTAGAGTATGACAGTGGCCTTACCTAATGCTTAACATTCAAGTTGTGGGATTACCGGTTAGAAAATCTATCGTTAACAACCCCAGTAAGGGCTGATGGAGTTCGTTAACTAGTTGTTGGGAGCTACATAAGTTAGCTTTGACGTTAGCTTTATTTCGGTTGCAACTGAAACGAAAGTACAAGGGTTAAAACATGTATCTGATCAAAACAGAGTAATATTACTTAAAATAAACTATAATTGCTTTTCTTTTACATTCATCACGATTTATTTTCGTTATCAGACACAGCTAGCTTGCAATGAGCGTTCAGTAGCAGTCCATTAGACTGATTACCTTCTTTTCCTCCAACTTCACTTTTGGGGTGTTGAATATGTCACAAAATGCGTGTCGAACCATCAAAATGATAAAGTCTTAAACAACCTGGTTCATTTAAAACGTCAGTTATCGCGGTTCCACGTAAGCAGTATTCCTTAAGTATTTGTCACGTGAAATATTAAACCCATTTGGTAGTGTGACTTTTGATTTTAACATATTTGTAAAAAAAAAAACACACATTAATTCCATTTAAATGGCCACTGGAAACCGTTATCACCTGGTAAACTTCCCTTTTACTGAAAGGAATGACAGAAAGTCACATGATCATCACATGATGAGACTTCTGACTTGCTCTTATGGCTACTGAACCTTTCAAAAGCCCATTAAACTCTAACTAGTTAGCAGTAAATTTGTTCAAACTAAGGGCTCACGTGCTTTTGTATTTGTCTTGAACATGTCTTAGTTATATTATCCCTAAAATAGTTGGGTTTTGTATACATATTTTAGTTACACAGCCAGTGGACTTTGAAACTTTTTTATAGTTGAGTACCTGTTTATAGATTCCCCCAATTGCTCTTTTTCTATTAATTCAAGACCGAAGCCGGTAGTGTTGAAGAAAGTGCTAATATGTGACTGATGTGAAACTTACAATCTGCTAATTGAATATTTAAAGGGAACTTGTATATTAGGGAAGTTGGAGATGGCAGATTATGAAAGTAAACGGACTCCTCTCCAAGATCTTAGTAGGCATGACATTTTTCACACTTAAAACATCTGGCGTATTAATACAAGATCGGCTATTTTATCTCCTTTTCCCTGGAACATGAGGATCAGAAAGCTCTTGTATTTAAAACAAGTTTAATGTGCATTAATGGGAAGTGGCACGCTGGTGTGGCGCTAGCCGCTCTGGTCTGTGATGCAGAGGGAGTGACAGCTGGTAGGGAGGGGATCATGCTGGCAGGAAGACGAGATGTGATGGTGGTGGGATGAACAGGGATACTTAATGATACAGGATTCAGATGTAAGGTGCTTGTAGATCAGGTATTGTAGTGATCACAAGCTGGAAATCTGATGTTGTATTTAACTGGTTTGTGTCTTCTTCCAAGAAGAAGTTGACGGGAAAAAACATCAGATGTCTGAATTGAGCAACTCAAATGGAACAAGTAGTACTTTCAACATAGGAGCGGTCCTGTCTATATTTGTGGCAGAACCATTTGAAATGTTTCCATACGATTTATCTTTTTTATTTGCGTTTAGCTTCACTAGGTTGGGATTTTTCAGAGGAGGGTGTACGTTCTCACGTTTTTACCTTCTGATGCAATAAAAATAGGTCAGCAGTTTCTGTGCCTGGTACAGTTCCACATTTTACAGCTAGTGTGCAGTATTGAAAGCCTAGTGTGTGTGTTGTGTGTTTTATATCTGATATTTTTAAGCAGAGCCCTCTCTTCCCTCTACCTTTCAGAGCAGAGCAGTCTGCTGTATGGTGTGTGGACTTTAGCATGTAAGATCATCCCTGGCTAGAGGCGCCTCCTCCTCTGACATCAAGAGACGTCACGAGGCATCCCATATATTGAATATTCATCAGGGATAAAGCAAGACAAATAGCAAAAGAGGATTGGGATTAAAATTCAGAGGTTCTGCCTCTGCTCTGCTGGAGAAACCCCCCCCCGCCACACATCAAATCCTTGACTTGTTGGTACACAGCAACAGTTTAAAGATCTGTGTGTTGTCTCTTCTGTCAGCTCACACTAACCACACCTCAGCTAGGTCATGCCTATGAGGCAATAAGCAGGCAGAGGCATAACATAACTGACTTATTGTGAGTAATGTGAAAGTGTTGATGGATAGTTTAAAAAAGAAGCCTCAAAACAAGGTGTCAGAGTTTTCCACGCTGTCCTTTTTAGCCATTGTTTGTTTAAATGACAAAGTCTTTCTAAAAATAAGGTCAATTGGTCATTTTTACCTGTGACTGCTGCAGGTACAGTTTACAGCAGACAATGTGGCTTGTATACATAATTTAAATTGGAAGTAAGGCTGTCTTTTGCTTTTGTAGAGGTTAGCAAAAACAGAGGCCAGTTGCACTCTGGTAAATCTCCTTAGATGAGCTGGAGTGATTTAACTTGTCCTGATGGCATCAGTCTGGTCATACATCACTAGAAATTGAAAGGAACATGGCCGGGTGCCATGTGCACATTTGAAGATCCACTCTGCCAGAAAGCCTCTCAGGTAGTTGTGTAGTTCACCAGAACATCACAGACCTGCTGCAGGACACCCCAGGCTCTTTGTGCAGAGCTGGTTTCCAAAATGATCTCTGGAGACTTTTCACATTCAGTCATCATCCTTGTGTTTGTTTTTAGGAGACAAGTGACCTTCCCAGACCGTAAAGAAGAGTTAATGCTTTGGTTCTTTTTAAAGATGTTTGTCATTTATGGCTGACTTCCAAAACAAATGGCATTCAAAATGAACCAAATGTTTTTATATAGTGTAGCGGTAGCCATCACAGCCTATCGTTAGTCATAACCTAAACGAATCATTTTAATGTACCACCACGTCAGCACTGCTGCCCTGCTTTGTGTCGGTGTTTCAGTGCAGTGCTGAGGAACCTTGTCAAACCAGTCTCTCTGAATAGTAGTAGCCTCCTGACGGGTGTAGTTTGATGTTAACAGCTTCTTGTTTCACCTGCAGTTGTCAGCCAGAATTAATGGGTAGTAGATGGTGGCTGTTTTAATTTAGTGCTTCTAAATTTGAATCTTGGTGATTGAGCGTTGGTGCCGTCTGACCTGTGTGTGACAGTCATCAGGACCACAAAGCTTTTGATCATCTTCCTCATGTTGCACTGATGCTTGTGCAAATTGAACTCCACACACGTTACATCGGAAACACTAGTTCGTTCCCTTCTGATATCAGATTCACTGTGTAAATCTTCATGTCTATTAAAGCTGTTTTGTTGCAGTGGTTCAACATCACAACTATACAACAAAGGTATTTCTAGGATGACATTTGTTTTGTGAGAAGGAAAAGCGTATACAAGCTGTGGTGTGTGGCAGCAGGAGAAATCCCTGAGTTGAGCCATGTTGGAGTTTTTAGGGAACCAGAGTCTGACACAGTAGTTTCTCCATGCCTTATTTCACTTCTGCTTTATTATTCATCAGTGTCTTCTGGTTTCTATCAGCTGTCTACATTGTAGCATATAGATGACCATGTTTAACAAGTTGTCTTGGATCTCTCCTTCCAGCCTTGGGAGCGGCCTATGGCACAGCGAAGAGCGGCACGGGTATCGCTGCAATGTCGGTGATGAGGCCGGAGCTCATCATGAAGTCCATTATCCCCGTGGTCATGGCTGGTATTATAGCCATCTACGGCCTGGTAGTAGCTGTGCTGATTGCCAACAACATCTCGGACAAGATCACTCTATACAAGTGGGTCCAACTGTTGTCTAAACACCATCTTTTATTTAAGTCTTTTCCACCAAATGTTTGTTGTGATAATGACTGGACCCCTGGGATTCATACTGTACCATTACTCATTATTACCCAGAAACGGCCTCATCATCTCACACACTGAAATAGTTACGGTCCATTTAAATGTTCAGTTAGAATTTCATTTATGCTTTCTTGTTGCCTTAATATAAGTTGGTTGACTTTCATTAAACCAGGTTATCCAACGGTCGGCATCGTTTTGCTGACTAACGCTTGTGTCTGTGTAGGAGTTTCCTCCACCTCGGAGCTGGACTGAGCGTGGGCCTCAGTGGGCTGGCAGCAGGCTTCGCCATCGGCATTGTGGGCGATGCAGGCGTGAGGGGTACAGCTCAGCAGCCACGGCTTTTTGTGGGCATGATCCTCATCTTGATTTTTGCTGAGGTCCTGGGTCTTTACGGCCTCATTGTTGCCCTCATTCTGTCCACAAAGTAAACACCCAAACATCTCCACTACAAGATCGGTTCTTTGTTTTGCTGCTGGAGAAAAAGTGTGTAAAAGGAGAGTGGGGGAAAAAATAAAAAAAAATAAAAATCTGCCATGCAAGATGAAAGAAGTGAAGGTGGAGAAAAATGATTCTAAATGGCTCCATAAATATGGTCTCTTCTCAGCAATGTGTACAGTTGTCCCAATTTGATAGTCAACTTGTAAATGCGCAATGTAGTGATTTGTCTGTCTTGTGTGTGTGTGCGTGCGCGTGTGTGTGTTTAAACAAAAAAGATTAAGAAAATGATTTTTTTGTTCCCTCCACTTATTTCAGGCTTTGAAGCCAGCTGAGGCTTGGCTTCTGGTCTTAGAGAGCTGACCAAAGGGCCACACAGCTTTTTTCCCTCCCGTAATCTACTCGGGAGGTGTAAGAATTTCTGAATTAATCTTGAGGATCTAATTGTAAAGAGAAACGTGTATGGACTTAAGATTTTTTTTTTGTTTTCCACAATTTTATTTATAAGAAATTGTTCATTGAACAGTTAAAATGCAGCAAAAGTCTAATTGTCCAGGATATATACATATATAAATATATATACAGACGTATACATATCTATATAGATAGATTTAATGCACTGTGGGTTAATTGTGATAAGTGGTTGGAATTCCTCTGGATGTAATTCTTGGTTAATAATTAAGACTGCCTTTAGTATGTTGCTGGTGGAGTGGGAGTTTTGTGTGTAGCTGTATTCTAATCAAAAAACGCAAATATTTTCAAACTTCAGTGTTTTTTCCATGTAGTACTGCTGTTTGCATTAAAGATGTGTGTGTGTGCGCCCTGTGTTGGGTCTCACAAGTGTAATTTCCACATTCCATCTCCTCTCCACTCTTCACGACTTCCCCATCTTCATCTGTGGCTGTACCTCATCTCTTCTTCATTCCAGCCATCCAATCCTGCATGGGGTTCAGTGTTTTCATGCTGTGGGATTATGAACTTGCAGAGCAGGTTTGTTTCAGAAGATTTATTCCAGATCAAAAGGAAACATGAGTTCAAATTACTTTGGAGAAAGATGAGGAGTTTTCTTTATGCAGTAAGAATTGAATGGAAACATTTGGTGTGTTTGATCTGGAGTTTATTTACTGGAAATGAAACTGCTGAAGCGTTTAACTGAAAGAGCAATCTTAAATCCTGTACAAGCGCTGATATTGAAGCTATCCTGATGTATCAACGTTTTCACAATTAAAGATTCCAACTTTTGACTGACTTCCAAATGCACGAATATGTTTCCAGTACTGTATATTTCCTGTGACGTTTTAATTCCAACACTGACCTAAAATGGTGCACTTCAACTGCTAAAACTTGGCCTAGCTGCTGCTCTGCTGCATTCGTTTTAGTTTCATTCTGTTATTTTCACACCATAAACAGCACAGAAAGCCTGTTTTGTTCTGGAGGCACGAAATAAAGGAACACAGGTGGCCAACAATCACATTTTATTTTCGCTAAACAAGACAAACATTTTCATGTCTACAAAATTCCCAATAAGCTGCAAACAATCTCAGTCTGTTTCTAGGCTCTTGAGCAGAGTCTGACAAATTCTGCTGATGGAGCTGAACGTGGTGCTGCCAGGAAATGACTGCGTGAAGT
This sequence comes from Aphyosemion australe, assembly GCA_006937985.1. Classification (NCBI taxonomy): domain Eukaryota; kingdom Metazoa; phylum Chordata; class Actinopteri; order Cyprinodontiformes; family Nothobranchiidae; genus Aphyosemion; species Aphyosemion australe. The sequence goes on from SSNS01000137.1 coordinate 899,151, forward strand.
CTTTTCCCTCCTCTAAACTACCACTGAGAAGTGGATCCAGTGGTACCGAACCTTTAAAAGAGAAGATGTGTGTCAGTGGTCATAAATACCCTAGGCTACATTTTTATTACACATTAAGCAACATTCAAATACAACTACAGAATGATCTGTAACAAAGCTGGTCACTACTGATAAAAAACATTCATCTGTCAGCTCGACCAAGAATTAGTAAGGCGTCTCATCCCCCTAGTAGTTTATATTTATACTTCTGCTGCACCAGGATCTGGATCAGCCATTCTAACAGCCTGGCTGTGATGCAAGCACCCCTAAAATCACAAATTGAGACAGGAAGTGGGCTGAGGGTGTGTGGCGACACCTTGTGGCGACAGGCTGACATTATCACTGCTCACCTAAGAACATCGATCCGGTTAGTTTAGCCAGCTCTTCACCACCACCCTTTGAGAATATGTTGCTGCATTCCTGTAAAAAGACAAGATTAACAGAGTAACACACATCCAGACTACATTACTGGATCATTCTTATTAGGGTGGATTACTCACAGAACAGTGTGGACAAACAAAGCCACTCATGTTCTCCACGATGCCCAGGATTCGAACACCTGTCTTCTTACAGAAGGTGATCTCTCTCCTCACATCCCCTGTTGACACCGCCTGTATCAACACACAAAGAAATATCTTATTTTGCATCATCAAATATAAAAATAAAAGCACCGTAAAAGTTTTAAACACTAACAAGCGGTTCACGTGAGCTTTAAAGCACTAAAATAGAACTAAACGACTTCTAGGCATAAAGATGAGGATTTGAGGTGACATTAGTCCTTCAGCTGGTAAAGACTATCACCTCCTCTAATGTAAACTTAACTCTGTGACTTATTGGTTACCTGAGGTGTGGTGACCAAAATGGCTCCATCCACTCGATGCTTTTTTAGGTTTTCCAACACAGCCATGTGCTCATCAGACGTCCCAGGTGGAGTGTCCACCAGCAGCACATCCAGCTCCCCCCATGCAACATCAGACACAAACTGGCCAATCAAAGCTGTTGGGTAAAGGATTCAGAAAATAAAATAAAACAGCAGTGGGTTGCAGCCAGTGACTAAAAATCTGTTTCGTAATGTTTTTATTCCTATTATTATTATAAGGGCTTGTCAAAGTGACAATGATTGCTTTGATAGATAAACATACCCGTTTTCTTTGGTCCCCTCCACACCACAGCTTCATCTGGGTCTTCTAGTAAAAAACCAATGGACATAAGTGCCAGGCTCTTCTGGGCATCAGTGTAGACTGGTACCCAGCCCGAGTCACACTGGTGCACCTCAGTCCGGCCTACACCCAGCATGCGAGGGATACTGGGACCACAAAGGTCAATGTCCAGGATGCCGACCTGATGAACACAAGAGTTTTGTAAATTTTTCATTTTAGTCATCTGCCTGAAAAAGATCACAGCACAACACTTTTTATAAATGCATTAAAACAACAGACACTGTTTGACCATAGTGCTGTATGATGATGTAAAACTTCCAAATACCTAAAATATAAAAGACTGAAAACATTCCAATCAAAAATCATACAGCTGTAAGGGTTTAAAAGCAGGACTCTAAAACAGGTGGCAACTAGTGACGGGACTCATGAAGGGAGCCATTCAAAAGACGGGTTTGTTGAGGTTGTGTTTCAACAGAACTGGTTTAGATTTTGACAATCACCTAAATGAAAGAAAGAAGATGACATCACTACTGAACCAGACTCACATTTAAGGAAATGATCCATTTATACACCTACATTTGGGATAATAGTTTTATCGTATGGTGCCTGAGGAGAGATCAATACAGGCTGTTGGGTCGAAACAACATGAATTCCATTTCGTTCTAATGAACATACCCAACACATCCACTTCCTAAAGTCAGTAAGACAGTCAAAGAGAGGCAGGATAGTCCTCAACACCTGGTGACAGTCATCCACATAAAACTGAAATGGAATAAAGTGTTTCTGGAATATTGCACTCAAAGGAAAAAATGCACATGGAAAAAAGAGGAGGACCAGTATGGAGACTTGTGGGACACCCCTGGAGAGATATGCGTTGGTGAAAAAACAAGCCATTGGTGGTGACATGAAAACTTCTGTTTGAAAGTACTTGCTACTCTAACTATGAGTTGGGGACATCAGGTGAACAATCAATGCCCAAGGCTGTTAGATCCGATAGTAGGAGAAGCGCTGAGTCACCAGAGTTAAAAACCCAGGTCAGGTGTTATGTGCTCACCTTTCTGCCAGCATGTCTGAGAGCCAGGGCTAACTCTGTGGTGATGGTGCTCTTCCCTACACCTCCCTTCCCTGATAACACCAGAACAACATGACGAACCTGGGACAAGTTCCCGTCTGACATGAAGGAAAGAAAACAATGATAAGCAATAAGGAAGTCACGGTTTGTTGTGTTAAAAAAACAATGACATTTATTTGATAACTTCTCTGACTATTTGAGCTCTTTTATTTCACTTTGAAACATATTATGAGTGTTAGCAGGTGGAGATCCAGTTAGCTTGAGCTAACTTCCATGCTAAGCTACCGTTTGTTTGTTTTTTGGCACAAATATAAACGGATAACATAAGAATTGACAAGCTATGAGAACAAATACCGACTTATTTTGTTTCTATTTGACAATGTCCTCCACCTACCATTATTCTGTTCCATATTTTAGATTTAGAGCTAACACATGAGTTTGGTAACGGACAACATCCTGTACGTAGTCACGCACCAATCACAAAGCGCATGTTGCATCTTGGTCCCGCCTTCTTTTATAAAGCAACCAATAGGAAACAGGTTTGGAAAATGCTACATTCAGGTGCGCCTCATGCTGTAAAACATTTCGGCTTTTCACGGTTTAAAGAAGATTACACCGGCTGATGCCTTTTCTTTTCAGCACTAGTATTAATTTATTGCGCTTTTATTTGAAAATCTTTTTACAGTTGATCCATCAAACGACAACACAAAATAAACTTGTAGAAAATATTTGATATAACATTTTTGTGATGTATAAAATGTTGTTTTGTTGTATACAATTTGTTCAGGTCAGCACATCTCACATGATGCGTCTTGAGCAGCAGACGTAAGCAACTGGATTTACATGAACTCCTCCTCTACAAAGGTTTGATCCAATGGGAGCACAGCAGAGAGGTTGTGTTTACGTCTATCCTGTGTGGAAGTGGGACAGGGTGCACACTGCAGCTGTCACACAGACGCACAGAAAGGTGAATGAGCTTCTGCAAGACTGCATAAGAAGACCAGTGTAAGGTAAGAGCTTAAACGCACCACTGTTGTTATGTGTTTTACAGTGTTTTAGGATGAAGCAGCTGTTAGGAAATTTTGCAGAACTGGCTGACATAGTTGTGAAGTTGATTCTACAGCAGGGCAGCCAGGGTTCGAATTACGGGGGAGCTAAAGGGAGCCCGGCTCCCCTGAAAGGGCGCCGGGCTCCCCTGGAAGCCCTCAACTTACACACCCAGGGGGAGCCCGAAAAAAGATCCAGTTTCTACATATATTATTACATTATTTATTTGGACTCTCAGCGTACCAGGTCTGTTTTTGGGCGGAGAGGATGGAGAACGGCAGAGCGCTGATTACTGATGCGCTCCGCCGGGCAGCTGCGTCCTGCGCACGGCCACAGTAACATTCTCAAAGTGGTGCCACCAAAAAAAACATAATTAACACACGATCGTTCATGTTTGCTCATATTTTCTCTTTCATTTGTGCATGACGCGCTCCGCTGCTGCAGCTCCGGTGCTGCTTCGGTGACGTCACCTCACTGGCGCGGCCGCACAGCGCACATTTCGCTATTTTTGCGGTTGACAGATCTTTCTGATCTGCTAATTTCAAAAGTAACTCATTAGTTGAAAATGAAGACGCCATGCAGCAGTTTTTCTGGAGGATTGAGAGGAGATGCAGCTAAAACACAGACAGGACAGGAAAAGTCGCATAAAAAAAAACAAAGTGCTTGAAAAGGAAAATGTAGGCAGATATATCCCACTACACGTTTGTAACTTTACAATAATAACAATAATTTATAAGTATGTAATATTTATTTATGTGATACAATTCAGATCACCCTCAAAACTCAGTCCCACACCCAGGGCCGTTTCTAGGCATTTCAGGGACCAAGCCCCCCCCCCAAGTGGGCTCCCCCGGAAGCCTCTGTGTAATTCGCACCCTGAGGGCAGCTAAAAGTAACTACAAGATCTTATATTTGTGTGCCTTAGATGTTATAATACAGATGCTGCTGTCCTGTGGGGACTACATTTATATCATATCCTTGAGCACACTGACTCACCAATGTTCTTCTGTCCATACTCAAACCTCCAGCTGATGCATTCAGTGGATATGGGGTAAGGCTCAATTAAAATGAGACCTGCTCTAGACTGACTAATCTAAATTAATGGCAGCCATCCACTGCACCTGTTTGTGAAGCAGCAACCAGATGCTGTGTTCAGGACTGGAATTAACAGTAATATTCCATCAGGTGGAGGGACAGAGTGGGTTCAGCATTATAACAATCATACAATAAATCTATTACATCTATGCAACATAGAGACTATTATCAGATAAACAGAAGTATTGCTGGGTGTGAAGGTGCTCAACAGATCTAAAGTAATGTAGAATTTGATTAGAATAATCCACCCTAATCAGCTCTTTTCGTTTAGTAAATTAATTATTAAGATAAAAAATGAAACGGGGCTCTGACTTTTGAAGATGATGCCATTTCTGGTTGTTGTTTCTTTTGCTTTTTTTCACTTAATAACCCAGTCGGTCAACCTAATCGTTTAAAGTTTGGCAATATGTTGAGCAAGACTGGTATTTTCTGTGATTTCTGACTCAAATGTTGGGTCAAGTGACTTACAGTAGAAGCCACTGGATTTAAAGGTTTAGCACGTGCGTGGAAGTACTTCCTGTTGCTAGCTGTGCCATATGGGAGCAGATGGAAACAGGAGATCCAGGACACACAGATCATTCGTGTTGACTGGGATGTCATGCAGCTTCACCCTGACTCTTACCTTACCTTTTAACGTGTCTCTATTTTTAAGGTCATTTTTTTGTATTTTTATTTTGTATTTTATTTTTATGTATTCCTTGGACCACGAGTCTGCAATAAAAGTCTACTACTACTACTACTTACCAGATAGGAAAGTTCACAGATTTTCAAACCGACCCATTTTGAGCTGCCTGACAGGCTTGTGAAATATTAAAAAATATGGGTGGACACAACTGAAAAGTAAAAAAATATACGTGTGCTCTAGATCAGTGGTTCCCAAAGCTGGGGTCAGGACCCCACTGTGGATCACCAAGAGCTATGCAGGTGGTCTTGAGGTGATTTCCAGAAATCTAAATAAAACTGAAAAAACAATTGCTGAAGCTATATTTCTAGCACAATTGCTACAAAAACTCAACTAAATTCTAATATATGAGTGAACATGAGCTGAAGGCGTTTTCATTATGCTCTGAATTATTTTGCTTTTTAAGCATTTTTGTGTTGTGAAATCAGAAATCACAACTGCTATTTTGTGGGTCTGAAGCGGAAAAGTTTGGTAACCTCTGATCTAGATCACCACTGACCTTAAGAAGTGCACAGCCTCCAGAATGTCTGCCAGCTGGTCACCAAGTCTTGTGCCGGCTGTCCGTAGAGCTGCCATGCTGAGAAGAGTCAGAAACAGCAGAGCTCGACATGTGGCCTGGAGTGACATGAGACAGGAGACAGATGTCCAATCCACTGACGGCGAAGAGTGTCAGAGCCAGACAGAGACACAGGTGAGACTAGATGTGCAGAAAATCATAAATATTTCTTAGATGAGCAAGAAATTGGTTCTGGATCATGAGAAGTGATTAAATCTAGTGTTTTGTCACTAGAACAGGTGAAACCATCACATGTTCGACATGCTCCACAGGCAAACAGAAGAGGTATGGTACTTTTGGAGGACATCTAATTATACTTGAGGCACACATTTCACACAAGCACACACCTTTTAGAGAAAACACAGATTAATCAGAGGTTAGCACATGACGCACACGTTGGGAATGTAAATGGTTGTTTTCCCATTTGGGTCTCTCTACAAGGTACAATCTCTGGTAGAAGCTGTCCACAAAAGCCTCTCAGCTGTTGGTGGGATTACTAAAATGTTCCAAACAAACCTCACAGACTGGAAGCGGTCCCTCTCATCGCTGCTGAGGATAAAGCACGGCTACATCTGAGGACCTAAATGTGCTTTTTGTGTGAAACAGTTTAGTGACTTGGAGCTGGAGTTGGAGTTGGAGTTAGAGTTGGACAAATCTCACAGCACGCCCAAGCTGGTGGCTCTACCCAGCACAGCTCCGGTGACGGGGGAGTCGTTCTGCCACTGTGAGCCGCAGGACGAGGTCAGCCGAGGTTACAGGGTCGACAGTGACTGCTCCTGTGGGGAGGAGGATCAGGGTGAGGAGAACAGACATTCACAGTTTGACCATACTGTGGAAGCATGTCATGCGTTGTGAGAGACCAGTCTACTCTACATAATAATCATCAATCCTTTCTTATTGCAGAAAAACCTGTTTGGTCTTGTTACAACCCAGAGTAGTGTTAAATGTTTTCTTATGCATGAGAAAAACGCCACAGAATCTTTTTTATTCTTTAAAATGTGAACAGATCATGCAAGATGGTGCAATACTACATGAGATCATGCATGTTATCTCAAGATTTGACCAAAATGCCATCGTTTCTGAATACAAGAGGATCTTAGTTGAAAATTCTTTAAATTTCTTTTTAAAAAAATCAACCCTTTAATTTTAGTTTATTTATCTCGACAATAGTAAAAGGTTAAAAAAAAACCAGAATGATTACTATAAAAATAAGATCATGTTTTAAAGTAAGAAATAAAAGCTGTAATATACCCAAAATGGAATAAAACATAAAAAAATTATTATACCATCAGCTGCAAATGGATGTAAAAATCTTCTCAAACTTCTCAACACAAGTCTCCAGAAAACACATTATAATACAGGTGAAAAGGAAAAATGAGTCCATTAATGTCAGTAACTCAGCTTAGACTGAGAGACCATCTAAAGGCTCAGGAACCCATTGCAGGTGTTCTGGATTCATCAGCTGATTAGAGTGTGACACTTTGAGTCTAGAATATTGAACCTTTTCACAATATTCTAATTGTCTGAGATGTTGAATGTGGGGTTTTCATCAACTGGAGCCAGAATCATCACAATTATAACAAATAAGGGCTGAAATATCTGGCTTTGCTTGTCTATCTCGTAGATTAGTTTCAACCTTTTAAGTTAGATTACTGACATAAATGAATATTTGCACCATATTCTGATTTTCACATGTATAATGTGGACATTATTATAACTTTGGTGACATGATGGTGCATTTATTTTGGTTTGGTCTTTGACCTAAGGATGGATCACAGCCTCGCTGTAATTAATCCTGACAAGTTTGCAGATAAAACCCAACTCAAAACCATAATTTGTGACACAAATATCCAGTCTCTGTCAGTTGGTTTAGCCCCCATAAACGAGGAAAACACATTTAATAATCGTGTTGTTTTAGTGTTTGACTGGGTGTGGGACGAATGCTGTCAGACGTCCGGAGCCTCCTTGAGCTGCGACAATAGGAAGGTGAGCTTTCACTCGGACTACAGCTGTGGCACCGCCGCCATCCGTGGCACCAAAGAGCTGTCCGACGGCCAGCACTACTGGGAGGTGAAGATGACCTCTCCGGTCTACGGGACAGATATGGTTAGTGGTCTGAACTCGTCTGATCCAAATATACTCTCAGTTGTCAAGCGAGACATCACAGATGAGAGTTTTCTTGTGGTTTTGTCTCTGTGCAGATGGTGGGGATAGGGACCACTGAGGTGAACTTGGACAAATACAAATACAGCTTTGGTAGTCTGCTGGGTGATGATGAGGACAGCTGGGGGCTTTCCTACACTGGTAAGGAACGATTTATCGAGCTATTTGGACTTTTGTACATTTATTAAAGTAACAAGTTTATTTTTGTGTGTTTAAAGGTCTGCTCCAGCATAAAGGGGAGAAAGTGAAATTCTCCTCTCGGTTCGGTCAGGGATCGATCATAGGAGTGCACCTGGACACGTGGCACGGCACCCTGACTTTTTACAAGAATCGACATTGCATAGGTGAGTTTGTCTGCACACACAGAGTGGAAACTTTCAGGTTATCCCTGGATGTGCCTCCACAACTTTTAGAGCCAACCCAATTCAAAATGACTGCCATGTATCAAAATTAGCAAACACAAAAACAGTTAAACTTAATCAGTTTTATGGATTTTGAGCTATATATTAATGTTAGTAGGTCAAAGTTTCTTGTATACATCACTCATTTCTTTTTATTCTTCTATACCTCCATAATTTCTCAACATAAGATGATCTTGAGTTATTTGTATTGGTGTTTCTTTATCCAGTTGCAATATACCATTTTAGCCTCTAGAGGTCACTATATCCTAAACACTGAGTGTTTAGGCCATCAGCAGTTAGAAAATGTGTTTTTTCTCCTTCACTGACCGCCGTGTGGATGTCAAGAGTCTTTTCTCTCTAGTATATCAATAATTAAGCAAAATCAAACCAGAGGAATGTGCCAACTGTAAAAGAAAGTGCTGTTGTCATCACAGGTTTAAGTCCAGGTGATGCGCATTCCTCCATGGTTTCTACAGCTTTCATATGAGAAATGTAGTTTTGTGTTTTGATGACCTGAATAAGTTTCTGTTCCTCCTAACAGGCGTAGCCGGCACCAGGCTTCAGAACAAGAAGTTCTACCCCATGGTGTGTTCCACTGCAGCTAAGAGCAGCATGAAGGTGATCCGTTCCTGCTTCACGCCCACCTCCCTGCAGTACCTTTGCTGTGCCCGACTGCGCCAAACAATGCCCTGCTGCCCTGACGTGTTAAACACCCTGGAGCTGCCACCGGGTCTGCGTATCCTCCTCCAGAACCAGCTGGGGTGGGTCTTCACCCTCAGCAGCATTCCTGACTCCTCAGAGGAAAAGGCATGTTTCCCTGAATCCCCCCAACAAGACAAGGAGACCAGCGTGCCTTCAAGCCCCATCCCCAGTCCTATCCTAAGCCCCATCTCCTCCCTGAGTGCCTGCTCCTCCCCTGACCTGTTCCTCGACTCACCCTCATACCTCACATCTCATCAGATCCACCCCACATCCTGCTACTGCCCCCCCACTCCTCCGAGCAGCGACTACGACAGCTGCTGCTCCGAACCAGAGGACTATCAGTGCAAACGATGCCGCTGGACATGACCAGCTTCTTCTAAAATGTTCTAAATGCTCTTTTCTACCACTGCCATCTGCTCAGAGCAATCTCACCTTTTAGTCAACATTTAACTAAATCATTGCTTTCTTTCTTTTAACCAACTTGAACTGGGAGGCAGGAGTAAGAATGTAACACACGAGGGCTCTATTTTAACCAGTTTATCACATTTTGTTTAGATTATTTGTTTTATCTGAAACTATATCACTCACTGTTATTTAAAACGAGGAACATTAGACTCTGGTGACAGGAGAAAAAATCTATTTATTCTCAGGAAGACTCCAGCTGCTTTTTGATACTGTAAAACTAACATTTATGTGTTTTATAATAACGGAGCTGTGGTTGTGTTAATTAAGATTATTGAGATTTTTCTATTCACTCTTTTTTATTTACAGTTCTGCTTCTTATTATGAACTTTCTTATTCAGGAAATAAATAAAAATAATGTGAGAACTTGGTTTGGCTTTTTCCACATAGAAACAACATCATGTAGCTCAAGGGTTCACTCAGAGGAAACCAAACTATTTCTTTACATTTCTAACCAAAAAAAAAATAAATTATTTACATAAAAGGTGATAGCCATAAAGACCAAAGAGAAAACAATATCAACCAAAAGAGGATTATTCTCGCTGACTGTCATGATTCTGGGTTTTGAATGTGACGTATTAGTCCAGGACCAGGTGAGGGTTCTGGGCTGTGAAGCAGCGGTACACTCTGGCGGAAATCTCGGCTCCGATCCGCCTCTCTTTATCTTCGGTTTTCACTAAGAGTCCAGCCAGCATCCCTTTTCTCTCCACCTCAGATCCTAAGCTCTGGTAAGCCTTAAAAAAACAAATCAAAACATCTTTTGTTACTTAGTTTGCAGAAACTATACAGTAGCATTCCGACTATAGACTGTGAATAAATTAGACACGGGATTGTAGCTTGGAAGCTGAGACAACACAAGCGCCCCCTATTGGCTGACTGCAGTACATGTTTCAAGCCCCGCCCCCTCCATGTAAACAAATGGAACACTATTAAAATGACAAATTTGTTTAGTTATAATTAGTTATTTAATGCCTTGGAATCACCATAAGTTAGAACTGCTCATTTATGGGGAAAAAATCATAATCAATTAAAGTTTAGGGTGATTAAAATGTCTGAGAATATAAATCATTGGGACCAAAATTACTTTAATCACAGTAGAATCCAATAAAATGTTTTAGATTAAAAAAAAACATATCAGAAATATTTCCCTTCCATTCAGACATTTGTTTAAACATATTTAGACACAAAGTAAATTAACTGAATCACTCTCAAGAGAGCAGCTCGATTATAGAAATAATTTATAATCATGATTAAAGATATAAAGATTTTATAGCTGAGATCTTCTATGTAAGTTTTAGGTGATTGCAGTTACAGTTACAGGTGGGAAAATTATTTATTTAATTAATAAAACTGGGAAAAGTTAGCCTCGCAATTTAGACAGACAGCAGCCAAAGCAAAATGATTTTGCTCTGCAGGTCGGCCTAGTCACGCTCCATTGGAGAATCAGCAGGCCTGAACAGTCTCATGTCTTGCCAATCACAGAGCTCTATAGGTTTGGTGAGAGGGATGAGGATGGAGAGGAACAACAAAAATGGCGACAGCTGGTTTGAAACGGCTTTGGCATCAACTTTGGACAATTTAGACTTGGGTTTTTCTTTGAGTCAAGAGCAGACAGAGGTACTTAAGTCTGCTGGTGAAGGTTCTCAGTCATCCAGGTCATGGTAATCCAAAGGGGTTCGACTGAATGCAACTGGACTTCTTTGGTACTTAAGTCCTTTATTTAGAAAAAGGATGTGTTAGCGTCTTCTTCTACAGAGCATGGCGGACTGCTCCATTGACTGACATCCGTAGCGGTGAGTACATCATGTTGTTCTTTGTCCAAAAACATGTGGAGACACTTTTAAAGACAACCGTAGATTCCGCCCCACAACTGAGCTCTGTCTACGGGTCATGGCCAGACAATATATTCACATATATAGGATTGCCATCCTATATATGGTGGTCCCCCTATTTAAAAAGGGGGACCCCAGGGTGTGTTCCAACTACAGGGGGATCACACTCCTGAGTCTCTCTGGTAAGGTCTATTCAGGGGTTCTGGAGAGGAGGGTCCGTCGGATAGTTGAACCTCAGATCCAGGAGGAGCAATGTGGTTTTCGTCCTGGCCGTGGAACACTGGACCAGCTCTTTACCCTTAGGGGGGTCATGGAGGGTGCGTGGGAGTTAACCCAACCAGTCTACATGTGTTTTGTAGATTTGGAGAAGGCGTTCGACCGCGTCCCTCGGGGGGCCCTGTGGGGGGTACTATGGGAGTATGGGATACCAGGCCCTTTGATACGGGCTGTTAGGTCCTTGTACGACCAGTGTCAGAGCTTGGTCCGCATTGCCGGCAGTAAGTCGGGCTCGTTTCCGGTGAGAGTTGGACTCCGCCAAGGCTGCCCTTTGTCACCGATTCTGTTCATAACTTTTATGGACAGGATTTCTAGGTGCAGCCAAGGTGGTGAGGGGATCCGTTTTGGTGGCCTAAGGATCAGGTCTCTGCTTTTTGCAGATGATGTGGTCCTGTTGGCTTCATCAGAACGTGATCTCTGGATATTGCTGCAGCAGTTCACAGCCGAGTGTGAAGCAGCTGGGATAAGTGGAGGAAATTGGATGGAGTGATGGATGATGGCTTGCCAGGCTAGGGAAAAGTTGCAATTGAAGTTGAGACTTGTAAGCAAAGAATAAGCTATAGAAGTATGGAAACAAACTTTTGAACATGTGTCCTACACTCATGTGTTCTTGTCCTAGTGCTGATGTTTTAAAAGGCCGCCATGTGAGTTTGGCCTCCAGAGGGGTCAGAAGGCATGACAAAACAAGTGTGTGCTTTCAAAGTGGAATGTGACTAAATCATTTTGATAATTGTTTTTTTAATATTATGATCATAATAAACTGAAATAAAAATGTAAAGAAATTAGATTTATTTAAGCATGAAAACAACAGCACTGCTATAAAAGAAGAGAAAAGCCGCTATGGACGCCTCAGGATGTCAGTGTGCAAAAAATTGTATTTGTTTTTCAGGATGCCTGGAAACAGAACTGAGTGGAAAAATCTCCCTAAACATCGCACCACCAAACACGTGGAGGTCATAACAGAAAATAACAGAGGTGTATTATTTGACAAACATCATACTTTGCCCGTGTGTTTTGTCTTTGTTCTTTATTTGCTGATTTTTCATACACGGCCTTAAAACAAGATATTTTAACTTTACTTTTGCACAATGATTAATATGATATAATTGCACATTATATACAGTCTATGAGTCAGAATTTATGCTTGGAGGTACCTGCAGAAGCATTTGAGGAGACGGGAATGATGCAGCCACGGCAGAGGCTACAGCAGGGCTGATTCTATTCAGCTGCTGGATCTGCCTGCTCCAGACCTGATCGAGCCCTGAGCCATCCCTCTCCACCCGAACCCCAGCAGCCCATGCACCGTCCACACAGAACGGCAGCTCTGACTGCTCCGTCAGGAGTCTGCAGGAAGAGATGGGGTACATTTATTAAATCAGCCTTTAGTTTGTCTGTTTTTGTTTCATTTAGACAGATTTTAGAGTGCAATACTTGAAAGGGCATTTTGACAATGCTTTAGTGACGATGCACACATGGTCAGTGACGTCCTGCCAGCTGTCCAGGAATACAACTGAGATGTTCTTGTAGAGTTGGAGGTACACAAAAACCTAGAGATAGTGGTTAGAATTATTACTAAGATCATAGAACACAAAAAACACATGTACAGGAAGTGGAATGTGTAATAAAATACCTACTAAAGGATTATGTACGTCAAGTAAAAAAATATCCAGCCCTAACTGACCTCCTCTGTGTCCAGATTCTTCATTCCCAGTTTGGATCGTAGCATCTGTTCAGGAAAATACTCCCCACAAGCTTTTGTCCTGTTGGTAAATCACTGCTGTTAGTTTAAAGGCATTCCACTGCAGAAATAAAGTAAACTAGGGCACAGACCTGTGATCTCCCTCATAACCCATCACCAACAATGTCACCACCTTCTTGGGATTCTGGTTGAGACACTCCAAAAGAGGATGAAGGACAGTCCATTTCTTCTCCCCGTCACTGTCCAACATCTACATGTCAAAGGAGACAAACCTTAAATGCTGCCCCCTTCCTGAGGCAGGAATTTAAAAGCTCAATTACTTTTTTTACTGAGATCACGATGTCCAAGAAGTCATTCAGAGTCAGGACCAGAACAATCTGATCTTCCTCCACAGACATCCGACCTTCGTCCTCCTGCTTAAGTCAAACCAGTAATGGTTACATGTGAAGACAAATGGGTTTTTTTTCTTTAGTTTGACGGGAGCTTCCAACCTGAGAAAGGTCACTGGTCCAGGTGATGCTGTGTGCGATCTGTTGGCTTTGAATGGTAAACCTGCACTCCAACGCAGCCAGAGAGTCCAGAAGGAGGTCTGAGCCTTCCTGCTGCAAAAGAGCTGCAGAAACAAAAGCTCAAAGATAAAATAAAAGTCTGCATCCCTGTATGTTATTTGAGTAGCTTGTGGAAATCACATTTAGATCACTCTCATACTAAATTTATACATTCAAAATAATCAGATCACCATTTTTTTTGTTGTTGTTGTTTGAAAGCCAGTCTAGCATTTCTTCAGTCTATTCAGCCGAATTCCATTTTATTCTGTTTTAATTCCATATTTTGTTAACTAGACATTTTTTCTTTTTGACAAAGGGAATTTGGAAGATAAATAGACTAAAACCCACTTAACTCTAACCTAGATCTAAATAAAACAGATTTAATTATTGAAGGAAACTGAAAATTGCTGGATGGATTTGGAATTTCCGACAGCACTTGAAGGCAGCACCTACATGGCTCTATGCAGACCGTCAGTAGCTTGATGTAGTTTTCTGGCCGGAGATTCTTGACCCTCTCAGCAGCTTCTCTCCTCCTCTGCTGCTCCTGCCTCCTCTCCTCCTTCTCCTGAGCTTTAGCAGCCCTCTGTCTCTCTCTCGCCTCTTTCCTCACCTTGATTCTCTGCCTCTCCGCTTCTATCTCTTCCTTGGTGCGGCGTTTGCGTGCAGGACTCTGCGTTTCTGCACAATTGCTGTTTGCTTGTGACGCTGTGAGAGTTTTGCTCTTCTCATCGTGATTTAAACCAGATTTTCGTTCAGCATCACTGTCCTCAGATTCAGATATTTCCCATTCTCTAACTCTGCGTAAAAGTGACATTTCACATGTTTAACACACGTAAACTGAACTGAAACGAGAGGAACGATTTTTGTTTGGTCTTTTACCGCTATGGTGTCTGCCGAGGGACAAACCATCTAAAACGCGATGTTGATTTTATTTAAGAGGAACATGTTTGAAGCTTTCCTTCATGAAACGAGTCCTACCAAAGATTAGATTAGAGTTATTTTAGAAACAGCAGAAGGCAGAGAGTCAGCAGCTGCTCTCACCAGGTGGACTACAAGCCAGATTATGTATCTGTTGTTAACTGGATTAAGTCTAAGAACTCAAGTCGAACAGTGATCTAATGTGTGAGGTTGTATATTAAAATATTTACCAATTCTAGGCTATAATCATTTGTTGTAATAAACTAAAACAGATCTAAAAAGAACTGTGCATGAAATACCTAGTCTGGAAATATTCCTCCATGGAAGTTTTTTTTTTTTAATTAATTATTTCTTTGTTTGTTTTACTGAAGTTCCAGTTGAACTGTAGGTTTAAGTTTTTTATTGGGGATATTATTTTAAACAAGAATTATTAAACATAAATAAAATTCAAAATAATGTTTAAATTCTATATTTAATTCTGGATTTTATGGAGCTAATGGAGTTGTGCTAAAAATGGAGAGTTGTTATCTATCTTCTTAATTCTCATCAGAACTCTGGTAGTTGCAAACCTGCTGGAGGAAATACTAAAGTAAAGTACTGACTCAATATGGAAAGGTAGTTCAGTACACAGAAGGTGTCGACCCGTGTTGTTAAAATAATAAATGAGTAAAAACTAAATAAGATATAAAATAACAAATGAAGTCAGAAGAAACACATTTCCAAATCACTATTTTTTACAGCAAAGCTTGAAGGTTCTACGTGAAAACTATATTAGAACAATAAAGTTAAGATATAATGTGATATCGCTCCAGTTTTATTTTGCGAGGGTGGCAGCTCTATGCTTCCGTACCTTTGATTTAGAACGAGTTCCTAAACGCTGGCTTAAGGGGGGACTCTGACCTAAACTTACTCTTCAAATAGAACAATATTGACTCTTAACATTATCCTGGCTGAGTAGTCTACTGTAGAACCAACGTGATGGAGTGGGAGGGGGGGATGAGTCTAAGAGTGTGTACAAATCCAGGCGGCTTGTTTTCATATTTTTGCAAAGAGGTTATTTTTTCCTGCTTTAATTTCAATTTAAATATTTTTTAAAAACATTGTTGAGTGGAGGCTGGCGGTTACCGACCGCGGTATGTCGCTAAAGCAAACGTTCATGATTCGTCCACTGCCTCCCTTAAAAAAATTAAATGTCTGTGTGTGTTTATTAGATGCAGTTGGGTATTTATTGGTCTTTGAACTAGTAACTAATAATTTTATATCTGACATGTTTGATTAGAAACTACAAACTTATGTGGGTAAAATTTTGTTACTGAATATATTTATTTTAGATTATCTATTAATAACTTTGTTTAATATACTTTGCAAAGATCAAAATAAAGAATGAGTCTGATCTGAAAAGCTCACCAAGTAAAAAATCTAATATTTAGAATTTTACTAAATTATATATTTTTTAAAGTGCCACGCATGGAACGTCTCTAGTTTGGGCTCTGGGAGCTTTTATACATTTTAGGAACCAACCTCCTCTTGGTTTAGCTTCTCATCGTCCCAGCAGGGCCCCGGGGTCACATGGGGACACAAACCCCTTCACCACATCAAGGTGCTGACTATTTGGAGAGGAGCCCTGCAAAAAGAAAAAAAGTTATTTAATGATGCACAGATTTTAAAAATAGTTTTAAATATTTATCACATTTTTGTTTGAATTAAGCACAATTGTTATATTTAATCAGAAATTTGTGTCACAAGAGTTTAACCTGTGATCTGAATACAGGACTCAGTCGAACACTGGTCTTGTCTGTCCTCAGGTGTCTCTGTCCTGGAAACTCGTCATCGTCCTAAATCCTGGATGTCCCACAGGAATGCTGCGTCTCTGTCGTCCACGGTGTATTCTGTCTCTGCTGGTAGTCTCAGTTGTGTTCACCTCTGCAAAAATGAGAAGAGGATAAAACGCTGTGATTAGTTTGATGCTAAATGAACAACATCTGTGAGCTAGCGGAGCCAATGTTGTTGATGTTAAAATTGAGTCAGAAACATGAACTCACCTATTTTCTGCTGAAGGCTGATGATGTTCAGCTGATAGAGCGGGGCCTCCATTTGTGTCCGAGCTCTTGTGTTCTTGTCTTGTCCAACAGTGCCCAAATGTATGCACCTGCCTAATTTTGTTCAAACAATTATTGCACACTTTCTGTAAATCCTATTTTAACTTCTCAAATATCACTGTGTGTGTCTCCTATATGTAATATTTAACAGAATTTTTTTTATTGTAAATAAGATTTAAAGGAAGATTAACAAGGCTTCCCAAACATTTGCACCTCGCTATATATATATATATATATATCCATCCATCCATCCATCCATTTTATCCCGCTTATCCGGAGTCGGGTCGCGGGGGCAGCAGCCTAAGGAGGGAAGCCCTGACCTCCCTCTCCCCAGCCACTTGGGCCAGCTCCTCCGGGGGAATCCCAAGGCGTTCCCAGGCCAGCCGAGAGACATAATCTCTCCAGCGTGTCCTGGGTCTTCCTTTGGGTCTCCTCCCGGTTGGACGTGCCCGGAAAACCTCACCAGGGAGGCGTCCAGGAGGCATCCTAATCAGATGCCCGAGCCACCTCAACTGGCTCCTCTCGATGTGGAGGAGCAGCGGGTCTACTCCGAGCCCCTCCCGGATGACCGAGCTCCTCACCCTATCTCTAAGGGAGAGTCCAGCCACCCTGCGAAGAAAACTCATTTCGGCCGCTTGTATCCGCGATCTCGTTCTTTCGGTCACTACCCAAAGCTCGTGACCATAGGTGAGGGTAGGAACGTAGATCGACCGGTAAATTGAGAGCTTCGCCTTTCGACTCAGCTCTCTCTTCACCACGACAGACCGGTACAACGCCCCCATCACTGCAGATGCAGCACCAATCCGCCTGTCGATCTCACGCTCCACCCTTCCCTCACTCGTGAACAAGACCCCGAGATACTTAAACTCCTCCACTTGGGGCAGGACCTCGTCCCTGACCTGGAGAAGGCATTCTACCCTTTTCCGACTCAAGACCATGGTCTCGGATTTAGAGGAGCTGATTCTCATCCCAGCTGCTTCACACCCGGCTGCGAACTGCTCCAGCGAAAGCCGGAGATCACGTTCTGACGAAGCCAACAGGACCACATCATCTGCAAAAAGCAGAGACCTGATCCTTAGGCCACCAAAACGGATCCCCTCACCACCTTGGCTGCACCTAGAAATTCTGTCCATAAAAGTTATGAACAGAATCGGTGACAAAGGGCAGCCTTGGCGGAGTCCAACTCTCACCGGAAACGAGCCCGACTTACTGCCGGCAATGCGGACCAAGCTCTGACACTGGTCGTACAGGGACCTAACAGCCCGTATCAAGGGGCCTGGTACCCCATACTCCCAGAGTACCCCCCACAGGGCCCCCAGAGGGACGCGGTCGAATGCCTTCTCCAAAATCCACAAAACACATGTAGATTGGTTGGGCGAACTCCCACGCACCCTCCAGGACCCCCCCAAGGGTATAGAGCTGGTCCAGTGTTCCACGGCCAGGACGAAAACCACATTGCTCCTCCTGAATCCGAGGTTCGACTATCCGACGGACCCTCCTCTCCAGAACCCCTGAATAGACCTTACCAGGGAGGCTCAGGAGTGTGATCCCCCTGTAGTTGGAACACACCCTGCGGTCCCCCTTTTTAAATAGGGGGACCACCACCCCAGTCTGCCAATCCAGTGGAACTGCCCCCGATGTCCACGCAATATTGCAGAGCCGCGTCAACCAACACAGCCCCACAGCATCCAGAGCCTTAAGGAAATCCGGGCGGATCTCATCCACCCCCGGAGCCTTGCCACCGAGGAGTTTTTTGACCACCTCAGTGACCTCTGCTCCAGAGATTGGAGAGCCCAACCCAAAATCCCCAGACTCTGCTTCCATCCTGGAAGACGTGCCGGTGGGATTGAGGAGGTCTTCGAAGTACTCGGCCCACCGATTCACAACGTCCCGAGTCGAGGTCAGCAGCACACCCTCCCCACTGTAAACAGTGTTGGTAGTGCACTGCTTTCCCCTCCTGAGACGCCGGATGGTGGACCAGAATCTCCTCGAAGCCGTACGGAAGTCTTGTTCCATGGTCTCACCGAACTCCTCCCATGCCCGGGTTTTTGCCTCTGCGACCACCCGAGCCGCATTCCGCTTGGACTGCCGGTACCTATCAGCTGCCTCCGGAGTCCCACAGGCCAAAAAGACCTGATAGGACTCTTTCTTCAGCTTGACAGCATCCCTAACCGCCGGTGTCCACCAGCGGGTTCGGGGATTGCC